>BSBK01001644.1:0-38331 GCA_027943335.1 Chamaecyparis obtusa | reverse complement strand
GTTCTAGTCTTTTTGTAGACTCTAGTATCCAGTATACTGTCAGCTTGCTTGACTGTAGAAGTAGGTAGTTAGAGTCCATCCACATCTTGGATGACTTCACTGAGGCTTTGATGCATGTTTGGTGGTGGTCCTTTGTAATGAACTAGATATGCAATATTAAAGACAGGGGACAGTCCACTATCTTTTGGTAGCTCCACTCTAAAAGCATTGTTCCCATACTTTTCCAAGATAGGACAGGACCTATCCTAATCATTTGCAGCTTGTGTGGGACTCCCTTGTGAAGTCTAGACTTGTTTAGATGCACCATGACCAAGTCTCCCATATTGAAATGAACTTCTCTTCTACTCTCATCTACCTTAGTCTTATGCTTCATGATGTTCTCTATCAAAGTCTTCTTGATTGTATCATGTATCTCCTGCATTGTATAGGTAAAGTCATCGGCATATCCACTTCCCTTCACTCCATCCTTCAAGTCTCTAGCTCATAGACTCCTCTAGTATGTAGAACATGTACTATTTCAAAGGGACTCTTCTCTGTGGATCATTTTATAATATCATTATATGCATACTTAGCTTGTCCAATCAACCGATCCCATTGTTGACCACACTCCTTTATCAAGCACCTTAATATATTTTCAAGGCTTCTATTGACAACCTCAGTCTAACCATTAGTTTGGGGATGGTATGCAGATCTAAAGGACAAATTAGTGCCCAATCTTGGCCAAACAATCTTCTAGAAATGACTCATAAACTTGGTGTCTCTATCCAACACAATACTCATAGGTAACCCATGGATTCTTACTATCTCTTTGAAGAAGAGAGAGGCTATTTGGATGGCATCATTAGTGGTCTTGCATGGCACAAAGTGAGCCATTATGTTGAATCTATCCACAACTACATAAACACTATCCATTTCTTGTCTTGTCTTGGGTAACCCAACTACAAAATCCATACTCAAGCATTCCCATGGCCTAGTAGTAATAGGTAGTGGTTGATATAGGCCTGCATTTGAAGAAGTACCTTTGGCCTTTTGACATACAATGCAATTTTTCCACATACCTTCTAACATCAAGGTTCATCCTTTGCCAATAATAGAACCTTTGAATAAGTTCTTGAGTTTTAGTGATTCCAAAGTGACCACTCAATGCACCATTATGTTTTTCCTGAATCAAATTCTCTTTGATAGAGCCTCTAGGGACACATAACTGATTTCCCTTAAATAAAAGATCAATTTGCAAAGTTTATTCAACATATTTTCTATGAAAATGATTCTCGTATGCAGAACATACCTTATAAATGTCTGAAAAATCCTCATCATCTGAATATAGATCCTTGAAATGATCTATTCCCATGCTCTTCAACTAAATCTCTTGGATGGTAAGAGCTCTTCTATACAAGGAATTTTCCACCTTGTTGAGTACTCCTTTCTTGTGCTTGATATTCAAAGTTTAAGCTTGTAGGTATTCAACCACTTCATGTGCTTGTGACTCAATTTCTCTTGAGAATTTAGGAAACTAAGAGCTTGATTGTCTGAATAAACTATGAACTCCTTGGGAAGAAAATAGTACCTCCATTTCCTTAAAGCCTAAACCAATGCATAAATCTCAAGGTCATAAGAAGAGTACTTCTTCTTGGCTTCACTTAACTTTTCTGAATGAAAAGTCACTTGTATGCCCTCTTGGCTAAAAACAGCTCCAATAGCCACATTGTTTGCGTCACATTCTACGTTGAATAGCTTTTCAAAGCTTGGCAAGACTAAACTAGGTTGGGTAGCTATATTTTCCTTCAACAACTCAAAGCTCTTGTTAGCTTTCCCATTCCATACAAACTTAGTCTTCATACCTCCTTCAATAGTATCTAGCATAGGACCACAAATAGCACTAAACCACCTTATGAATTTCCTATAGAATTGAGGAAGGCCATGAAAACTCCTTACCTTTGTTGTTGTCCTTGGAGTAGGCCAATTTATGATGGCTTCCACTTTACGAACATCCATTTTCAGATTACCATGTGATAGAACAAATCCAAGGTACACTAGCTCTATCTTGATGAACTCACACTTCTCCAAGTTGATCATCAACTTCTCATCATGTAGCTTCTTGAAAATAGTCTCAAGGTGTTGAAGATGTTCACCTCTTGTCTTGCTATAAATCAGTATATCATCAAGATATACCAATACCAATTTTACAATGTAGTCTTTGAGGACTTAATTCATGAGCCTCGTGAATGTGGAGGGGGCATTAGATAGTCCAAATGTGTCATACCCAAAAATTTAACTAACCAAAAATGCAACAAATTTTTTTTTAATGAAAAGTTACAGAGTAATGTTTGAAAGTTAAGTGTAAGTTGACAATAGATTAATTGGTCAAAGTCTAGAGTCAAGTTTTGGAGAGCGTTACGCTAAGGAGTAACAATAGTACAATTGGGACTAGCAGACTAAAGTTCATAATTATTGTTGCAAAAGTATCAAGTTCAGAAAGTGGAACCCTAGTGCATACAGTTTCCAATAAGAAATTTTGTTCATGATGTATTCAAGGTACCTAGGGTACTAACATCTATCCAATTTCATAACAATTAACCAATAGCCTGATATGTGTATGCATACCAAGGTTATGGCTTCCGAATAAGGTTGATCCAACTAATAGATAATTGTTTTTTTTTCTCTCCAATAATGGAATGATTGCAATAATGATAGAATTAAAATACTTAACTAAAAATAACCCTAATTTTGTTAACTAGTATCCAAACATTATCTAACATTTGAAAGCATAAAACCATCCTCTAATTGTTATATACTAGGTTTGCACCTTTGTCTCAAGCTCTTGTAGTCTTGATAACCTACTATAACATGGGAATCATTTCCAGGTTGTGGGACCTATGCTAACTGAGATGAGACCTCTAGGTTCTAGGCTGGTTCCTTGTGGATAATCACCCTAATTTTCTTCTAGACATGAAAGTAAAATTTTGAGGGAAAGGGATAGAAGGAGTGCTTAAAAGGAAATGACTACAAAGAAAACTACCTACTAGTTGATACACCAAAATTAGGGTTTGGATCTTAGTATAGAGGAATGAAGTCAATGAAAGGCTTAGGTCTAGTAGGTCACAACTTACTGAATAGGCTTGCATAAGTGTTTCATAAGAGGGCCTGAACATAAGACACAACTTGTGACCTGCAAATAGGCATTCACTTCTGCAACTCGGTGTAGGATTGAGAGAAGATTGTTAGGGGCTGGAGTATACCCACAAGAGTATCTAAATTAGATCAAACATAGTAACACACATAGTTACAGAAAGTAAGAGGGATCAAGAACCCTGAGATACCATTGAAAAAATCATATACTTCAATTCAATAAGAGATAAACTCAGACAAGGAAGCATAGGGACATGAAGAATTATCACAAAATACCTCTGTAATGTTTGAATTCATCAATGGGAGAAATACAACTGTAGAAGCTAGAGGGCAGTGAAAATGCTACAGATAGCCTTTAAGAAAGGTGAATTTCTTTTACAGTTGTCCAACCCTCTCCTCGAAAGCTTAAAAAATACAATATCTACATACTCAACTGCACGCAGGTAGGAGTCAAAAAATCCTAACTAGGGTTTCAAGATTTTACATTAGAATAATAAACCCTACATCTATCAAGTCTGATCATGAATGTAACTCTGCAAATATGGCTGATCAAACATTATGTGCCCATCTTTGTACTGCATCAACTCGTAGACAAGCAACCTAGATTCATCTACTTTCTTGCACAAAGTCTTGCCATGAATGCTCAAGCTGGTATTTTCTGAGACAAGAATCGACCCATGACGGCCACCCATACTTCTTCATCATCTTCTTTCAACTGCAAACATCCTATAACATAAATTTTTTGAGCTACCTCACCGCCCGCAACCTGCAAATCAAATACTGGAAAAAATCCTCTTAGACACATTCAAATTTGAATTGCAATGGCTAGCCAATCATTTTAAAACATAACCGTCGATATCTTTTTCTTCCCAGCAAATGGATGGCTCAGATTGGCTTTATAATAGTCATAAACCCTCTTGAAAAGTCAGAGCCCATATCAGCATATCATGACCAATGAGAAGCGAGCACATCAGCATATCTGTTATTTTGGACCCACCTTGAACTTTTCCTCCTTTAAGTCATTCAGTGACTACGCGACCGAACACCCATTTCTAATTCATGGAATCCTTTGGCTTACCCTGGTCTGGTCAAGTGATTTAGTGAACAAGGTTGTTGCTGAATCGCTGAGTCTTTTTACTAACCTTGGTTATATCCCGCGAACAAGAGAAATCCTTCATTCGTCGATTCGCTGAATACTCCTTTAACCACTCATGAGAATTTTGGCCTACATTTGGCGGACTGGCGACTAAAGATGATCGCCAAATCATTGAGAATTTTAGGGCCTCACTAACTTATCCTCCGGCTTTTGTAAATATACACTCTTGCACACTCACTAGATCATTTAGAGCATTGCTAATTTATCCCATGAATGAGCGACCCAAAAGAAGTTATTGGGGCAGCCAAATATTTTGTCAAACCTGGGCCCAGACTTGCCACCTATCAATCTTTTATTCTCTCTAACTGCCTCATCAACAACACCTCAGTACTTCTCTGCCATCAGACCCACTTAAGACAAGGTTCTAATCCAATGACGGGTGCAAGATCTCATACCCCTTGAATATTCTTTCAGATCATACGCCCACCATAGATCTTCATCAAGCCACGACCCCATTGACACATCGGTCCACCTAGAAGTCCTCATCAACATGTAGCAACCAATAAAATTCAAGCACGTCAGAAGAAAGGACCCATCAAAGAAGCCTGGAGATAAAGTAAGATCAACGACAGGTGCATGATCACATGTGTCAGAAAGATTCCTTGCGAACATGCACCAGCTATTGATCCTTAGTAGATGTCAGAGCCTTTGACCGCTGAAAGAACTTGGTCCCACTAACGAATAAGCTGACTCAGCACATGTGGACCAATTAGAAGTCACCATTTGTATATACATAGCAGTGGACCCACCTGAATGAAGAGCTACGTCACTAAGAGAAATCAATGTCTATCTTAAGTTCGCAAGCTTCTGACACATGCTATGAGAAAACATGCCAGCCATTAGATCAAAAGAGGACTAACAACCGGGCTTGTTGACAAATTACAAGTCATCTCCTTTCGACCAATGAAATACCTCCACATAAGACACTGTGGCAACGGACCCACAAAAGCTTGAAGCATTGAGAAAAAGGAAAGATCGACCGTTGTTGTAAGATCACAAGCCTCTGACACATGCTATGAGATCTTACGACAAACATTGATCTCATCAACTAGGACCCCACTGCAATTTAACTTCGGAAGCTTTCATGAATGTGCGACCAAAGGAAAATCGCTCAGTCGCTAAATAGAAATCTTAACCTTGGTTAAGTCTGAAGAATACACGAACAAGGCACTCGCAGAATCGCTAAGTCTAAAGTCCACCCTGGGGTTACCGTTAGCGAATGTCTGATTGAAGGGCAATCTGTAGAGTCATTGAATACTTAAGGGCACCGCTAATCTATCTTGCGATCAAGAGAAACATTGCAGTCGCTAGTTCGTCGAAAGAAAAAGGCAACCACCAGAGAACATAGAGAATTGGCAACCAAAGGGAAAATAAAGCACATGGATATTGGGACTTTTAAGTTGCCAAGATAAAGTAACATGAAAATAGAATAAAGGCTAGGGTTTTCAAGGGCAATTTAGCACCAATGACTACTTTTTCAAATATTTAAATTGCAGACCAGGGAATTAAAAAGATTGCAGAGGCCAGGAAATAAGAGATAAATTCACAAAAATTTTAGGGATGTCTTGCAAGGTGAAAACAGAGACCTTGGAGTAGATTTTGGCCAAATTTGCATGGATATGAAAATTAGGGTAACACTAATACCTACTACTCACTTACTAATACATTAGATCTTTTAAGATGCAATGATTCATTAATCATGTTAACCAATAGCAAGCTATTAATCTAGTTTTAATGCTCTTATGTTGATCGTTGAGAAATTGAATGAAATGAACTATCAAAATTAAAAAATTGATTTATTAATGAATGGGTCTAATCACCTTAATCGTTTAACTAATTAACAATCTAATGACATGTACTATAAGATTTCCCAATTGATTTATTAATTAAACTACATACATTAACACTAATTCTACTAATTATTAACCAATGAATTTATTGAATAAATATGTTTAACATAAATAATAAAACCCACACCAAAATCAAAAGAGTAAGCTAATACTCCTACAACTTGATCTATTAAAGGTAATACTAAACACATTGACCAAAATATCTTAATTTAGAGTAAATTAATTTGTTTAACAATGAATTAAATCACATAATACAATAAACTTAAACTAACACTAATGTCCTACTTTTCCACTAATTACTTGCTAAACTTACTAATTAACCTATCCAAGTAACAATTAGATTTAATAATAAATAAATTTGTAGTCCTTTAATAATAAAACTTTTAACTAATACATACTTGTATAGGGGAATATGTTATCAAATTAAAAAAATATAACTAATAAAATAAAACAATAATCAAATCTAAAAAGTGACCTACTAATCCAACTTATCTAATCCTATCCTATAACCTTTCACATGACTAATATTCTAACACATCTCCTATTCCCCACTTGCCAAGTGGGTGGAGCCAAAACCAAAGCCCAATCAAAACATGCAAAATTTTCTAAGGAAAGAAAAGTGGATTAAAAGAGGGGACATGCATTAAAAAGGGGCCCACCACACTTGGCCACTTTTTTCCAAGGTCAAAACTCACGTACGGGTTTGGGTGAAGTTTTTTTTTTCTTTTCCAAAGAATATGCAATGATTCCCTTGTCACATCCAAGTACACATGGAGGAGGAGGAAGCTTGACTCAGGGGAAATGTTTTAATGCCATGTAAGAGACTTGGGTCCCACCAAAATTTTTTCCCTTTCATGAATCTTTTTGTAGGATATTGGGTAGTCAAAATGCCCAAGCATTAATGTTTATAACAGCCTATGGTGCGTGAGAGAATGAAGGGAAGTACACTTGCCAAAGACCAAATTAATAAATTCTAACAAAGCAAGGTTTTAATACATGTCATGTTACAAATGAGTATGGGTGAAAAGTGGTGCAGGTTTTGAGTGTGGGGGAAATGTAAGTCAATGCATGGTCATAAGACAAGCTGGTCCCCACTTTGCAAGTAATTTTTCATATTATAAATTTAATACAACCTCTTCTTCCTAAGATCCTATGCCAGATATAATAGTAAGGAAATTTATGACAAGTTTTGATATTAAATAATATTATTGATAAGGAATTTAATAATAGGGTGGGTCCCACTTGCATCCAAGTGGAGGATATGAGTTGTAAAGTTCTTTTATTGATTAAAGGATTATTTTGTTTAATAACAACATTGATTGACTAGGAATTAGTTACTAAGAATTAGGTTATGTTAGGAGTTTAATTCATGTTAATACTAATTAGGAAGCATATTGGGAAGGGAAGGGAATATTGTTTGTGGTAAGAGAATTATTTCCTTCCCATACAAAATCCAAAGATCATTTTTTCTCTCTAAAAACTGGGAAGTGTTATTTTGCCATAGCTCCATTTTTTTTAAATTTCTTTGCTTGTGATAAGAGATCTAATAGTATGAATTGATAATTTAATTAGTGCATTTCATTAAGAAGTCTATAAATTGACTAGTAGTGTTATGTGGATGTTACATTGGTATACAAATTCATTTAATTTAACATTGCTACCATGCTTCATTTTAAGGGAGTATGAGGTTACAATGTTGATTTTCAAAGTAAGGTGAGGATCCTATTGCAATACAAGTTTGTTCAAGGAGAGATTGACTAATTTTGAACTTGAATATCACAATCTAACATTAAAGAGACTACAAGGTTCATACATTAACAAGATCTTATATGCTATTGAAACTATTAAATTACCTACCCTATCAACTTTGGAAACCATTTTGCAATGAAAGGTTAACTTCATTATTACAAGAAATAGAATGCAACAAGCATGAAAGTAATGATGCATCATTTTCATTATGGTAATATCTTCAATTACAAGTACATATTCTTCATGAAGGAGAAGTCTTCACATTTTACAACAAGACAATATAAATTGGTAGTATTACTCAATGAGAGTTTAAAAGAGGATAACAAAACTTCTCTCTATTACAAATCACATACAACTTCACAATGGCCAAATGAAATGAAAATAACATTACAACTTTCAACCAGAAGATCAATCTCATTACAAGGGAATCCATAATACAACAATAAGGTTGTCATCACACAACCACACCAAAATGGAGAACTCTCCAAAGCTTTATCCATAAGTTCTTGACTTGAAAACTTGCAAATCAAAGAATAGAACCATGGGAAGCTCACCTCCCATCCTAGATCTTGAGGAGATCACCCCTGAGCTAGGAGAATCAATAACCAATGTGTGATAATCACACATTCACATAATATGAATACAACAACAAGAACACCCTCCCAAGGCTTGCACAAATGGATTCACCATGAACCCATAACAAGGGGTGAAGGTGGATTTCAATGTAGGAGAATGCCAAAATAATACATTAAAATAACTTGCCTCTTCAAGGCTAAAACCTCATAAATCTTTCCAACCAATCTTTTCCTTATCTCCCCCAAAATTAGGATCAATACAATGGCATGCAAGGGCCCATACACCTTGCATTTTTTTTCCTTCTTCTCTCCATGAGAAGACACTCTACACTATCATGGAATCCAACTAGCCCCTTCCCCCATACATGGCCACTTCTTCCCTATCCAAGGGTGAGTAATGCCATTACACCCTTCACAAAAACTCCCATATTCAAAAAAAAGATAAAACCATAAACAAGGATTCAAACCCAAAATATCATTCCCATACATAATAATAACACAAATACATGAACATATGAAAGAGAAAAAATAATATACAAATCTACTTGCAACAAAAAAATAAAGGTCTTTCATGGAAATGGAGACCAACCTTCACAATGTGTTATGGAAAATGAATTTTGAGAAGAGCGCAATCGCTTACCCTTCCTTCAATCCAAAACCCTAATGTCTCTAAAAGTAGAGAGTGGGTGAACACCCACTAACTCTACCAAGGGCCTCTAAAAAGACCTCCAACTTCTACCCACCCACTAACATTAATTTCAGAATTGACCCTAAGTCCTTTGGCTTTTTTCCTTGTCCCCTATCATAAATGCCTAATTGGAAGGAAGTGTGGGCTTGGGTAAAGGTCAAGACTCAATCCCATTTTTGTAGCTTATCGAAAATGGGTCACCAAGACCACTAAGGGGTTATAGATGTGTTAAAAACATTCCTAACCCATACCCCTATCACTTAGGTATTTAAATTTTGCTAAATCTGACCCTTAGGACCTCTTTTTGGTCTTTAGAAGTGGCTAAAAGAAAAATTGAATTTAAATAATCAAATTGGTGGGGTTTACAAGTATCTCCAACAAGGAAATTAATTAGGTTCCTAAACGTCAATTAGGCTTAGGTTTACATTGCCAACCTTAGTAGACATGTCATTACATAACACATAACAAGTGTCAAGTGACACTATAAAATGACATAATACAACATTGACATGTCACTAATTACATAAAGAGACACCTAATACATACACAAAATTTTACAGTTACAAATTAAGTCACTTAACAATGAGGTTTGAACCTCTTCATTAGTTTCAACCTTGGCTTTATAGTTTGCACAATGGTTGGTTACTGATTCTCTGACTAAATCCATGGTTCTCTTACCTACACACTAAACATTGAGCATCAGTAGTTCAAGGTGATAAAATCATATGAAATATACATATTCAACTCTTTATTTAATAACATAAATCAATATGCAGAATTCAATTCTAATTGCAATTTTTCATTCAATAATGTTTAAACATAATAATTTCATAATCATCATGACATGTTATCTATGAAGTAATCAAATCTAAATATGATCTAATCTTCTCATCAATTCACATAACTAAATATGCATAATCAAAATCATGACATACTCTAGGTTCTAATCCACATCACAATGTAATCCACATAATATAATAATCATCATCAAACATAGTATCTCGAGTCTCTGTCAGGATAATAAAAAAATGTATCAAAATGTGAATGGTCAAAGATGCTATGATGGGTCGGGGTGAGGCATCACAAAATGGCATGACAAGCCATTTATACAAACCTTCATTGGTTTTGAAGGCTATTTGCTACTCATATCCTTCATGTATCCTAATTTGGTGATAGCCACTTTTCAAGTCAGTCTTGCTATAGTACTTAGCTTCACCTAGACAATCCATTACATCTTCAATCCTTGGGATAGGGAACCTATACCTAATGGTTATCCTATTAATAGCCCTTGAATTAGTACAAAGCCTCCAAGTTCTTCCTTTCTTAGGTGCTAGGATAGTGGGTATGACACATGGACTAATAGACTTTCTAATGAGACCTTCGTTTAGGAGTTCTTGTATTTGTCTAGCAATTTCCTCATTTTGTTGAGGGGTCATCTTGTAGGCTTCCTTATTAGGTAGGGTATCTCCTTGTATCAAGTCTATCCTATGACTTATATCTCTTTTAGGGGGTAATGTTGATGGTTGTCCATCACTTACTATACCTTTTGTATCATCTTAAAATGGAAGCACTTCCATGATAAGAGCATTTAGCCCTCTGGGTAAGTGGTTTGGGGTCATGTTAAGCACCTTGATTGGGTCTTTGCATGTATTTTTCTTTCTCCTTGTCTTCCACTTCTTCTCCGCACTTGATTTCTTCATTCTAGGTGAAATTAGGATTAAGGTCTTAAAGAATTTCTTGATTTTCCTTCTTCTATGGTTCTATTTTCTAGGTAGGATTCAGAAATGAGACCTCCTAGTCCATAATCACATCATTCCAAAAATTTTCTATCTATTCCTGACACTAGGTCTTGTTCAGATATCAATTTCCAAGTTTCTGGCACCCCTGGAACTCCTATTGTAGAATCTGGCAAAGTTAGGGTTTGAAGTCAAAGTCAACCTTGACCTTGACTAGGTTAGGGTTGACCTCGACCTTGACTAGGTCAGGGTTGACCTTGACCCTAATTAGGTCAGGGTCAACCTCGATCTTGACCTCTTCCCACCAAGATTTCAAAGTTTCATTTGAGGGTAATTTATCTTTTGGGATAATTATTTCCCGCTTTCGGGTCGACTGTTTCGGGCTTCGAAATGGTAAATCTTTTAATGGTATTTAATCAAGGTATATTTTCTAAAGGTGAGGACCTAATTGGGATTTAATTCTTCAAGGTGGCCCATATAGAGGAGTGTGCCTTAGATCACTATAAAAGGAGGCCTTTCTCTCTCATTTTCACATCAAGTTTTCACATCCACACTCAAGCAATTTCATGAGCAAGCTCTCAAGTGCAAGCAAGTCTTCAAGCATTCAAGTGTTCAAGCATTCATCCATCAAGGAGTTCCATTGTTATCTATTGAAGGATTCAATCTCCTTAGAGCCCCCTTAAAGATCTATCCTTCTCCATTCATTCAAACCTTCTCATATGCAAAGATCAAATCAAGATTGGTGTTGAAGATCAAAATACCATTGATTGGAGACATCCTACATTCATTAAAGCATTCTTACTTGTGGATTTGAGGATTCAAATCCTCTATAAGGACTTCAACATAAGCGAGGTGATTTGTTTCATTTACTTTGTTTATGCACAATATATTTCAATTTAATTTCAAGGTTAATTCCTAAATTGGGGTTTGACCAAGGCAAACCCCCCATACAACTAAAAACCCCCATTTTGTTATAGGTACAGGTGCAAAATCTTGGATCTAAGAGAGAATTTAGATGCCCTTTTTGGAAATCTTTCAGGATCTGTGAAGAGAATCGGAGTCCAACTTCAAATAAATAATGTGGTCTTTGACCTTTTAAAAGGTCAAAGTTGACTTGTGTGAATTTGGAGAAAAGATTTCTGGGTTTTGTCCACCTCGACATTTCTAGTCCAGAACAAGTGATGGAATCTTTAGAAAGTTCATACAAAAGCTAGAATTCAGTATTTTCTATATCTACCCTAATTCAAGGTTAGTATTTGCACTTCAATTATTTCAGATTTCAAGCTTAATCCAACTATAGGGAAGTATAGGGTTTCTCTCTCTTTTTCATATTCTTCATAGATTGATTCAATTGTGTATTAACCTCTTGGTTGATCAAATTGGATCTCTCCTTTGGAAATTTGGATTTAGGAGTAAATCTTACATTTTCCCCACACACTTACACAAATAGAGGTGATTCCAAAGTACATCTATTTATTTTGATGAACACGACTAGCTTACTCTCTTTCTTTTTGGTGTTAGATTTCCTTTTATCTTGTTAGTATTAGATTTGTCCTTTGTGATTGATCTTGCATGCTAATTAGATTTCATATTCATGCTTTATGTGTTCTTGGTTTAGCTCATTTGCATTATATTGGTTTATGAGCTTTACTACCACTAGTCCTACTTATAACATTCCAGTTAGAAGAAGTCGTAGACTCATGGGTGCAATTGAGCCTAAATCTTCTCCTTTCCTTAGGATCCCCGATGATAACTTGATTCTTCATGATTCCAATCCTACTATGGAGTAGAACTCTTCTCACTCATCTCATGATGAGGATGATGCTTTAAGGGTTCCTCCTGAACAAGTCCAAAAAATTTCTACTGAACTTGATAAAATGGGTAATTGGCTTCTTCAAGAAAATCATGGTCAAGATTCCATTCAAGCTATAGAGGCTCTTAATAAAGTTCTCCATGATAGTGATCAAGGTGTTAATCTCTTGCATGGTATTACTCATCTTGTGCATTCCAATGTTAAACCTTTAACTCAAGAGGCTCAAGATTTATGTTTCACTACTCCTATCACTAGTGTTGAACCTCCTTCTAATCCTTTACCTAGTATTCCTATCTATACTCCTCCTTTGGTGACTATGATGGTTCCCTCTGTTCCTATGAGTATTCCTCTTGTGTCCCTTCCTACATCACAACCTTCATATCATAGTGTTCCTTTCACTTATTCCACTCCGCTTCCAACTATAGTTCCTAGTGTTCCTCCAGTTGTGTCTTCTATCCCTGTAGCTTCTTACACTTTACCTAGTGTTTCTAATGTTGCTACTCCTATTTCCTCTAATGATTCCACCATCATCAGTTTGGCTCAAACCATATCATCCTTACAACAACAAGTTGCTTCCTTAACTCAAAACAAGTTTAGTATTCCTACATGTGACATGGGAAGTCCTTTGTCTAGAGATATTATCCGAACTCCTATTCCTCAGCAAGTTGATATGCCTTGTCTTGAGAATTATAATGGAAAGGGAGATCCTGTTCATCATGTTAAAACATTCCAAATCCTTCGTAGTGATTATGCTCATGGCCATAGGATTTTAGCCAAACTATTTGCTTGAACATTTCATGACAAGGCCTTACAATGGTATTGTTCCTTGCCTCCTTATTCCATTGATTCCTTTCCACAACTTGCTAATGCCTTTATTCAACAATTTCAAAACAATATTGGCCCACACATGTCTTTGACTAATTTAATGCATTGTAAACAAAGTGCTAAAGAAAAATTGACTAAATTTATTGGTAGATTTAAGCATTTGCATGCTCAGATTTCTTATCATGTTCCTGATATTGATATTCAATGTATGTTTATTTCAAATTTGCAAAAGGATATTAGAGATAAGATTTTTCTTATTGAATTTACCTCTTTTCAACAACTTTGTGCAGTGCTTCATCATTATCAATTACAAGTGAGTCAGTTTGAGAGCAACACTCCAATGGCTCCTGTTCCAGTTGATAAGAGTGATGCTGCTCCTAATCCAAATAAGTTTCAAAAATTCAATAATTATGTCAAGATAAACAAACAAGCGAATGCAGTTGCTGATCAGGTTGTTGTTGCATCTCATAATGCCACTTCTACATCCATTGCTTTTCGATTAAATCGTATGTTTACTCCTCTTTCTGAAACTTTACATGCTATTATGAATAGGTTGTTAGCTACTAATATGATTACTTTACCTCGTATTCAACCTCTTTTACCTACTATGATTGCATCTAAATCTTTTGATCAAAGTGCTTTTTGTCAATATCATCATCAGAATAGTCATGATACTAAGAGATGTTATTCTTTAAAACATAAGGTCCAAGATCTCATTGATGCTAAAGCTTTATCGGTTGATAATCTGGATAGTAGTGGGAATCAATCTATCTCTCCTCCTAATAAGAACCTTCAAATCTATATGAATCCTTTACCTATGCATGATACTAATACTATTGCTCAACTAGCTACTATGGAAATTGTATATGATTCAAAGATGGATGATCTTAATCATGTCATTAATCAAGTGGAGCATGTTGCTAAGTCTATATCTCCACCTCAACCTTCACTTTAAGTTCAATCTCAACCTCTAGTTAAACCTAAACCTAAAGTGAAACCTCAACCTAAACCACGACAACAAATTAAGGATAAAAGACCTTGAGAAATTTTGATTACCTTTGATGACTCTAAGATTGTTAAGGCTCCTGATGGTCCCCTTTACATTTCTACTAGGGTTGCTTAGATACCTACTCATGGTTGTCTTGTTGATCCTACCTCATTCAATGTTATCATTGAAAATTTTTTTTTTTAATGAAAATCTTACAATGTGACTTCTATGATACATTGGATGTGTGGATTCAAACTTGTAATGGTTTTCTTTATCCCTCATTTGGTTCTATTACTTTACCGGTTGAACATTTTGGAAAACTTGTGAACACTACCTTTGTTGTGGTTCCTACTTCTGATCAATTTCAAGTTAAGCTAGGTTTGCCTTGGTTGACTACCATGCATGTTGTTTCTTCACCTATACATAAGTATCTTAAGTTCATTAATGATGGAGAAGTGAAGATGATCAATCATAGTCTATATCAACCTTCTAGGCCTAGAGATTGTGCTACTCTGGATTTCTTTTGGCCTTCCTTACCTAATTCATGTCCTCCTCACCCTGATAATATTTTTCAATCATATCAAGCCTATAAGCATCATAAGATTCTTCAATTAAGCATACCTCCTATGGATCTTAATCATGGTCTATTACCTACACCTTTGATACCTCCTTCAACTATGGCTTCTTTTTCTATTAATCAAGTTCCTCCTACTAAATCTATCAAAGATCCTGTGATTGCTCCTCCTATGGTTGATAATCCTATTGATCTTCCTAAAGAACCTATGAAGGATCCTGTGATTGTTCCTCCTAGTTCTCATCCTATTTCCAATAAATCAAAATGTAACCGATCTGCTAATGAACATGGTAAAAAGCGTCGTGCTCATGCTAAAGCTAAAAGATCTCTAATTTTGGTAGATACACCTATGCATAATGTTATTACTAATAATGATGTTCACATGCATCATTATGATGATTCTATTTGTATTTTAGATCCTATTTTGATTAATTTGGATGAAGAAGATACTCTTGATGATACTGATAATGTTACTGATGAATATGAGACTATTGACATTGACATTGATTTTCTGAATATGCTTTCATCTCAATTAACTCTTACACCTAGTATTGAACATAGTGATTCTCAAGAGGATCCTTGTTTGGAACTAGCTATCATTCCTACTATATTGGATATAGTCCCTCTTGCGAGTTACCCACCTACCCTAAATGATATATAATGAGATGGGGAAAGTAGGTGACATGCTTGATCAGCTTGTCCTTTGTGGTAGCTTTATTGTGTGTTTGCCTATTGTGATGTGCTTCTCCCATAACGTGTTTGCTAAATGTTGTTAAGGTTATTTTATATGATTCTTATTACTCAGTTTGTGCAAGATGATGGAAGAATCAAAACTATTGTTCCATTCTTCTATATGTATTTCCATTCTTCTATGCATTATTCAATGTTATGTTGTAACTGTGCTATTGTTTGTAAATGTTTCCTTGTGTAATCTTCTTGGATTCGAGATATGGTAGCACTAATTCTTTTTGGTCTCCATGTCATGGTCCAAAAATATTCTTCTTCATATATCTTGTGTAATCTTTCCTCCTTTGTGATTGTAGTTCTACTTCCTTTGGGGAATGATGTCAATTCATTTGCAATAATATCATATATATATTATCTTATGATCATATTGACCCCATGGTAGGTAGATCCCTTCCATGTTCTTTATATGTTTCTGTGATATTTCCCTTGATTTGTCTTCTTCTAGGGGCATCTCAATGTGGAAATGTAATCAGTGGAGTTGTTTATGTTTCAGTTAAAGCCATTGCTCCTGTTAAAGTGTCAGCAATGACTTTAACATGGGGGCATACGCTCTGCTCACTTTTTACACACACACTTATGAAAAATTCAAAACATGCTAAATATTCTAAAGGTAACACACATAAGTTGCTAAATCTTGAGGAAGACATGCACTTTAAATTTACTTTTCAATCTTTCTTTTTGGATTAAGAACTAATCCTTAAAGTATGGATTTATATTAGGATCTCTTGATCCCTCTAGTTTCAAATACACATATATTATGATCCCTTAAGGTCGGAAGTGTCCTTAAGACAGGATCTCTTTTTTTTTTAAATTCTTATGTAATAGGATATTCCTAAGGGTAAATCCTTGATGGGTTGACTAGTGAGTAGCCACATTCACTAGGCAGTTCAATTCCATCTTTCCGATTGCACCTTTTTCCTGTGTCGTTCACAATGGGACATAAGTTCTCGTTGGGAAAGGTAATCACACTTTTTCTTTCTTTCTTTAGATATTTCTCTCTTATCTTTGATTTAAGAGTCAATGAAGACTTGAGTCCCTAGGGGCTTGGGATTTCTCTTTTTCCCTTAGATTATGATAAGATTATCTTGTTATTTTTATCTCCTTTACCAAGAGTTTGCATCAAGTCCATACTCTTGCTAAAGTGGGGGCTTAATGTATCATCTTAAAATGGAAGCACTTCCATGATAAGAGAATTTAACCATCCAAGTAAGTGGTTTTTGGTCATGTTAAGCACCTTGATTGGGTCTTTGCATGTATTTGGCTTTCTCCCTATCTTCCACTTCTTCTCCGCACTTGATTTCTTCATTCTAGGTGAAACTAGGGTTAAGGTCTTAAAGACTTTCCTGATTTTCCTTCTTCTATGGTTCTATTTTCTAGGTAGGATTCATAAATGAGACCTCCTAGTCCATCATCACATCACTCTAAGGATTTTCTATCTGTTCTTGACATTAGGTCTTGTTCAGATATCAATTTCCATGTTTCTGGCACCCCTGGAACTCCTGTTGCAGAATCTGGCAAAGTTTGGGTTTGAGGTCAAAGTCAACCTTGACCTTGACTAGGTCAAGGTTGACCTTGACCCTAACTAGGTCAAGGTTGACCTTGACCCTAACCAGGTCAGGGTCAACCTCAACCTTGACCTCTTCCCACCAGAATTTCAAGGTTTCATTTGTCGGTAATTTATCTTTCAGCATAATTATTTCCCATTTTTGGGTCGGCTGTTTCAGGCTCTAAAATGGTAAATCCTTTAATGGTATTTAATCAAGGTATATTTTCTAAAGGTGAGAACCTAATTGGGATTTAATTCTTCAAGGTGGCCCATATAGAGGAGTGTGCCCTAGATCACTATAAAAGGAGGCCTTCCTCTCTCATTTTCACATCAAGTTTTCACATCCACACTCAAGAAATTTCATGAGCAAGCTATCAATTACAAGCAAGTCTTCAAGCATTCAAGTGTTCAAGCATTCATCCATCAAGGATTTCTAATGTTAGCTATTGAAGGATTCAATCTCCTTGGAGCCCCCTTGAAGATCCATCCTTCTCCATTCATTCAAACCTTCTCATATGCAAAGATCAAATCAAGATTGGTGTTGAAGATCAAAATACCATTGATTGGAGACATCCTACATTCATTGAAGCATTCTTACTTATGGATTTGAGGATTTGAATCCTCTACAAGGATTTCAACATAAGCGAGGTGATTTGTTTTAATTACTTTATTTATGCACAATATATTTCAATTCAATTTCAAGGTTAATTCCTAAATTAGGGTTTGACCAAGGCAAACCCCCCATACAACCAAAGACCCGCATTTTCTTTGAGGTACAGGTGTGAAATCTTGGATCTGAGAGAAAATTTAGATTCCCTTTTCGGCAATCTTTCAGGATCTCCAAATAGAATCAAAATCAGACTTCAAATAAATAATGTGGTCTTTGACCTTTTAAAAGGTCAAAGTCGACCTGTGTGAATTTGGAGAAAAGATTTCTGGGTTTTGTCCACCTTGGCATTTTCAATCCAGAACTAGTGACAGAATCTTCAAAAAGTTCATACAAAAGCCAAAATTTAGCATTTTCTAGATCTTCCCTAATTCAAGGTTAGTATTTGCACTTCAATTATTTCAGATTTCAAGCTTAATCCAACTATAGGGAAGTATAGGGTTTCTCTGTCTTTTCCATATTCTTCATAGATTGATTCAATTGTGTATTAACCTCTTGGTTGATCAAATTGGATCTCTCCTTTGGGAATTTGGATTTAGGAGTAAATCTTACATTTTCCCCACACACTTAAAAAAATAGAGGTGATTCCAAATCACATCTATTCACCTTCATAAGTTTGTAGAATTCTTTGCAACTCCTTAGGCAACTCTATCTTTTTGGTTGCCTTACCTTTATCCACCTCTCTTGGTCTTAACACAAATGCAAAACCAACTCCTTCCCTCTCTTCCATGGCTTCTAAGAACTCTTTTTCACCAACCATGAGCACATTAGGACCTTTTGTCTTCACCTCTACATCCTCTAACGGTGACTAAATTTTAAAAGTCACATTGTCCTTCTTGAAAGAATAGGAGTTCTTCACTCCATCATGCATAGCTTGGTGATCAAATTTCCACAGTCTACCTAGGAGAAAATGACATGCAGCCATAGGTAACACATCACAAAAAACTTTTTCCTTGTACCTTCCAATTGAGAACTCCACCCATGCTTGTTCATTTACTAACACATGTTGGCCTTTATTCAACCATGTGACCTTGTAAGGATTGGTGTGGGGTATCTTTTTCAACTTTAGCTTGCTGACTGCTTCCTTTCACATGATATTGTTAGTAGACCCTGAGTCAATGATGACTCTACATACTTTTCCCATCATATTGCACTTTATCGTAAACAAGGAGCTCCTTTGGCTTGGTTCTTCTTTAATCGGCTCCTTGATCAAAGTTCTCCTCATCATGAGGCTCTCACCTTCCTCTAAATTTAATGGTACTTCAGAATGTTTCTCTACTACATTTGTGTCCTCATGAACTAGCTTAGTTATCTTGTCACCTCCTTGAGAATTAATACCCTTCTCTAGACACCTATAAGCAGGGTGTCCCATTTGATTGTAGTGATAAAATTTCATATTGGCAAAATAATTGCCTCTTCCTTGTCCACCACTTCTTCCTCTAAAGCTAGAGCTCTTTCCTCTCCCACCTCTACTAGAACTTCCTTCTTGTTGCTCAGTTTACTTAACTTCTCCTTAAGCCTTTGACTCTAAACTCCTTTAACCATAGCCACCTCTTTGTCCTCTACTATCTTTTCCCTTACCTTTACCTTTGGAGGTTTGTTCTTGCTTCCTTTTTCTTTTCTCCTCTATCTTCAAGGCCATTTGATAACATTGGAAGATGGTTTTGAAGTTCACAAGACTCATGTCTTCTTGAATAGACTACTTGAGTCCATTCAAATACCTAGCTAGCTTGATGCTTTCATCCTCAACCACTTTTGATGTTAAGCACAACTTTTGGAACTCTTCGATGCATGCTTGGACATCCAAATATTTTTGTCTCAGATTATGTCTCCTCCTATGTAATTGAACTTCATAGTCATCAAGTAGGTAGGTCTACTTCACTTTAGTCACCATGCCCTTCCATGTAACTATAGGACCCTTTCCATCTTTTTCTCATTTGCTTTGCACAGACTTCCACGATGTAAGTTTTGAACCTCTCAACCTTGACTTGGACACCATAATGTTTTGGGCCTCTGAGATACCATCACATTCAAAGAGATTCTCAATGTTTTCTATCCAATCCTTGACTGAATCTGGATCCATTTGTCCATTGAATAGTGGCACAGCCTCCAAACCTTTTCCACTTAAGGCCTTTAGTGCCTTGAAGAAGTGTTCTTCAGGAAGAACATGGTCAAGGGTTGGAGCTTCCTCCTCCAATTATAATTCCTTTTTCATTGCTTCTTTCTCTTCCTTTTGATCAACTTTATCTTTGACCTTATCATCTTTGTCTGTGACTTCACCCAAGAGCTTCTCCATTTGGGACAATCTTTCTCTTAGCAACCGATTATCCTCTTCTTGTTCCTCCACTTTCTTGGGTAACTTGGTGTTAGTCACCATGGTTTTATCTTCTATTTATCCCACTGATATATTCTCTCCTACTAATTTAGTAGGTTGCAACATCAACCACAAGCCTGATCAAATCAAGCTCTGATACCAATATGATGTAACTGTTCCAAGGTTTTCTTGCACAACTTCTAAGAGATCTAACTTGTCTCTACCAATGACCCTAATATTTTATAGGATCTCCCAAAGGCTTAGATGATTAAATAAGGCCTTATCTAGCTCCTCTCCAAGATCCAACACCTTGTGCTTCACCTTGAAGGACTAACACCATGTAGATACTTCACTTCTTCTCCTACACATAGAAGGATCTAAGTGCCAACTTCTCTCCATTCATGAAAATCATTATAGGGATGTCTAATGCTTCAGATTCATTCATATCACTTCCATTTGGATCCATTTAGAAGGATCTTCAAACCTTTCCTTCCTGGGTTCAATACTTAGCCTTTAGAAGGCCTAATTAGGCCTATCTCCTTGTAGCCTTTACCAGAGACCTTTTGCCACTTTTTGCAAAAACTTCCCAAAACACTTACTAAAATAATTGGGGATTTGGATACCCTTTTGGATTTTATCAAATATTCTATCACTTTTACAACCTTATGGCCTCCACACACATGCTTCCTATAAACTAGGTCTAATAGGGCTAAAAGTCCTATTTCCTAGGACTACACTGTATTCTTAATTGAATGTCACCCAAATGGATTCATGAGTTCAAAAATATCCTAGAACATCAAGATATATCTATACCCCACTTGGAACTATATTTTTTCTATACTGTGTCTCAATACCCTACAAGAAATCTTCAAATCTTCAACTTCAAACCACTAACTGGGAACTGTCTTCTCGCCTAGGGCTTGGTACTAAAAATAGTTTCTCAACACTCCATGCCTCCTAATCCTAGATATATATAGAATAATGGATCCCCTAACATATTCACCTACCATTAGGAAGATCCCATGGTTATATTTCATGGGGGAGCCATGAAATGACAAACTGGTTAGGACAGGACTAAGAAGACTACTAAAACTAAAACAATTTAATCAAGACCTTAAAAAAATGAAAATCTACTTGATTACTAAATGAAAAACACTTAAAACTGGCTCAAAAATACAAATCCACCACTGGTTCAAAGTATTGAACTCATATGATATCATTGTCACATTGAAAAGCTTGGGTTCTTCACAAAAGAGAGTTGTAGAGCTTTTTTTTTACTAATCACAAACTTGTTACAATGATCTCTAACCTCAAGATTCAAGCCTTCAATGATATTAGATGCCATTCACCTTGTTTTTAGGGTATTTTGGTCGATCTCCCACTCCTATCTTCTAGGGGATCCTATGTAACCGAGTTGCATGCAACATTTACCATTATTGAAAATATTGTCATGACAACTTTCTAACAACATTTGGCATCTTTGCCTTCATGCCACCATCCTAATTCTTAGGACCTCTAACCTCTATATTATGAGGAACCAACTTCATTTATGGCCTCAAGGAATCTCTATTACAACATTCATGTGTTTAGGATACATTAATAGCTCAAATCCAACACTAAGCTTCTAAGCCTAAGATTAAATAAAAGAAACTAACAAAGCCTAATTGGTGACCTTAGTCCTAATGACTAACTCACCTAGTCCACAATTGCAATGACCTTCTAAGGTCTAAAACAAGTTCACACTACTTTAACTTGGCTAATGTCAGATACAAGCCAAAATAGCATAACTATGGAGGTTAGCCTAGGTGTGCTCCTAGAGCATGAAACAATTTCAAACAATGTTGAAAAGTATTTCTGAAGCCATTATCATTGTCTTTATTCACTAGTTCTACCACAAGTATTGGCACATTAATGTGTTCACATATTTAATGATATACATCTAGCTGTATAAATGTATTAAATTTGATAGGTATGTGAGGTCTATATTATGTTGTCATTGTCTCGATCTTTATCATATCCATCTTCTTTCTTAGATTAATGGCATATTCATCTTAGATTAATTGCAATTTGTTTATCTTTCAAGTTGTCAAATCCTTCGTATTAGCTTGGTCTTTTGGTTGTTGGATCTCATTTTGAGAGTAGTTCAAACACCCCAGTTAATTAGGAGGCAATAGGTCAAATTGATAGAATCTTGCGAATTGAGTAATTCATACTCCTCTTCGTTATTTGATGATCAAGAAATGACTGTGTTGTGTCTATGGCTGGATTAGAGGTCCATGGTCAGCTATAAACATTATGGCACCCACCATGGGGTAGAAAAATCATTTATGATCTCACTCTCAAAAATTTTCTGACAAGAAATTTGAACTCTATCATGCATCTATACTTCACTATGTACGAAATTTTGTGGGAGATTCCAGAGCATGTCGTGTGATGATTTTATCCCAGTAGCATTATGTCATGGAAAGAAACACTTTCTCATGCAAGTCCTTGTATTTTCTCATATGCACTGTAGTACTTTCTCGTGTGAAGTTTTTCTATCAATCATTAAATTTTATAGATTTTGTAATTTACTGTTACTTTTCCTGACATTTACTTTCTACTGTTGATTTCATATTTTTGATTTCTGCTATAGCATAATAGTGGTTTGTAGGTCACTTGTTGAAGATCATAAAACTTGCTAATGGTTTTCTTGTAGGACGGTTGTCGAAGATCATTTAAAAACATTGTGCTTGTTTACTATTTTTCATTCATGTAGTCTAACTAGGGCTTTGTTAAAATTTCTTAAGGGTCCTAATAGCAAAGTAGGGGAATAGGCTCTTCATTACATGGAAGTGATGCCCATGAATGAAACTGAGACCTAGATTTTTCTAGAATGATGGATACGCAGGGAAGCAATGCAAGGTAGTGAATCTTTATCACATCTACTTGCCAAGGGATTATGCTCTTCTCTCTTTGAGAGAACCAAAAACTTAAAAGCTTGTGGATTTGGTGGAGCAAAACTAGCTCGGTGATGAATATGCTTGATGTGTTTGGGTAAGGTGAAGAGGTAGAGAAGTATGCTCTTCTCTCTCTTAGAGAATCAAAAAATCTAACCCTCAAATCCAAGACAAGTTGTGTCACCTTTAGAGGGCCTACCGAAAGTTGAACCTCCGAGAATGACCCAAGTGAGTACACACCTATTGCCGATGATTCCACCTCAATATAATAAAGAATTTTTTGTTGATTCTAAAGACTCCAAAACCATGTTAACTTCCTTCTCTTGATTTTGAATATCATCTTGAGAAGGCTCTGTCTATTGTACTGAGCGGTGTTGCTCCTAGCCCTACTTGCAGGGGTGTATAACTGTAAAGTGTTGGTTTGGCTGTGAGGCCCTAGCCCTATATCAGGGACACCAAAGGTTATTGTGAATGGAAGCCCACTAAAAACATTCCTTAGTTAGTTTCCTACCTGGATCACTGTCGAAAGGAGACATAATCTTTGCCTAGGGAGGGGGAAGAATCTCTCCCATAGATTCTCACCAAAGGCATGCACCTAGACATTTGAAGGTGGTATATGACACTGGCCCCTACTTCAAGGGTAACCTTGAAAATATACTATTGAGTCCTTGGAAACACCAAAAACATAGGTGCCCTCTAGGGGGTGACACAACTGTGTGAGGTGAATGCATGCGCATAAGGAGTGAGGTACGAATTTTGTCTTCTCACCATTTTTTTTGTAAGGATAACTATGTGTTTGTTATTGAGTCTTAAACTTGTCCATCATGATTAAACAAAGACTCCAATGATACTACCAAGTTGCTTTGTCCTTGGTAGGTCTGTTTGCGACTACTTCTTGTGTCACCATTGATTGTTCTAAACCTTCATGCTTGGAAATGAATGCTTGAAACCTTCAAACTAAGATTTTTGATTAACTATCTGAAAACTAGAATTTCTATCAGAGAATAGTTCAAGCTATGTCTCAGAACTTGACTTTTTACCTCAAAAATTGTGTCAAATTATCAAACTTTGGTTCTTTCCCATGTGAAATTTCACTTTTCAGAGCATTTCCTCGTGTGAGATTTTATTCTCTCATGTGAATTTTTGCATTCTCTCATGCGGCATAGTACTTTCTCATGTGAACCTATTCCTAGATTTCAAAATAGAAAGCTAATTCCCATTGACTGGTGAACTTTTTACCTGATCTAGTTTTTGTCTAAGGTCTATTTGCCTATTTTCCTGTCATTCATTGCCAGAAACTAAGTGTCTTGAGTTGAGAACCAATTGATTATTTCTTTGACTCATTTTTTCTCTCCTTTTTTTGTCTTATCTTTTGTTCTTTTGTACCTCACATCATGATAGTCTTATCTTGCCTATTCTAGCTATACTCTAGATGATTCATGTCGAGTGCATCTCACATCTTGGCTATTCTAGCCTTTATCTCCTTTTTGTTATTCCTAGAGACAGAGTTCTAGCATTACCCCAAGTCTTCTCTTGTCACATCTTTGTCATGACTAGAAGTGGCAACACTTACCCCATTCATAATACTGGTCAAGGTAGAGGTACATCTCATAATTAGGAAACAAGTTGTCCTAAACCTATTGTGCAATCTGAACATTGTGAGGGATCCTCAAGTTCTTCATTGAGTACTTTGAAAGATAACCTATCTCAATCATCACCTCCAGTGTTCCAAGAATTTTTTAATCCCTTGTTTCAAGCGCAACCTAGTTTTTCATTTCAATAATAGGACAACTCATTCTTCCAAAACAACTCATTGTTTCATAACTTTGGAAGACCACTTCCTCGGACTAGTCCTATCATTGAACCTATCGATCTTGTTGATGATATCAACTCATTCAAACATGTTGACCCTCTTGATCCTATTCATGCACCAAAGATTACCTTAGTTGTGCACTTTCAGCATTATTCATATCATTTTACTGAGTCTTCATTTGCTACACAGTCCTACGACAAGATGGGAGATCCATTTGACTTCCAACTAGGCAAATACAGCCAAACTTATGATCAATCTCAAAACAACTAGCATCATGGTCAATCTTCCAATGACCAACGTCATGCTCAACCTCAAAATGAGCAACATTATGATGAATCCAAAAATGATCAAAATCAATACCAACCTCTAGGTGGTCAACTAGCATATCACTATCATCCTACTCCTTATGATCAGAGTCAAGATCAAGTCCCAAGAATTTATGAGATTCTTGGCAATGATGGTGATGACACAATAACTCAAAATGACATAGATGTTGCAAAAGAAAACAAGGGTCTTATCAAGATGATGGACATCCTCCTTCTAGAGGAGAAGGCAAAATACTTTCTTCAGCTAGCCAAACAAGGGGCTAAATTACCCTCATATTATCAAGTCAAAATGCTTGTGGCCAAAGAAGAAGAAACTAAGACTGCTAAATTGCAAAATATGGTCTGAGATATTAAAGATCAGATTAGCCAACTTGCAAAGAATAAGGACAAACCCACACAATAATTCACAATGGAAAGCATTTGTCCTTTCCCCTTTGATAGGAGTCTTCACATGCCACCTTTTCCCAAAGGTGTAGAGCTGCCTAAATATGACAAATACTTGGGTACTACTAATCCCTAAGATCACTTAAGGGGGTTTGGTGCTTTATCCATGGAATTCATACATGATCAAATGTATCTTATTCACCTATTTCATCATAGCTTGGGTGGACCAGCTATGGAGTATTTTTCACGATTGCCCACTAGTATTAAGACTTTTGATGAAATGGATAATCTATTTCTCCAACATTACTCAATTAATATTCAGCATTTGGTCAACATTCAGGATCTTTGTAATTTGAAACAAGGTCAAGGGGAATCTTTCCTAACATTTCTAAAAAGGTGGAGACAATTATGTACAAGGTTTCCTCACAAGCTACCAGAGTTTGGAAGGCTCGACATATTTTTAGAAAATCTTGTCCTAGACTTCGGATACCAAGTGCAATTACAAGGTCCCCTAATTTTTGATAGCATGAATAAACAAGCGGTGCAAATAGAGGCCTTTATGATCAAGAAAGGGGAATTGACTTTGAACAAAGAAAACAAACAAGGATCTTCAACCTCGAACAAAGATAAAGGGAAGTTTGTCAACAAGAATAGAGACATTGTAAATGATGCAGTGTTTGAAAATGTGACCCCAAAGCCTACTAGGTCTATTTTCAATCTCTCTTCTAGCATACAGGAAATCAAATCCACTGAAAAGCCTATGAAAGAAAAGCAACAACCTTCAAGGTTTTCTAGTAACAAACCTTGGGCATCTTGACCCAAGCGTGAATTCACTTCCTTGGGAGAACTAGTTGATGTGGTCTATAAAACTCTCATGCAAAATCAGATACTTACTCATTTGGAAAAGTGTCTCTATGACCCACAACCATGACCTCATTGGTGGAATGACAATGCATATTGTGACTATCACCAAAATAAGGGTCACAAGACTTCTACTTGTCTTCAGCTGAAATGTAAGGTCCAAGATTTGATTGATAGTGGTGATATTGTTGTGGATGACTATTATACACTAAGTTTTCACCCTTGTTCCAAGCTCTCATAGTCTTGATAACCTATTATAACATGGGAATCATCTCCAGGTGTGGGACCTATGCTAACTGAGATGAGACCTCCAGGTTATAGGCTGGTTCCTCTTGGATAATCACCTTAATTTGCTTCTAGACATGAAAGTAAATCTTTTGAGGGAAAGGGATAGAAAGAATGCTTACAAAGGGAAATGACTGAAAGAAAACTACCTACTAGGTGATGCACCAAAATGATGGTATGAATTGTATCATAAAAGATGGATTCAATGAACAAACTTAGGTCTAGGAGATCACAACTTACTGAATAGGCTTGCATAAGTGTTTCATAGAAGGGGTCTCCAAATAAAAGAGGGTATTCATGGAAAGAGAGATTCTTTCACAAACAATAACACTCTCTAGATTAGGCAACAATCTATGACCTGCAAACAAACATTCACCTCTACAACTGGGTATAGGAATAAGACAAGACTGTTAAGGGGTTGTAGTATACCCACAAAAGCATTCACATCAAATCATCCACAAGAATACACAAAATTCCAGAAAGAAAGAGGGACCAAGAATCCTAAGATATCACTGAGAAACATATAAATACTGAATTCATTAAGAGATAACTCACAAGAAGGCATGGGGACATGAGAAATGTCACAAAATATCTTTGATATCTGAATTATCAATGGGAAGTTACAGAATGTAGAAAACCATAGGACAAAAAGATGTCATAGATAGCCTTCTAAGAAAAGATATCTTTTCTCTTTACAAAAATGTGAACTCTGAGCTCTAAAGCTCCAAAAATACAATATCTCAACTCAACTGCATGTAGACAGGAGTCAAAAAACCTAAGTAGGGTTACATGGATTTTACATATGATAATCAAACCCTAGCTACACCGATGACCCATCATTAAATTTTGAGAATACCGGAAATCAGATCATATCTTTTCTTTGCATCTTGATCTTGTACTGAGCCTTCTTGTAGACACAACAACCTTGACTTACCAACCCACCTGCAACTCCACTAAGCCATGAAGGCTCTCAATCTGATCCTGAAGATATTTGGGTTAAAAATGATTAACCCTACAAAAGGTGGTGCCAAGCTCATTAAAGCCTCAACACGACATGGTACTCTATAAAATCTATGGCACTGATGATCAAATTATCTATCATCATCCTTCCAACCATCCCTATCCTGAAGAATTAAATCCCAGCTACTCAAAATGTCGTGCATGGCTGCAAAAATGCAAACCCTAGCAAAAAACCTTTGTAGAAGATTCAAATTCAAATGGTAATGGCTAGCAGAGCTTCAAATTAAAATGCAACCCTCGATGTGAAATTTCCTTGGCAGATGAATGGCTGTGATGTGCCTTTTAAAATAGTCTAAAACCCTTCTTTGAAAAGTCAATGTCCATATCAGCATGTTTGGACCAATGAGGATCAAGCACATCAGCATGTCAGCATATTTGGACCCACCTTAAACTTTTCCTCCTTTAAGTCATTCAGGGACTAAGCGACTAAAGACCTCCTTTCTTATTCATGAAATACTTCTCTTAACCTCAGTCTGGTCAAGTGATTCAATGAACACTATAGTCACTGAATACCTGACTCTTTTAGCTAACCTTGGTTACATCTTGCGAATAAGAGAAAAGCCTTTCATTCGCTAATTCACAGAATACCTTTAACTGCTTATGAGAATCTAGCCTACATTTGGTGAACTGGTAACTGAAGACAATCACTAGGTCGCTGAGAACTTTAGGGCTTCACTAATTAATTCTGAGATTTTTGTGAATACACACATTCGTGCATTTTCCAGATCGATTGGAGCACTTCTATTTTATCACATGAATACACAACCATAGGGAGCTTATTGGAGCCACCAAATACTTTTTTAACCCTGGGCCCATCTCCACATGTCAATCTTCTATTTGTTCATACCACCCATCAGCAGACACCTCAGAAAACTCTGACAACAAACCCACTGTAAACAGATTCCAATCTAATGGTAGACACAGGATCTCAAGGGCAAGGAATATTCTTTCAGATCATGCACCAGTTGTTGATCCCTTAAAATTGTGACCCCACTGACACATCAGGTCCACCTGCAAATCCTCATCATCACTATGTGGATCAATCATACTCAAGCACATCAGCGAACGAGGACCCACCTGAGATATTCTGACAACAAAGTGGAATCGATGATCGATGCATAATCTCATGGCTCTAACACAACGCATGAGATCATGCACCAGCCATTGATTAAAGTTATGCAATTCTCTGGGCCCACTCTGATGGACTTCCAAATCATTACCTTTGGCCAATGAAAATATTCCACATAGGACAACGAGGTAGTGGACCCACACAAGTGTTGAAACGCTACACAAAAGGGAAGATCAATAGCTATCACGAAATTGCAAGTGTTAGAAGAATCCTTCATGAACTCACAACAACCATCAAATCTTCTTGAATGGGACCCCCATAAATCTTGACTACCAGGCATTAAGTGATCACATGACTAAGGAAAGGGTAACTGCTTCACTAGGTCACTAACTGTTAAGGACTTACCCGCTAGGAATAAGATATTATGCGACCACTGCAGTCGTGTAGTCACTAAAAGAGAGGATAACCATAGGTAACATTGAGCGATCACCTGACTAAAGAGACCATCACCAAGTCATAGAATAAAAATGAAAGATGCCTTTTGACTGGGAGATCTCGCGAACAAAGGGTTTTCGCGTAGTCAGGAAATGAAAAGAATATTTCACTGAACATTGACATATTACGCAATTGAAGGAAGAGCCTTAAGCGCACATGGAAAATTTGGGGACTTAAGTGGCCGATAAAGTAACTACAAAATAGAACTTGTCTTAGGGTCTTCTAGGGTTTATTTGGCCCAATGGCTACTTTTATGAATTTTGAACTTGCAGACTAGAGGAAAGAACAAATTGCAGAGGCCAGAGAACAGGACATAAAGCTATGAAATTTTTAGGGACGCTCGGCAAGGTAAAAATAGAGACCCTGGAATGGATTTGGCCAAATTTGTATGAGACTTGGAAATTTGGGTAACAATGACCATAACCAGAATTCTTACCATTAGGCGTTTAAGGATCCCTTCCCTCCTCGCGAGAAGGGTGAATCTTCAAAGACTAAGAATACCAATGCTAAGGTCAATTACATGTACACTAATGATGACAATGTCATTGGTATGATTGAACCTGTTGAGGTTCAGTATTACGACGTGATTACTATTAAGGGGAGTAGCGATGCTCCCAAATCTAGGACTTCTTTCATCTTGCATATTTCTGTGTCTCATTTGTCTAAATCTGAACAACCTTAGGATTGTTCCAATGTTGTTACTTGATCACATGGAAGGATTGTTTTGAAAGGTCTTGATCCTCCTATATCTGCTCTAAAACAAACTGTTGATAAGACTGTTGTTGGCCCTGCCAACAAGAACATGAAATCTATCCCTACATCTAGCACAACTAGTTATAGCATCTTAGATCAGCTCCAATTGACCAACGTTCATATTACCATTTTTGAGCCATTGAAGATCTCACCTTCTCACAAGAAGATTCTGGATAAAGCCCTCACTGAGGCAAACATCCCCAAGGATCTTGACCTCGACTGATTCCAATCTATGGTGGGTTATTTGACCTTGCCTCATTATTTGTCCTTCTCCAAAGAAGATGATCATTGTCTAAGCCATCCACATAGTGCTCCCTTGCATATAGAAGTCATGATAAGCCCTAGGCATGTTCATCGAGTGCTTATAGATAATGGTGCAGGTCTCAATATCTATTCTGATAAGTTGCTTACCTAGCTAGGTTATGATGAGGATTGTATAGATTCCTATAGGAAGATTACCATCAAAGCTTATGATGAAGAGGAATGCAAATCCCAAGGTTTATTTGTGCTACCTATCCATGTAGGACCTATTGAGAGAGATGTTACCTTTCAAGTTCTTGATGTTCCTCTTGCCTATAATATCTGGTTGGGTAGACCATGGATTCATGAGATGAAAGTGGTTCCATCTACATACCATTAATGCATCAAGTTTCCATCTCATGGGGTGGAAGTCACTATGCCTGCTAATACCAAATATTCTTGCAATACCCTTGCACAATCGGTAGATAGCTTTGTTTCTACTAATAGAGAGTCCACTAAGTTCTATGATGCTAAGCTCAAAGAAATGGAATAGACTCTAAAACTTAAGGATACAGGCATGGGAGGATATCAAATTGAACCTGTGTTATCACTGGCTACTCTCCCTTCATCTCCATGCTCCTATGGGAGACCTTCTAAGAGTAACAAACCTTCTTATGACTCTCCTCAAATAGTCTACGATGGCACCTTTGTACGTGCCTCTACACATTTAGAAGATGAGGGTGAAGAAAGAGCTATCATAGCTTGGATCTATAAAGGGAAAGAAACATCTAAAATGACTACTCCACCTCCATGCTTAGAGCAAGAGCCATATAGTGAAGCCTTCAAAATCATGAAGTGCTTTAGCTATAAAGGGAGTGGTCCTATAGGAATGAATGACACTAGTTTTCTAAAACCCATTGTACCTAGAGGTCACCGCACAAAGGATACTACTGGCTTAGGCTTCAAAAATATCTCCTTTCATTTAGGGATAAACAAGTTTGTGCCAGAACTTGAACATGAGCTAGAATTTGAAGATACTACTCCAGAGGTGAATCTAGAGGCCAGCTCTGATGAAGATACTTTTCCATATTCTATTCCTCTAGAATTTTCTACACTCTTTGTAGAACCGGATGAACCTGTCTTACTTGTCCACTTGATAGGGACTGATAGTAATTGTAATGAGACTGCTCTAGTGCATCAACTCATGTATGACCAATGGAGAGAAATACAAATGGCTGATTTTGATTCTCAGGGTGAACGATACATACCACTGCATTTTCAAGAGCGGTTTGAACAAGACCAACTTCAGCAAGCCATTAATGCTACAAGAGATGAAGATGAGTTAGATGATATAGCCAATGCTAATGGAATTCCTACATCAAGTACTGACTCACATGAGTATGAGTTTGACTCTTTGTCTGATGCTACTTATGATAAAGATATAGACATGGTGCATACCTATGAAAATATTCTCAAAGTAGGTGAAGGGTCTAGTGATAGGATGCATGAATTAGATGTCACCTATGTTAACTTGTCCTCTACTTTCGATGTGGGGTCTCATAGGGATTTGAATGCTCCTTTGGATGAGATCACTCTAGGTCTTGACTTGCTCATCCGTGCTTTTGATGATTATACCGTGAATGCAATTTAACCAGCCACTAGTTCTCTCTCACTCAAAAATCCCAAGATGATAAATTGGAACTCCCCTTCCTCATCCAATGAAGTCCTAACATTCCAAAATGATTACACTCTAGCCTATTACCTCCATGCTATTGAACCTATAATGTCCTCCACCAATGAAGGTAGTGTTAGCATGATAGAGGAAAAAATCAAGTATCTTAGTCAAAAAATTAAAAGAAGAAAAAATAGATGGTCTGATGGTGAAAACCACATTATGGTAGTATCAGAGCCAAAAATAGTAAAAATAAAAGATGTATTCGAGGGCGAAAACATCTCTGAGCCACTTTCAGGATAGATCATCAGTACTGATTGAGTTGACAACACAACTAGTGAATTTGGGAACAGAGGCTGCTCCACAAATTATTCATCTAGCACAGTCATTATCTGCAAAAGAAAAGGAAGAGTTCACTTGCTTCTTTCAAAGAAAGAAAATAAACTTTGCATGGACTTACTCTGACATGCCTGGATTAGACTCCAATCTAATCATGTACCATCTTTCCATTGCACTAGGTATTAAGCTCATCAAATAGAAGCTTCGAAAGATGCATCCACACATGGCACTTTTAGTCAAAATAGACCTAGAAAAGCTTCTTAAAGTTGGTTTCATAAGGACTATTGACTATGCAGAGTGGATTTCAAATATTGTTCTAGTCACTAAACATGATAAATCCATTCGTGTGTCCACAGACTTCTGGGATCTAAATAAGGCATGTCCAAAAGATGACTTCCCACTACCCAATATTGACATGATAGTGGATATGACAACAGGTTATGAAATGTATTCCTTGATGGATGGCTTTTCAGGCTATAATCAAATAAAAATTGTTCTAGAAGATCAAGAAAAGATCACTTTCATGTGTGCCTGGGGCACCTTTTGTTGGAATGTCATGTTGTTTCGGCTTAAGAATGCTGGAGCAACATATTAAAGAGATTTCACTACCATTTTGCATAATATGATGCATAAAATAATGGAAGATTATGTGGATGACACTGTGGCCAAAAGTATGCAGTGGAAAACTCATCTTATAGATTTGGGTCCCATACTTGACCGCATGGAACAATTTAGTCTCAGACTTAATCACAAAAAATGTGCATTCGGTGTCACTTCTGGGAAACTCTTGGGTTACATCATTTTAGCTAAAGGCATAGAGGTTGATCCTGAAAAAGTTCAAGCTATTATGGACATGCCTCCACCTAAAAAAATTAGTCAAATGAGAGGACTACATGGAAGGCTACAATCTATTTGGCATTTCATTTCACAGTTGGCTAACAAGTCACAACCATTCACTAAAACTTTGCATAAGGGTGTGACTTATGAACAGAATGAAGAATGTGACAAGAGACTCACTCAATTAAATAGTATCTTACTAATCCACCTATATTGATGCCTCCTATTCATAGGAAGCTTCTCATACTATACATCTCAGCCAAGAACACATCTTTGGGTGCTCTCCTAGCTCAAGAAGATCAGAACAACAAAGAGAGAGCCATTTATTATATCAACAAAACATTGGTTTCTTATGAAATGAACTATTCTGTCATTGAGAAAGCTTGTCTAGAAGTAGTGTTTTCTTCACAGAAGCTATGGGATTATATGCTCACTCACACTACAAGGCTCATTGCAAAAATTGATCCACTAAAGTACTTACTGAGCAAGGTTTCCCTCAAGGGTAGACTATCAGTGAATTTGACATTGAGTATGTGGAAAGAAAAGCTATTAAGGGACAAGTAATTGTTGATTAGTTGGTGGAAGCTCCTCTGAAAGATCACCAACCTTTGAACATTAAATTCCCAGATGAATCCATCATGCTTCTCACACATCACACTTGGAGAATGTTCTTTGATGGATCATTCACTCAGCAAGGATCAGGTGCAGGCATTCTGTTTATAACACCTCAAAGATAGTCATCACCCAAAGCTTATAAAATGTTGTTTCCCTACACAAACAACATTGTTGAATATGAAGCTCTCAGTAACGGTATGAAGATAGCCATTGAATGGCATGTGGATGAGCTCAAGGTCTTTGGAGACTATCAGTTAGTCATTAACCAAGTTAATGGTATCTATCAAACAAAGGATTACAAGCTAGTGCCTTACAAATGAATAGTGGATGAGCTGAAACAATATTTTGCACACATTTCTTTCCAAGAAATTCCAAGGGCAAACAATAAAGTAGCCAATGCTATGGTCACTCTTGCCTCAATGTTACAAATGCCAGAAAATGACTTCAGACATGAATTCCTAGTGGAGACATTATGCTACCCAGCCTATGACATTCCTAAATCTAGGATGATCCGTTTAGTCATTGGACATGATTTATCATGCTACCACCATATCTATTCCTACCTCTATGACCAAATCATTCCTGACACCTATACCCAGAATGAAAAGAATTACCTAATTTGTAATGCTTTACAGTATGTCATCATAGAAAATGACTTGTATAGACCGGGTCTAGACGGTACCCTCCTTAGGTGTCTAGAGCCCAATGAGTCCAAATGTGCATTAGCTGAGGTACATGAAGGTATATGTGGGTCTCATTCGAGTGGTCTAATGTTAGCTTGTAAACTTATTAGAGTTGGTTACTACTAGCCAAATATGGAGAAAGAAGCTATTCAATATGCCAAGGCTTGTAAATAGTGCCAATTTCATGAAAATCTAATCCATGCTCCTGCTAAAGATCTTATTCCTTTCATCAGTTTCTAGCCATTCCAGGAGTGGGACTTTGATTTGGTGGGTCAGATGCATCCTTCTTCTTCAAGAGGGCACAAGTTCATCATCACTGCTACAGACTACTTTACTAAATGGGTTGAGGCAATCCCTCTGACTATTGCTAATGGAAAGTATGTGTCTATGTTTATACTAAACTATATCATCTGTAGATATGGTGTACCCTCATCCATTATCACTGAAAAGAGGGGAAAATTCAAGAACAAGGACCTAAAAGAGTTATGCACCAAATTCAAGATCATTCAACATTGGTCATCTATCTATTATCCTCAAGGTAATGGACAAGCAGAAGCTTCTAATAAGACAATTCTCAAATCTTGCACATAACAGTTCATAAATCTGGTAGAGATTGGCACCTCTAGATTAGTCCAGCTTTGTGGGCCTATAGAACAAGTATCTAAACACCAACATGGGCCAGGCCCTTTTCCTTGGTTTATGGAGTAGATGCAGTATTTCCTATTGAGGTCAAGATTCCTACACTGTGAGTCTCTCTAAGGGGCCTCATCACTGATGAAGAAACTAGAATATCTCAGCTTCAAGAGCTTGAGTTACTGGATGAACATTGAAAGGTGGTGTTTGATCATCTTTGAGCATACCAAAAGAGGATGTCTAAAGCCTACAATAAGAAAGTTAGACAAAGGGAATTCCAAGTGGGTGATCTCATCCTGAGAGAAAACCCCCAAAATTAGTAGCACCGCATCAAGAAAGGGAAATTTGAGCATAACTATCTTGGTCCATACATTATTACTGCAACATTTGGGTTTGGTGCTTACCAACTCTCCACCACTCAATGGGAACAACTCAAAAAGCCAATCAATGCTCTTTATCTGAAGAAGTTCTATAGCTAAGGCATTCTTTGTGTGCTCATGTACATACTTATTGATCCTAAAAATTGCAAAATGTCCTGAAAAAGTGACCATCTTAGTGAAAACCTGGTAAACAGGTGCTTTGATGTATCTATTATCTTGGTGAAAACTTGGTAAAAAGGCACCTTGATAATAATTAAAAAAAATAGAAAATTTTGAAAAATACAAAAAATAAAAAGTCAAAAAATATGAAAAATTGAAATATTCAAAAATACAAAAAAATCAAAAAAGAGAAAAGAACAAAAAATTTGAAAAAGAAAAAATGTGCCATTGATGAAAACCTGGTAAACAGGCGTCATGGTAGCAAAAATAGAATCTCTGCCAAGATGGTGAAAACCTGGTAAATAGGCCCCTCTTGTTTCCTGAAGCTATATCTCATCTCAGCACCATTTGGCTCTTGCTTTCCTACTTTAGTTTGTTTCCTGCTTTAGTTCATTTTCTGCTTTAGTTTACTAGCTCATGCATTCTCTTTCACCTATCTTTGAGATTTTCCTTGACTCTACATGGATTGGAACTGGTCATGCTTGGGGGCATGTTCCTGGTCTAGGGGGAATTTTCCTATCACTTTTAGAGATGCTTTCTTGCATCAATCACAAGTGGTTCCCACTGCATCTACCTACTGGTGCCTAGCTACTTTTAAGATCTCTCTCCTCGAGGGTCTCTCATGTATCAGTCACCAATTGTTCTCACTATGTCTTCCTACTGATACCTAGCTATTGCTTGGATCTCTCTTTTGAGGATCCCTTATACATCAGTCACTAGTGGTTCTCACCATGTCTTCCTACTGATGTTTTGCTAGTATCTCCAAGATCTCTCTCCTTGAGGATCTCTCTTGTATCGGTCACCAACATTTCTCATTGTGTCTACTTGCCGATACTTCATTTAGCACTTTGAGATGACTTTTCATACCATATTCTTCCGATTTGACTTCAATGCACTTGAACACAAACTTCAACTAAACTAAAACCAAATTTGTGATTCTCTAGAGCATGTTGAGCTTTTCTCTTTTGTGTGTTGTTCTTTCATTTTATCATTCCTCCTTGAGTGACTCTAAGACATCTTTCTTGACCAGGAGAAGTGAAGACTAGGGGCATGGTCTTTCCTTTTATTTCTATTTGCTAGTTTAGTTCCAATGATCCAATGACTCTATATAAGAGGGGTGTCCATCTATAAGAGCCTTCATCCCATATTGAATGGACATGTGTACCTCAACTCCTTTTATATGGAAACTTTGGTGATTTTGGTTCTCCTTGTCTATTTTGAGTGACTTCTTTCTGCTACAAGTAAAATTGCTAATGCTCATCCTGCTAAGTGAATGTAAGGGTCACTGCGAGCATTCTTTGGTGAAAGAAGGAACTCTCATGTGTTTGGCATGTTTGTCTACAAGCAAAATTCTAGTCATTCTAGCAGCTATGCTTTAATGCTTATGTTAACTTGCTAAATCAAAAGGAATAGGTGTTCAGGTCATTCTAGCTTCTTGTGCCTTAATGCTTACATCTCATTCTGACAACTCTAAGACTAATGTCATATTCATATTCTCGTGATTGCAATGTCAGTGAGTATTGTATGGCATCTTGCAATTGTCTTGTACCTAAAAACTCTATGATGATAATATGATGAGTCCAACAACCAAGTCCTAGGGTTTTCATCTAGCTTTGGCTTGCATTTTCATTCCAGGCTTGCATTGAGATAGTGTTTTGATGCTGTCTTGATTGTCTTCCTCTAGATCTATTCATCAAAGGTTCTCATCTTTTGTCTCGGGTTCATCTTGGCTGCACAAGTTTCTGGTCCTTGCTCTCGATCTTCCAAACATTCTTTTGGTTAGTACCTATCATATATTGCTACATCCTACATGAGATGATTAGTACCATATACATTTCATTGTCATTGCATTTTCATTTGCATCCATGAAATCCATATGCATACATTCCACAAGTACATACTAATTTCCATTTGCATCCATTATAAGCATGAATAAAATAATACATTGCATTCATTTATCTATCATCTATCATCATATTTCACATTGCATGTTCACATCATAAAAGAAAACACGTGCATCTCATTCATATCTAATCCATACATCTAATCACCTAGGAAACATCTCATAAAACATGAACATCAACACTAAAGCAATATACAAACAAGTACAATGATATCAAAGAGGTATATATATATATATACATATATGTATATATATATATACATATATGTATATATATATATACATATATGTATATATATATACATATATGTATATATATATATACATATATGTATATATATATATACATATATGTATATTATATATATATACATATATGTATATATATATATACATATATGTATATATATATATACATATATGTATATATATAATATATACATAAATATATATATACATATATAAATATATACATATAATATATATATACATATATATATATATATAATATATATATATTATATATATATATATATATATTATAATATAAAGTATATATATATATACA
>BSBK01001643.1:605000-969400 GCA_027943335.1 Chamaecyparis obtusa | reverse complement strand
ATACACATGTGTGTGTGTATATACACACATAAGTGTGTATATATATATATATATTATACACACATTGTGTATTTGTATATATATATACATGTGTGTATATGTGTATTAGATATATGTATATGCACACATGTATGTATATATATGTGTTAATATATATACATATGTATGTGTGTAATATATACATACATACTATATATATTATGTGTGTGTGTTTGTGTTTACATACATGTGTGTAACATGTGTATATATACACCTATGTGTGTATATATATATGTGTGTGTGTGTGTTTATATACATGTGTGTAACATGTGTATATATACACCTATGTGTGTATATATAAACACATGTGTGTGTATAAGTGTATATGTATGTATATGTCTATATGTCTATGTGTGTATGTGTGTATATATACACATGTATGCATATGTGTATACATGTATGTATATAACACATACACAATAGTGTATATATATACAAATGTTTGTTATTTGTATATATACACATGTACGCATATGTGTTATATATACACACATGTATGTGTGTATATATATAGACATATACACACCATATTCAAAGAAATTAAAATTCCTTATGCATCTCTCTCAGTCATCTTCTAGGTGAACCAAATGGTTCAGCCCATATTCGAAAATCATTTTTAGGATTTGTATCTTCTGAGAATTGCAGCATCTTCCAGAATTGACTATATCCAACATTTGGTAATTCGAGCACCCAAAAGGGCCCTTATTATCTTCCACAGCGTAATGGTTGGTTGCAAAATCTCTTAAATCTCTTATCTTCTTATTAGGGAGATCTTTAAGTTCAAAATTTGCATCATATCAATAGAAAAAAAGAATAATAGAAAAAAAATTATGTTGAAAAAAGAAAATATTAATCAAACATAATCTCTAGGAAAATTTATGGCATAAAAATGCACTATAGAATTCATGTCATTAGTAATTAACTAGTTTCTATCCAATTTAAGTGTATTTGGACTATCCATAGCATCCCACCTAACTCATAATTGTAATAACTATCGATCGACTTTTTTGTAGGCACTTAATATTGATTGTTCACATACAATCTATTTATCTCGATTCTACAATTTTCCATCTCGTATTAATATAAATAATATTGTTATTAAAAATTTTTGTCATCCTTATCTTTCATCCAAAGTATTGTTTCCACCATAAATAATTATTTGAAATCTCATAGATGCAACTTGGGGCAATCCATTTTCTTTTCATGTGTGTTCCATGTGACTAGGCATTAATTAACTGAAATGGCTATGCAACTAATAATTTGCACCTGACATGACATTTTGTTTGTATTTATTGATTAGATTGAAAAATGAAAAAATAGTGGTTCTCTATTTTAATTTAATTAAATAAATACAAGCAAACTGTCAAGTCAAGTGCAAATTATTGGTTGCATAAAACACTACCTTAATTAACCATTGGGTACTAAATTTGTCAAGCATCTAAAATTGTGCCTTCATACAATTTGTAGTTTTGTCATCTATATCCTCTAATGAATATCATTCATCATTTTTTTAACTAAATGAATGAAATGTTATTTCTCATAATTATTGCAAGTTTGAAAATAGGTTGATTTTCATGCATAAAATTAAGAAATTTTTTTTCTTTTGAATTATTTTATTTATATATATATATTTTTTTTGAATTATATATCGATTGATCAAAAAAGAAGAAGTACAAAAGGAGGAGTGGGGAAGTTGAACCTCAACCCACCAAGTTCACCACATAATAACTAGTACAAAGTAGGATAGACCATTACAAAAAATAACCATTGTCGAGAGTAGTATAAACATCAAAAGAGAGCCAAAATAAGTCAGAGCAGAACATCACTATTAGTCTTCGATTTAGGAGGTCCATCCTTGAGCACCCTCCATCCAAACAAATTTCTTCCTTTCCAGGATGTGAGCAAATAATTCAAGTCTATCAAAAAAGGGCCCCTCTAGTATCCCTGATTTCCTAAAGCAACTTTTTGAGAGCATCATCAAAGGCAGCTTGAATATCCACAATGCTGGACCATTCAAATCCATTCTTCATTTCATAGACAAACATGGTGGCATGGCCATCATGGAGAAATCTTTGCAACTTCTTCTTCTCAAGCTGCATCACATAGCAAACCTACGAAATAATCTTAAAATGTATGAGTTTCCTATGAAACCCAGTAAGATCTCTGCCATTACCTTGAAATTTGTCCTCATTTCTAAATTTCCACATAAACCAAAGGATGTAAGAAGATAAGATATGCCAGAAAATATTAGCATGTTTTTTGAGACCAAGAATATATCTAGAAATGATTATCAAAATTATCAGCATGATTAGTTAAAGAAATACCAAATAACATCCAAATATCTCTAGCAAAAGAATAGTCAAAGAAAATGTGCCTCATAGTTTTAGGCATTTTACAAACAAGACAAGTATCATAACCACCCTGATGAGTTCGAATAGGTAGTCTATCCAACATGAGCTGCCATCTGAAGCATTTAACCTTGGGGGGAATAGGGGCCTTCCAAAGTCCTTTCTAAGGTTTTTTTTCCAATCAAAGGGGGTTAATAGTAGTATACCAAATGGAATTAAGATGATCCAAAATCAAGGAGTCTCTATTAAGGATCTTATAAATGTCTTTGGCTTTAACTTTAGGGAGGATGGAACCATCATCCCACCGGAAGGTGAGGTATCTATGGGAGTCCACATCAATGCTATGGGGAAGATTAAGAGGGGCACAAGCATTCTTAACCATGTTGAAAGTTCTTTTGTGAGAATCAGGGAGATCAAAAATGCTACTAAGCACTTGCCAGCTTATAAGGTTATCATTGTCCAAGATGTCCATAAAGCACTTAATACCTTTACTATGCTAGTATCTAGCAGAACAGCCTTGGGTTAAGGCAAGAGGCTTACCATGGAGATTCCACCAAATTGAATGTTTACCATGCAGAGAATTTTTGTTATCAAATCTAGAGTTATAAATGTGGCCACGAACATTTTCCCATGCCTTCCAAATAGACTTGAAGACACAAGTACCCTGGACAGAAAAAGGAAAGGAACCAGCAACAAGATCGGTAAAGGGGAGATTTTTCCAAATTTTGGGCTACTTGGGAACACCAGATTGAATATTATTTCTAACTAGCACCTTCCAAGGTTCCTAACTATCAAGGGCCTGGAAGATCCATTTAGCAACAAGGGAGATCCCTTGCTACCTGAGGTCCTTTAATCCCAGCCTTCCAATCTTTTTGTCAGCATGGCACCAGCTCCATTTAACAACATGGGCTTTCCTTTTTCCTTTCTCATCAGACCACAGGAATCTTCTGACAACCTTTTGGATTACATAAATCTGATAATTGCTAACCATCTAGGCAGATGATTAATATATGTTGTATGAAGAAAGAACCTTTTGACAGACTTGGACCCTTCCAGCAAGGGAAAGCACTCTACTATCCCATTTATTAAGTTTCTTAATAATCCTTTCCTTAACCCAAAGCCACATATCCTTAAGGGAAAGGGAGATGGAAAAGGGAACACCTAAGTACCTAATAATTTTATGAGGGCCACCCCAGGAGAATCCAGTCTGATGAAGCTAGTCCGGTGGTTCCTCATTCCACCCAATAAGGATGGATTTAGAGTTAGAGATGTAGGTACCTAAAGCTTTCTCAAAGATATTAAGCTTTTGAGTAAGGTTATGAATATTTTGATTGGAGAGATCAAGAAAGAGTGAAGTATCATTAGCAAATCTGATACTAAGAAGCTCACAATCATCAGGAAGAATAATGCCTTGAACTTTAGGAGATAGAGTGTCATCTCTGAGAAGGTAAAACAAGGCATCATAGGCAATAACGAAGAGAGCAGGGGCAAGTGGGCATCCTTGCCTAATGGAGTGGGAAAGGGGGATAGGTTGAGAGAGATTCCCATTCACTTCAAGAAGAGCAGAGGAATCTTTAAGGAGGACCTTGATATACCTGCAAAATTCATCAGGGAAGCCAAAACCATTGAGCATGGCGAAGATAAATGTTTGAATATTCAAAACTAGCCAAGTTACTGAGAGGGGAGGGGTGAATCAGTAATCTTCAACACTTTTACAAATTTTAGATCTTAACCATATTCCAAATAACATTTAGATCAATAAGCTAACTACATTCATGAGTAACAGAAAGAATAAAATATTCATAACACTTTGAACATAGAGATTTGGTGACCCAGAAACCTTCCAAATAAAAAGTAAAACTAGGGTGGGGATGATACCCTAAAAACTTCAATACTGCAATATAAAGTTTTCCGGTTAAGGCTTACAATGATCACTTATGATGATCTACCCTGTTAGGAGCAATAAGGACCGCTAGGTCCACCTTGTTAGAGGATTTTCAAACATACAATGAAGTATGCACTCGGTTAAGAGATTTTACAAAGACTGTTAAGTCTACCCGGTTAAAGGATTTGGGGTTGATTCACCTGTTAGGATGAAACAGTAGATCTCTTCCTTGCAACTGTACTTGCTGATTGAGATTCTGTAATGTACTGATCACCTTCTATGATAGATATGTCTCTGCTGCTCCTTATACTATTGTAGCCCTTTGTAATTCGTTTATCTTTGCCTTTCTTCTCTTTTTTTTCACATTTCTCGCTTCTTAACACCTTGGATATGATACAAAATATTTTTAATATATCAATCGAAAACAATTACAAAATAATTACAAAGTTGGCTCTTAAACAAGCTAACACAAATATTATTGAGTCGGCCCAAATATAGTTACTCGGTTACTACAAACTAACTCGGTGACTTTCTGATACTTGGCATCCACTACGTTACTCGGCATCATCATGCTCTCGGTAGAAGTGGAGGCTCAGTTCATACTAACCACTCAGTTGTAGTTTCGAACTCGGTATATACTGGAGACTCGGTAGATATAGTGTCACTTAGTAGAAACTAAATTCCTTGTTTACCATGCTGGCACTCGGTAAACACTGCTCATCTCATCGCTCAGTAATGATAACTTGGTAAACACTGTGAAGCTCGATCTGCTCGGTAAACACTATTCTACTATGCTCAGTAAGCACTATCCTGTCTGAATAAGTGTTGTCACTAATGACAAACATAACTTAATGCCAACAAATAAAATCCCATTCAACTCTATCGTAAGCTTTTTCAAAATCAAGGAGAAACATGGTGGCATGTTGGTTAGAGGAATTGGCCCATTCCATAGCTTCCCAGCTACTAATAAGGTTTTCCAATATGTATCTCCCCTTGATGAAGCCAGTTTGGGTGGAGCAAATAAACTTAGGGAGGATATTCACAAGATGGGAAGCAAGGACTTTAGCAAGAATCTTATAGGAGACATTAAGGAGTGTGATAGGGTGCCAGTTCTTAATGAGGGCTTTATCCCCATCTTTAGGAACAAGTTTAACAATTCCCATATTAATGGACTTCCCAAGGGTACCCGAGTCATAGGCTTCAGAGTAAAGATCATAAAGATCTTTAGCAATCCAATCAATATTAGCCTTATAGAATTCAGCAGGAAGGCCATCAGGGCTAGGGGATTTATTATCTTTCAGCGAGGTAATGGCATTAGTAATTTCTTGGAGGGAGACCCTCGATTTAAGTAAGAGGGCATCCACATCAGAAACCCTCTTAGGAATAATTCTTTTGCAATTGTCTCTAATAACTTTAGAAGCATCATTATCCTCCAAGGTAAATAGAGATTTATAAAAAAATTCAAAGGCAACAGTAATATCATTAATGCTAAGAAGTTCATTATCTCCAGTAACAATTCTGTCGATTCTTTCCCTACTCTAGTTTTGTTTCAAGAGATTGAAGAATAGTTTGGATCCTTTATCACCATATTGAAGCCAATTTTTCTGAGCTCTGATATAGGAACCCCTGACCTTGATATGTTGATGCTTCCTCAGAGAATCCCTAGCTTGAGAAACTTGTTCATTCAGGATAGGGGAGGTAGGATTTAATTGAACTTCCTATTCAACACTATGAAGCCGTTCATTAAGGAGGTTCTCCTGAGCTCTATAATCCTTAGCCATCTTTTGGCCTAAGGTTTGCAAAACATTTTGCCAGGAGGAAACATTCATATTCCAGTGTGAAGTCTGGGAGGGGAATTGTGTAAACAAGTTAAAAGATCTGACCATTCTAATGGCGATAAGAGCATCCTGATCCTTCAACAGGGAGGAGTTGAGGATAAAATTTTTATTACAGGGATTACAGAAGTCAATAGAGTTCCTAAGATTAATATTAGATATGATGGGGAGATTATCGGAGAGGGAAGAATGGGTAGCAAGGACAAGAGAGTTGAGATGATTGGGGGAGAAAGAGAAATGATTAGAGTTAGCATAAAAATGGTCAAGTCTTGAATAAATTCAGTTAAGCCCTTTCTGGAAATTACACCAGGTAAACCAAAGAGCAGAATTCCCAGAATTAAGGCCTTCAAGAGGATCAAAGAGATTCAATTGTTGTTTAAGATGATCTCAGTGGAGTTTCTCTGGGTGTTTCCACTCTAAGGGAATACCCCCAATTTTATCATACTGATTTTCAACCATGTTGAAGTCCCCAGCAAAAATCTAGGGGATATTAAAGAGATCACATAACCAATTCCAAAGATAAATCCTTTCCTTATATTCATTAGGGGCATATAATGAACAAACACCAAATGTGGATCCTTTAAAATCAAATATAGCCCAGGCTACACAGTTACAAGGAGAGATACCATTATTTTGGATATATCTTGCCCAACAGGGGTTGATAAGCAAAGTAGCTCCACCCTTTCCTTTTTGGTGGTTAGTGAAAATTTTAATAGCATCTTTCCATATACAATCAAGAGCAGTATTAAGTAAAAAATCAACAGCCTTAAGTTCTTGCAACATGAGAAAATCAGTATTCTTATGGCACATCAAAAATATTTTAATTATAAACTTTCTATCAGGAGACTCAAGGCCTCTAATGTTCCAAGAGATACACTTCATGATGAAGAGAGGTTAACAGAGCTAGAAGGGGAGTAATAGGCTCTCCATTCTTCTTTTTGTTTTTAGAACCAATGGATCTACCTTTCTTTTTAGAGGTATTAGATCCCAAAAAAATATAATCATCATCTTCAAACTTATCAACTTGAATACTACTAAATTGAATGTTATTTCTTCTAGAAATACCATTAATACAAGAACCCAAAGGATCCTGAATTAAGGGGCTTGCATAAATAACCTCGATGAAGGAATTATCCTCTAACTCATTCAAAACTGAAATAGGGGGACTGGTGGTGTTATCATTAGGGGGGGGGGGGGCTGCAACAAGATTAGGGTCAAGACATCTATGATTTTCTGACTTGCTAATCTTGGTTACAGGGGGCTCGCTCATGGTAACGTCATTAGTCCAACCATTGATATTCACATGTTCTTCCAGGTGTGAGGTCACGGGATTCAAAACATCCTCGAGCATGAGAGTGGGTTGTTCAAGATCCTTGACAACATTAGATTTTCTAGGCCCATCTTCAATCAAAAAAGTAGGGGAGGACAAAGCTAAGAAGGGATTGGAATTCTTGTTACCATTACGAATTTGTTCCAAAGCTAGCTACTAAGCATTTTTCCGCCTATGTTTTTTTTTATTAACAATTTGAAAACCATCATTATCAGGGATCATGGTGAGTTGAAGTGAACTAGTGGGATTAATCAGTTTATTGTTCTTTGGTGGGAATTTATTGGAGACCATAGCAGAGGAGGAAGGGTGATGAATAGGATTTGAGACTGAAGTATTACCAATTTTAATAACCTCTTTACTTTTACCTACACAGTCATCTAGATTATTGTTAGGGTTATGAGATGAAGTGTCATGAGTGCAAGGCTTAGTCAATGTTCCCTTAGTAATTGGTGTTTCAACATTAGCTTCCATCAGGCTTGATTTAGGTTTGTTCTTAGTTAAAATTGGGCAATTCTTCCTAAGGTGACCTTCCTTTTTATAGAGGAAAGAAGCATTTAATCCTCCAAGGATTTCCATTGGGTAGGAGAAGATATCGCCATTGATATTAAGGTTAAGCTATTGAGGGATATCAACTCCAGGCTTAATCGAAACAAGCATTCTGGCATCAAGATTAGAGACAAGCCTGGTTGTCTCATCTAGTTGGATAATGCTACCAAAGGGTTCAGGAAGTTGAGGAAGGAATCACCATAGAAAAGGGGGGACATCTTTAAGGATAACCCATCTCGGGTAGGATAAAGTAATGACCTCTTCATAGACAACCTCCTGAGTCCAAGCAAGCACCCGGAAGGAGGTCTTCTCAACCAGCCAATATTGCCTTTTTAGGGCTTCCAGTTGGGATTCATGGTTGCTGAAGAAGATGACGAATAATCCTTTTTGGATCTAGCGACAGAATGAAATTTTAAGACCTAATTTTAAATTCTAGAGATTATGGAACCAGTCATCAAGGAATTTCATAGGAGGGCATTTATCCAAGTCCACACACGCAAAGAAGATAGTAGTATCACACAATCTGGTCTTTTCTAAAGCTATCTCCTTCAACATAGCATCATTTGGAGAAATGACAATCTCATTTGAGGTAAGGGCAAAGATCTTACCTTCTCCGTTTGATCCTTCTCCTCTAACCACCGGAAGGAACCGCGTAGCAGAGGGGACTCCATAGTTAGAGGGGGCAACAGTCTTCGCGAAGGACTTTTTAGGGGTCACAATAGCCATAACAGGTGGTGGAGAAGCAGTTGCAGGGGGCAAGTTAGCAATTTGAGGCATTGGAGTAGCAGCGATATCAGGGAAGGGGCCATTAATATTCATTCCATTGGATTCAGACTCCATCGGACAACCAGTACAGCTAACTTAATACAAACACAAGACGAAATAAATGAAGCACAGGGGAAAGAGTGGCAAACCACATGGAGGAGAAAATCTCCTCCACAATTCAAATTCACGGAGAAGCCATGTCATAGTCCACAGTCGCATCAATCAGATCTGCATCCAAAGTTCGCTCCCAATCTCCTCCTTATTTTATTGTTTTCCATTAATATATTTTTTTAAAAATATAATATTTTTATTAACTATAAATATATAAAATATATTATAATATCCCTATAATATTTATTTATTTTATAATATATGTAATATTTATATTATTTAATATAATAAACAAATATATAGAATGCAAGTATAATTATATATTATATTATAACATTATATATGTATTATGTGAAAAGTGCCTCGAGATAAAATATATGCAAAGTAGTATGTGGCACATACAAAAACGAGGTGGAGGAGGAAATTATTGGGACAACATAAAGGTGAAAATTTTGCATCATATTTTGCTTCAAGGAAAGGACACATCTTGATCAAAAAAGAAAAACTTTGGGCCAATAGCTGGAAGGACCTAAATCATCAAGCATAAAATCTACCACAAACTAAATACCTCTTGGACAACATAAACTGATATTCTATACAAACTCATTTCTCTAAATATCATTGATTTAACTAATTAATTTCATGTCTTGGAGTATAATCTTTCATTTTGTACCAACTATTTTTCTTTTTCTTTATCCATTCCCATTTAAAATTAAGTCATTGAAGTTGTACATTTAAAACTGGATCAAATATGTAAGCAGGCCAAGAGGACGATCATCTAAGGAATGTTAATTTTGTATCCTTTCTCATAATGGGAGAATTTATTGTCTAGTGAAATATTCACTAGTTATCCAATGTATATTCTTGCTGTACTATAATCAGAAACAGATTTTGACCTTCTTTGCCCAAAAACAAGAGGAGAGGAAGAATGCGTTTTACCATAAGCAAAATTAGAAGATGCCATGACGAATAATAAGAGAATATATACGTATCCCTTCGTCATTCGAAAGACCCCAAAGTGGGGATAACATAGGGTAAAGGTTGAATTCGTATCGATTGAGCTGCCATGCTAGAATGACAGTCGTGCCTAACTCAGTGGTCGTTTAAAACTCCTAGCCTGAGCATGGTTTGGTACATTACTATAGTTTACCAGAAAAGATTCTCATCCCCCCAGCGGTCACTTATCTATTATGTGAGAATTTTTTTTAATGATGCTACTATTTATAGTTGAAACAGGCAATTTTTTAATATAGGGAATTTGTATATGAGTAAATCTATATAAAGTCCGAAACAATAACTTTCAATCGCTCATTAGTATCGTTGTAAAAATTACAATGACAATAAATTAATGGCCTTTTGCATAGATATGACAGTACCTACCAAGCTTTAGATAATGCTCAATTTGGAGTTTGGTGTTGAATATTTATAGAAAGTTTTGTCGTTTGATTTTGAAAGAAAATTTCATTACTAACTAAAATCAAAGAGAAAAACCTTAACAATATTTTTATTTTGTTTCATACTAAAAACTAGTTATAAGTGTAAGTGCACAAAGATGGGGGACCAAAACGATGCCAAATATTTTTTTGGTCCCATATTTCAAATAGGGCACACACCTTATGGATTGACATTCCCAAATCTTAGACTTGGGCAAGCCAAGCCATAGGGTGTGCTTCCTATACGATGTACACCCTATGTGAAAACATACCATAAAAATAAAACTTGAACTTCAAATGCCCAAAATTTCATTTCAGACACAAGCAAGAAGGGTTTTCAGCTACAAAATGACGCACACCAATGTTGGAGAAAATTTTCCTTTGTGAGTGCATTAGATTGCAACAAAAATGCCTCCACTGCGTAGAGGAGGTCGAACAGGTGGAAGAAGTTAATTTACAACCAATGCCTTTTTTTTAATTGAAAGTTAAGTTTAGTTTAGGTTTTAAATCAGATTTTGTTCTCAAAGTGTCTTTTATTAAAATTTAAGTTTTAATTAGGGTTTTAAAATAAATTTTATTTTAATTACCAAGAAAGAATAATCCCCCTCAACCAAACCCTCTACAATCTCCTCATGAAGAAATTAATGAAGAAAATGTACCCCAACCTCCTCCATCAATCAAGAGACCTTCACCTAGAATGCAATATAATTTGATTACTCAAATAGAAACTGATAAAAATAAATTAGAAGCTTTGGTTGAGAGGTTGAAACAATCTATTGATACAAATCTTGGAAGGGAAACACTAGCAACCTCATTGGAATCAATATTAACCCACATAGGCTCAGTTAGTGAGCAACTTAATATTATGGTCAAGCAAATGAGAGGAACAAAAATAATACCATGTGGATAAATTATCATATGAGGATGTAAAATAGAAAAAATAACCAAATATGACATTTGCAAACTCTTTGTAAATCCTAAAAAGAATGAAACTCTTAGAACTACTTTTAGGAGATTTCTGATCAATTGGTGCTAGCATAAAGAAATAAAAAATAACTTTTAGGACAGATGGTGGATGGGTTTTGATAACCCTCCCTATAACAATCACGAGATTCCATTATATTTTTTGAGGAAACTCTATTGTGAGTTTGTCATCAAGGAGGTCCCAAATTATTTTGACTTTCTAGAATGTTAGGGTAGAGGTGGGGGATCATCATATGATAGACCAGTGCCACAACGTCACTCTAACATAGTTAGGGTGCCTATTGGAAAGCTAGATGTCAAGCACGTTAGTGTTCCTTCTATTATGAGGGAACATGTGGAGGTGGACATACTAGGCTCAATTAGTGCTCTGACATAGACTTTTATACAATGTGCTCTCCCTTTAGTTGAGAGTAAGCATGGTCAGTCTTTGAGGGGCCATATTTTCCAGTCATGTGGATCCAGGTATGCATATATGGTAATTCTGATGTATAGGGAGATTATGATGGAATGATGAATTCAATAATTTTCTCAATGTAACATTTGGTATTGATACTAATTTTGTTATTCATTCATTTTGTAAGTTCATTTAATTAATTTGATCATATTTAATTTATAAATGAATGAATAACAAAATTAGTATCTAATGATTATGATAAAAATTCAAGGTCAGAGTCTTGGTGGCAATGACAATGTTCCTTCGGTCTCCTGTTAGATGATGCAATCAAGTCCATAGGTACATGTATCTGTTAAATAATTACAATGAGTACAAGTGAGTAGTATGTAATTATATGAATGATTATCTCATACCTTATTCTGCAAGTGCACATTAGTTTACCATTGCACCCTTGACGTTCAAACAACATAGCAAAGGACATCATGGTACTTTCATGGCTTGGTATCTTTATTTGCATGTTGATTTGATTTACTTGATTATATTTAATTAATAAATGAATGAATAACTAAATTAATAGAAACTTTATGATCAAAATTCAGAGGCAAAGTGTTCAAGGCAGTGGTCATATTCCTTCACCTGCCTTTGTCATGACATCGTCGAGTCTATATGTATATATCTAATAAATAGTTATAGTTATTACACATGAGTAGTATGTTATTACATTGGGTTAAAAGTACATAGTTGTGTTGCACTAGAGGATATATTTAATGGTTCTAGCTGAAATTATTTCAGTTGGAACAGTTCCCACCAGACCCATTTCAGTTGAAAATACTTGGCGCACACGAGGTGCCATCTGGCAGAGGAGTTCTAGCTGAAATGGTTTCGGTTGGAACCATGAAAAATTATATAAACCCCAAAAATGGGTTGGGTGGGCTCATTTGAATGGAGTGGCTTGCAGAATTTGTGGAGAGCCTTAGGAGGTGATGCAAGAGAGGGGAACTGCAGGGGTTGTAAGTGTTGGATACAATTGTCCAAAGGAGATTGTTGGATTAATTGTGTGTTTTCTTTGATGTCACACAAATTTCATATCAATTATCATGCTCAGTCGGTCAGCAAAGCAGTTCCCAGTGAGTACCGAGCTCAGTTGGTCAGCTAAGCGATTCTTAGTGTCTATCGAGCTCAGTCGGTCAGCAAGGCAGTTTTATGTGTTTACCGAGATCTCTCGGTCTCCAAAGGATGTTGTAGAATTCGCAGTGGTAATCGAGTTCACTCGGTCACCAAAGGAATTCTTTTTGGATTAGTGTTTACTGAGCAAGGTTGGCCCGGTAAAGAATTTTGTTAATTTGAGAAATAAAGTTTGTTTATTCTAGCCGACTGCGGTAATGATTATTGGTGCTGACTTGACAATGTGAATGGACAATCTGAATGGTATATATAGAAGGTCAAGTTGTGAATTCAAAGTGTGCAAGTGAAAAAGAGTGCAAGGGAAAAAGAGTGCAAGTGGAAAAGAGTGAAAGTGTGGACAAGTGTGAAAGAGGAAGAGTGTGTGGATGAGCGAACATGCAAATCATTTTGAAGGAAAGTGTGAGCGAATTTTGAAGGATGGTTAGATATCCATGAGGAGAAGCAGAGATTTATAGAAATTTTTTATTATTTGGGATCTTCAACAATAAATTGAAGTGATGAAATGGAAATAATGATGAAAGCATAAAACAGAAATGAACAAATTTCTTTGAACTAGTCTTTTTTCCATCATATTTTTTTTGGGTTGTATGTGACCATGATGGATATTGGTTCAACCTATTTGAGAATTTAATGAAGTCCAATAATAAGCCTTAGATTCACAAAACTAACCAACATTGTATCAATGAAACACTTTATATAAGTGTAACAATGAAAGTAAACACAAATACTACACATGTTTTCATGAAATGGTCGATTCCATTGTCCTATCTTTCAAATCTTGTAATAGAAATATTGAAGTTCTTAGGTTTGTTAGCACAAACACAAGACTATGAAAGAACAAAGGTCACATATGAGTTTTAACTATAGATGTACATTATATGGGTGACATGTTCTTATATAAACAATAGTCATGACCTTATCTCAACTTGACTTGTCATCTTTTATCCCTACAAACTAACTTTGGTCTGTAAAACTCTTATTCATCTCTCTAAATTACATTCATGGACACAAAATTGATGCAAGTTGTTTTCAAAGCTACAAATCCAAATGACGGCCTCTTAAATTAAAATGTTCAAACTTGAATTTTCCACCCTTTTCTTAAAATCAAACTTTAAGGGGTATTGTTGCAACATTTCAAAGAAAAAATTGAAATCATGTGATAGTGTTTGTGTGTTTAGAGGATTTATTTATATTCTAAGAAGAATTTATAGTTTTTAATATATGTTGCAAGGAGAATATAGATCAATTTCATCTAAAGAGTCCTGGAAAGATAATAAAAGTGTAGCTACACTGGAAGTCATATCTAGCGGTACAAGACTAAGGCATGGGACATTGCAATTGGTATACTTTTTGGGACTTATTTTTAAAATTTGAAAACCTTTACTGGGTGCATTACATTTCTATTGTTATTGATTTGATTAGATGATTTTACATATGTACATGGAGATGCAAGTACCATCACCACTGGTTTCAACTAGAGAAGTTAACTTCCTATGATTCGGCCAGCAACGCAATGAAGGAGTATGGCCACGTTGGATATTTTTGTGGATGGTCTTGTTAGAATAACTGAGAGGGGGGTGAATCAGTTAATTACTGTCCCAATACAAAATTTATAATCCAAAAACAAATACTTCAATTTTTGCTGCTCGGTAACTTAAAATACTTTTACTGTCTAAGCATTTATCGATTATCAATCTAAAACTTATAGCAGTTACCAATCAAATAAAAAATGCAACATGTAAATATGACATCAAAACAAATATCACAATCAACACATAACACAAGAGATTTAATGTGGAAACCCTGTGAAGGGAAAAACCACCTGGGACCGGCAACCCAAAAATATTCACTCTTCTGAAGTGAGATCGGTGAAGACCCAACCTTGTTAAAGGTTACAAACACACTGTTAGGTGTGACCTTGTTAGTGGATTTTAGACCAACCGTTATCGTCCAACCAGCAGTCACTCTGGGGTTGATAGGATAACAATGTTCATTCTATGAATGATACATACTAAGACTTTCTTAGTCCACTCGATTAAGAGATTTGATTGTGTACAATGGTTAAATATGTAACAGTAGGTGATCTGATCTATTATAACTTCAATTGCAGATTACAGATCAATATTCAACTCATACAAATCTTTCTGATCAATGTAACATTTCTAATTCAATAATATATCAACTTATTGTCCGTCGGTAATCACTCTATGTCACTTGGTAATGCTCTGTAGTAGGGTTCTCCTTAACCAGTATGATCAAAATGCATGAAAACTTGTTCACGCGATGATTCTGCAGTTTCCTTTTCTTCTGGCATCACCACCTTGTTATGAAATCTCCACTCTCTTATATAGACATCTAAACCATTTTCTTCTACTCCATCAGATTTTTCCACTTAATCATCTTCATTGATTTTGCCTCTTAAACATACCTCGACACTTGTGTCAATAACACGTTTGATTCTCATCCATTAGATCCTTCCTAAATTTTGTTAGCCATCGATCTGTGTAACAAATATTATCTGTTACCTTGTAATCATACACTTTCCAGCTCATCAATCTTATCGGCTAAACTAAGCATTTAGTTCATTCTATTCTTCTCGGTTAACAAAGAAATGTGTCGGTGAACACAAGCTTGGTTAACACTGTGCTCAGTATACACTTCACTCCTTCTCTACAAATGTTTTGGTATAGTAACTTACAAGATAAGTACTGTCAAACTATTTGACATCAATGACAACATAATACTGATTTAATCATATTACATGTCTAATCAATCAGCTCGGTGATCTTAAATCATAGATTCTTCAATCAGGTTCTAAATTAGTTGTAATTCATCAATCTCTCCCTTTGGCATTGATGGCAACTCAAGTAATATGAAATATACCATACACATACCAAACATGTATTCTAAAACTCTGTGAACAAATGTTGTACAAGCTCTCCCTAGCTTAATATGTTTAATCACTATGTTACTCAACAACATTTACAAAATATAGCTTTGTCAATCTGCAAATATGATTTTTTCAGCTTTCTTGTTCCTTCTTCTGTTCTCAGTAACTGATCTTCAATGCTCTCCCTTTCTTCAATTTGTCTATCCCTCAAATAGTTCTCATTAGTGTATATTGTTCCATATGTTTCATATTGTTTATCTCTCCCTTTGAAAATAATGCCAAAGAAACAAATAAACAAACAGCTCTTCAGTAGCCAAGTAACTATCTATTGTCCAATGCATACTCTCTATCTCTTTATACTTATATGCCAATCTATTCTAGTTATTTTCACAGCTTTAGACATGATCCAAAGTGTGAACTATGCTACATCAACATGAATGATCTTCTGATAAGATTAGGTTGATGCAACATCTAGATCACCTTAGTGACCGGTAGATAGAGGATAGACCCCAAGTCTAGTCCTTAAGTACTCAAATCACTAGTACATTTGAGACCTTTTTTCGATGGCCGAGCATCTGAATTTGGACAGTAAACTATCAATTAAGAGACACCACCCGACGTCACAATTTTGTAGTTAGAAAAATTGACAGTTTTGTTAGGCATCGTAATTATGACAACCTTGGTCGTCGCTAAAAGAGGGTGCCAACATAGCGAGAATGTCGTCAGACATATTTGTGGCCATTGCAATTGGGATGCCTACCCATCACAACAAATAACAAATGACGGCTGCCCATCAAAAGATTCTGACGGGTGGCCGTCATTCATAACATGTTTGCTGACGAAAATGCTTTTAGTGTGACAGATTTCCATCAGAAGTTTAAAATGCATATTCATCATTTGTGCTTTGTAACGATGACTATGTTGTACGTGCGATAGACATGCGTCAAATAGTTGCGACAGTTATCCATCATTTATGGTTTTTTTTTATCAGCAATGCGTTTAATGCAATGGATGGATGTCGGATGTTTGCGACGGGAAACCATCACTATTTTAAAGTATTTATAGTTATGACAACAATGAGTTTTTTTTAAAATATATATATATATATATTTGTCAATCGAGTTGGTATCGATTCAGAATGGTGTTCTTGCAAATTTGGTTCCTACTCGTGATTTGGTTATGGATCATTCAAAGATAAATTTTCAATAGATTCGGTAGCGGCTTGTGGATTATTGTGTCGAGTCTAGAGACTTGGATTTGGAATGGATCCTACCGAATCAAGGGGTATGTGCAAGATCATGAGGGGTCAAAAAGTGGTGATGTTAGTTCAAAACTTTGACAATGTAGTTGACGACTTTTTTTCACCCGAATTTGATAAAATGAAAAGGGTATCTTAAGGAGATTATCAGCTTTCTATCGATATAATTGCTGTCAAATTTTGAATTTGGTATGTAATTATTAGTTATTTTCCTATTGAGCTACTTCTAAAGTGTTGATTTATATACTGATTGAAAAATGACTATAACTTTCAAAAGGTCTAACATTTTTGAAATCCAAAAAATGTGTCACATTCTATGCTTCACCTACTATAAGGAAAAACAATAAAATTTTCAATTTTGTAAAGTTTTGAATGAGTTAAGGTGGTTAGACATAGGGGTTTTTTTATTCTAAAAATGTTGTAGCAAAAAAATCATAATTAATTATATTTTTAGAATAAAATTATAAAAAAATATGTGTCACATCTAGGCATGAGTCTACTACTTATATATAAAATCTTATAATAAAATATTATCATTTGATTATGATTAAGGTGGTCAGACATACACCTACTTATTTTTTTCCTAAAATTTTTGTACTGCTGCATTGAAATCTATACTTTTCACCAATCATACTAACTTTTTCTCAAAAAATGCCTAGTATTTTAGAAACTACATTCAATTTTAAATAGATTATATTCTTACAACTTTTTGATATTAGGTTCATAGCTAGTTAAAATTTTCACGTCAAGTTGACTAACCCTGATTTGCTGATTTTTCATTGCCACTTAAGGGCATAGTTTGGCCCCTCATGATCTTGCACATACCCCAAGATTTGTGACAGTGACTGCTCCACCACAATTCGAAGATAAATTTGTAGTAGATTCAGTAGCGGCTTGTGGATTATTGAGTTGAGTCTAGAGACTTGGATTTGGAATGGATCATACCGAATCAAGACGTGATAATGACTACTCGAGCACAAGAAGCTAGTGTGGCGATCAGAGAAGCATTCTTCATGATGTGTTCATGGGATATATGTGGACCTGATTGCATTCAGATCTGATTCGAGTGACTTCTTGACTTCTTTGGTCCAAATTTGATGTGCAGGTTCGCGGTGCAGTCGATATATATTTGTCTTACGTGGATTGAGATCTTAAATTATTGAGCTTCTCTTTGTTTTGAGAATAGTTTAACATTCTTTACTTAATAGGTCCAACCATGTGAAGGTGGAAGCTCATCTGACCCCTCCTAGGAACCTCTTATGACCCTTTACGACATTTTAAGCTCTCTAAGATGTATTCTTAGGGATTGTAAATGGTCGTAAAGGGTCATAAGGGGTCCTGGGACACAACAGATAAGAAACATAAATGTAAGCATCATGGTCACAATTTTTTGGAAACACAACATAATTGAGTGGTATACTCAGATGATGCAACACAACTACTCCTCCAGTTCCAAGTCTACACTGCGTAAACAAAACCCAAAGATGAAGAATAAATTTAGAGAGCGTAGGAAGAGAGCAATAATGACCAAAATAATATAGGGACCTATATTACTTTGGTCATTCTCCCTCTCCTCCACTCTCTAAATTTATTTTTTATCTATGGATTTTATTTACTGCAGTGTAAACTTGGAACCAGAGGAGTGATATAGAGTTGTGTTTCATCATCTGGGTATACCATTCAATTATGTTGTGTCTCCAAAAAATTGTGATTATGATGCCTACATTTATGTTTGTCAACTGTTGTGATATCTACATTTATGTTTCTCATTTGTCATGTTTATGTGCATGTTCTTTATGTGTATCTACTAGAAATTCTAAAAAAAAATTTAGTATCTACAATAGCCCTCTGTTAACCACATTTACGCATATGGTCCCAAAAAAGTAGTGCACAAACTACACAAAGAAGGCATAGCATAAATATGATTTCTGCTTTCACCATTGAAGCAATCTTGGCGGCACTAGCTACCTCTCGAGCCTTGCACAAGTTGCACTTATTTCCTACATCAGGTATAGATGTAGATGGGGTAGATGTAAATGTGGTTTGATCTACCCACTGAAAGTATTGACTTCCAGTATTTCCCTGACAATACCAAATGTACATCAGTTCTTCATAAAATGATTTTGTCACATTATTTTAAAACATAAAATATAATTACGTATCATGACCTTTTTCCTATTTGGGAAAATCCAAAATTGACACCTAGGATTACTTGTTGTGCGTGATGTCTTCAACATGCATGGTCCAACACCACATTGACACATAGGCACATTGACCGAAGTCATCGATGCTATTTCGACAAATATTGCATTATCACAAATATTGCATTGTCATTATTTTGTTCATTCATACTAATTATAATTACAATTAAAAGAAACATACTAATGTAGACTTGCACATTTTTTGGCTAAGTCAAAGTCTTTGGTTTAAATCACTAGACATTCAAAACAAAATGAAAAACCAAAGACAACCATGCAATTGTAAAGAAAGGTAATTTTCTTAATCACGTCACTAATTTTTGCATGTCTAAATACTGGTGTCTTTCAAGTGATTTGATTCTTGTCATGCCCACTACAAATGAGAAAAGGCTTAACTAGTGAGGTTGTTTAAGCATATAGAGATTAAATACACTCTTTTAGAATGAAATTTCTCTTAACAAAAGATCAAAGATATATAAGTAGGACATATAAAACAAGGTGAATAAGAGTAGTACATATAAAACAATCATTAGAACATGCCAAACATCTGGCATAATTGTAGATTTCATTCATGTCATTGATATTCTCCTTCATCCATCTCATCATCAAGATCATCATCATCGACGACATCATCACCACCACTATTGTCATCTTCGTCATCATCACCATCACCATCATCATCATCATCATCATCATCATCATCATCATCATCATCATCATCATCATCATCGTCTTCTTCTTCATATTCTTCTTTGACTAGCTCTCAATTGTGATCTGGTTCTACATCATCTTCCACTACTTTATCTTCCTCAATATATTCTTCCATCACATTATAATTTATCAGTCTTCCTCTTGGATCATGTCTAACAGAAAATGACCAACCTGGTTTATTTGGAACCTCTGAGTAAAATCCCTGCTCACATTGGCTTAGAAGAACATAGGGCTCTTCTCCAATTGGCTCAAACAACCTTGTATTAATCATTAAAAATTTATTGTCATGTTCAATAACAGTTCTATCAAGATCATTTTTATTAAGTCGTAGTCTATACCATTTCACAATGAAGAGAACTAATTTGAAGGAATTGAAGTCACAGTCAACTATATCAACCAAAATACCATAGTATCAATTTTGTGACTCTCGAGGATGTAAGTCATTTCTAGATGAAATATTAGTCACCTAAAACACTGCACTTATCCCAGAATCACAAGTTCTCTTCGTGTAATCCAACTTTTTGATGAGAAATTTATAACCATTGCAAAACATAGCCTTGTGGTGTTTCACCTACAATAATGTCAAACATGTATAAATTATTGCATCAAGAGTTGAAAAAAATATGATTGATTAATTAACAAAGTTTTAAGTACCTGGTGATCTCTTAAACCATGTATGCTAAATCTATTTCCTTTTGTGTAATATTGGGATCTCCATTGCGATGAGCTTGTATAACTAATGAAGACATGGATTCCCATGTTAATCTATGACCATCATGTTGAGATCGTTCAATCCATGCCATCATCCAATCTTGATTGTTTGCAATAAACAAATGTATTGCATCCCACTCTTTAGCAGCTGTACAAAAGTAAATAGATGACTTACAATAGATTTATTTTGAAGATTAAGAATTAATTTACTACAATAACATCTCATAATTTATTACCTTTCAATTTCTTAAATTTACCATTTCCCACCAAGTACTCCCCTTCAAATTTTTTGATTGAGTCAAGATCCCAAATGCAATCTATATGGGTCTTTGCTGCAAAATTAGGAAGATATTGAGTAAGGTACACCATCATCTTGTATACCATATATCTCTCAACCATAGAACCCTCGGGACATGCTCTTTGTCATACCAAACCCTTCAAAAATTTTAAGTGTCGCTCAACAATCCACATTGACCTAGCATATACAAGTCCACACAATTCAATCTCCTCAACTTGGTGTATGAGGTAGTGTTCTTGTGCATTGAAAAAAGTCTGAGGTAAAAACTTTTATATTTCACACATTAATTGACAAATTCTTTTCTTCCAATATTTTATATCTTCTTTATGGATTTCTTTAGATGATAACCACCTACAAGGGATTTAAGACATAAATATATAAATACGAGACTTTACAATATATTACTTGTTTGATATTATTATTTGATATATTGAAAAAATATCACTATTTACCTTATGTATTTTCCAAGATCATATATCACTTGTTTGATATTATTTTTGAAGTTCTCTGGGAGAGATAGGGGTAGCAAATACTACAACAATTGTCAACTAATCATTTCATACAATGAAAATTGAATGCAATTACACAAATATATTGTAAATACAAAAGACTATGACTTACCTTGATGAAGGTATGCCAATCATGTGTTTTCATCCCTTACTCAAAATCATTTTTCTTTGATATGAGATTTCTTATATCTACAGCAAATCTTGTAGATTATACAATTTTTCGGATCACTTCTTTTATGGCATTACTTTGTTTCTCTGTTAATAACGAAGGAAGAGCACTTGCATTAATCCGGTCTCCATTGCTATTCGATTCAATGATATTTTTCATTGCATGATTGGAATTATGAATGTCACTACAAATTTTGCCAAGTTTTTCTTTGTCACATCTTCTGTCCAATATTTTTCACAACGTCTCTATTACATTCTTTCCAATATGCATAGTATCAAACAAATGCACAATTTGTAGATGCTCATAGTAGGGTAGCCTACTAAATTCTCTGGGATAACATTTTAGTCATTTTGGAAGCTGGTTAGTGATGTCTTCATGACCTTCAAGATCATCAACTACATAATTAGCCAACAAAACACAATCAAAATATATAATTTTCAAACATTGACCATTACGTGGAATGATATTACCTTGAATTCTATTATATTCCAACTCCCATAGGTGAGGTGTCATTCTTCGGGGCTTTGATGCAGTCTCTTCTTTCCCATTGAAAATATGACTTTCTGCATTTCAATACTTATGATTTCTAGGGAGGAACTACCTATACTCATCAAACACCTATTTTCTTCAACTTTTGGAATGACATGATTTCATCTTTGGACCACACATTGGACATGCAAATTTTCCCTTTGTTTGAAGACCTACAAGATAACGATAAAATTGGATTAAATATGTATATTTTTAAATTTTGAATTATCCCGTACAACTAGAATTCACCATAACATACCACAGAAATGTGTCAACCCTGGAGCATCATGAATTGTCCACACAAGCATTGCATGGAATTGAAATTTTCTTTGTCCAATTGGTTAGGAGATGTCATATATAGTGAAACCATTCTATAACACCAACAACTCATCAATAAGATGAGCAATATATACATTCATATCTTTCACTTGGTACTTACCTAGTTGAATTAACAACAATATCAGATAATTATTGTGGCCATTTCACTCCAAGACTTATAATTACATGTAGATAACTATAAAATAATAAGATACCTAGAACAATCATTGCCAACATAATGTGCTCCCTCTTTATTGACATCCATGGAGGAAGGTTATTGTTTATAACAAAAATAGGCCACACCGAGCAAACGGATCTCATCTCTCCATGTGGATTGACACCGTCTGCTGCCAAAGAATGCCTGAGATTTTGAGATTCCTCTTTAAAGTGTGGCCACTTTTCCTCTATGTCCATAAATGATGAACCATCCATATGCATTCAAATAATGTCATCTTGACTCCTGCTGCGTGTATGGTAATCCATAAATTGTGTCAACTTATTGCACCCAAATAATCATTTCAAATGTGGATTAATGGGGATGTGACGAAGAACCTTGCGAGGCACCTTTCTTGTCACTTGATCATCTCGATATCTACTCATATGAAATTCAAGGAATTATGTTGCATTTTCATGTTCTTTATAATAAACAATATGATCTTCAGGACAAGCATCTATTATTTGATACTCCATTCCAATATGTTTCATAGTGGCACATAATTCTCGGTACGAGCGAGGGAGAACATTTGATGGTGGTAACAGAAAGTCACCTATCAATCTGCAAAAAATAATATAAGTCATTACTATAAACAATCTTACTGGTACATGTTTCACCTTTTATAGACTATAATGACATATATGACAAACCTTAGCATACGTAACATTGCTATGTTGGATAAACCATTCATAATATTCAAATTCACCAAAAAAAATATAGCTGAGAGAAGAGTAGATTAGGAGCTTTCGTAAAGGGTTGTGTCTGCCTTCTCAAGTAGAGGTATATCATGGATATTTTCAATTTCATCCTCATCATCAGCAGCAGTAGTAGCACCAACAGCACCAGTACCAAATGTGTCAAAGACATTATCTGTTGAAGACATTGCAGAGAAAAAGAACCATAACACCATGATGATAGACATTGCATCAGCTCTCAGCTATGAAGAATTTGATGAGATCAAAGACTGCACAACTACTTATGCAATGTGGAACAAACTGAAGAAAATTTATGGTGGTGATGACAATGTGAATAGAGCCAAAGCAGAAAGCCTAAAAGGACAGTTTGATTAGATGAAAATGGGAGAAGATGAAAATATTGCAAAATATGTTGAAAGGATCAAGGAAAGTGTTAGTGCAATCAGAGCTTCTAGAGGAAAAATTAAGGATGAAACTGTTATAAGTAAGGTTCTTAGAACATTACTCCCTATCTATGCAATAAGATTATCTGCTATTCAAGAAAGAAGGTGTGAAGAAAATCACAATATAACTTTGGATGCCTTAGTTGGAAGATTGACAGCCTTTGAATTGGATAACTATGACAACTATGTTCCAACTTCCAAAAATATTGAATCAGCATTTGAGGCCAAACTTTCACTTACAAAGGGAAAGAAAATAAAGGACATCCAGTCAGAGAGTGAAGAAGAATCAAAGGAAAGTTATGATAGTGATCTTGAAGTTATTGAAGCATTACTTGCAAAGAAATATTCTAGAGGCAGAGGTAAATACAAAGGTAAAAATTCCTTAATCTATTTTTCATGTAAAGAAATTGGTCATATTGCAGCTAGGTGCCCAAACAAGAAAAGAAAGGATGAGAAGAAAAGTCACAAGTACAATAGCAAGAAGAATTTCAAATCATTCAAGGATAAAGGTAAGAAAACATTTTTTATGGCTAAGGATTCTGATAATAGTGAAGATGAAATTGTCTACATTGCTGTAAAAGATGAATCTGATGATGATGAAGATGAGATGGCACTTATCTCTCATATAAGAAAAAATGATACATGGATCATAGACAATGGATGTTCACATCATATGACTGGTGACAAAACAAAGTTTGAACATTTTGAAGACTATGATGGTGGTAATGTAAGGTTTGGAAATAATGAACCTTGTTGTATAAAAGGAAGAGGACGAATTTCATTAACCAAAGAACTTATATGTGATAATGTATATTGGGTTGAAGGATTAAAGCGTAATCTTCTAAGTGTAGCACAGCTAATCAACATTGGATTCAAGCTGAATTCATGCATGGCAAAGCAAGATTGCTGGATGACAAAGGAAAACTAATTAGATCAAGAAAACAAACCAAAGGTAACTTGTTTTATCTTGATCTTGGTGAATGCTCATGTTTTATTTCTCAAATTGAAGAAAGTTGGTTATGGCACAAAAGGTTATGTCATGTAAATTTTGATAGTATGGTGAAAAAAAGAAAATTCAAGAAAGTAAGAGGTATTCGTACTTTGAAGAAACCTGATGTTGGTCTATGCAAGAATTGTCAGATTGGTAAAATGGGAAAGACTAGCTTTAAAAGTAAAAACTATCAGTCTGAAGATATTTTGGAAATTGTGCATACTAATTTATGTGGACCTATTGGAATTGAAAGCTATACCGGAGAAAAAAAATTTATTCTCTTTGTTGATGATTACTCTAGAATGATGACTGTTATGTATCTAAGAGAAAAATTAGAAGCATTTGAGAAGTTCAAATGGTATTTGGCAAGAGTAGAAAAGGAAACAGGGAAAAGAATGAAGTGCTTGAGATCAGAAAGAGATGGTGAATTCATCTCCCATGAATTTAATAATTTTTGCATTGAAAGAGGAATCAAAAGACAGGTATCAACCCCAAGAACTCCTGAGTAGAATGGAATAGCTAAAAGGAGGAACAGATCTATCATGGATTGTGCAAGGACTCTAATGATTGAAAAGAACATTGCTATGAAATACTGGAAGGAAGCTATCAGCACTATAGTTCATACCTTAAACCGGGTACAGTTTAAGAAAGACACATTCAAAACTCCTTATGAGTTATGGTATGGCTATAAACCCAATGTAAGTTACCTGAAAGTATTTGGTAGTAAGTGTTACATCTTAAAAGAATCTAGAAAAGGCAAAATTGATGTGAAAAGTGATGAAGGAATATTTTTGGGATATTTTTGCAAGAGTAAGGCATATAGATGTTTGAATTTGTCTACTCACAAAATCATAGAAAGTGCACATGTGAAAGTTGATGAGTTTGTAGAAAAGACTGAAGAAGAAAGAAAAAAGGAACCAGAGGATTACAGGAGATTTGTTTACATTGAACCTGATACATTACCAGACACATCTGTCAATAAGGAGACTGCATCTACCGAGCCCAGTAAAGTAACTGAGTCACAAGAAGAAGTTCAAACCGAGTCACAAGGACCCAAGTCTCAGTCTGAAGCTACCGAGCCAATATCTACCAAGCCTGAGAAACCAGAACCTGAAGATGAAATTCAAGAAGATGACAATGTAACTTATTCAAGAGGCAAGGAACCTGTATTGCCCAAGTATGTCAAGAGGCATCATACACCAGATCAGATTATTGGAAACAAATCAGAAGGTAGTATGACAAGAAGTAAACTAAAAGGTACATGTTTACTTGCTGATTTTGAACCTAGAAATGTCAAAGATGCATTGGAAAATGAAATTTGGATTGAGGCTATGAATGAAGAAATAAAACAAATAGAGAAGAACAAAACATGGACTCTTGTACCTAGGCCTAAAGATAAAAATGTAATTGGAACAAAATGGGTATTCAGAAATAAGTTGAATGAAGATGGTCAAGTATCAAGAAACAAAGCTAGATTGGTGTGTAAAGGATATTCTCAAGAAGAAGGCATAGATTATGGTTAGAATTTTTCTCCTATTGCAAGATTAGAAGGTGTAAGAACTCTACTTGCATATGCAGCACATAAAAGATTTAAGGTATATCAAATGGATGTAAAATCTACATTTCTCAATGGTATTCTTGATGAAGAAGTCTACATTGAGCAACCTAAAGGTTTTATTGATCCAGACAAAGGGATATGATCTACAAGTTACACAAAGTATTGTACGATCTGAAACAAGCCCCTAGAGCATGGTATGAAAGATTACATAACTATCTTATTCAGATTGGTTTCAAAAGAGCTAATGATAATAGTAGTTTGTACATTAAGGAAGGAGCAGATAACAAAATTGTTTTGGCAGAAATATTTGTGGATGATACTATGTTTATAGGTAATGATGATCAGTGCAAAGAATTTTCAGAGAAAATGAGCAAAGAATTTGAAATGTCTATGTTTGGTCAAATAAAGTTCTTTGTTGGTCTTCAGATTCGGTAGAACAAGAATGGTATCTACATTACTCAGTCTAAATACATCAAGGAAATACTTAGGAAGTTTGGTATGGAAGATGCAAAACTAGTTGGTACCCCCATGTGTACTGGACTAAAGCTTACCAAAGATGATGATTCAAAAGAAGTAGATCAAACCTTATACAGATCAATGATTGGAAAATTACAGTATGTAGTGCATACAAGGCCTGATATTGCCTTAGCAGTTGGTATAGTAGCAAGATTCTTAGCAAAACCCAGAGAAAATCATATGATGGCAATCAAAAGAATCTTGAGATACTTGAAAGGAACTGAAGATTATGGCTTGTGGTATAAATTTGGAGCCAATTTGGACTTAAAAGTGTTTATTGATGTTGATTAGGCTAGAAACATTGATGATAGAAAGAGTACAAGTGGTGGAGCATTCTTTCTTGGCAAGAGGTTGGTATCTTGGACCAGTAAAAAGCAAAATTGCACATCCCAATCCACAGCAGAAGCAGAATATGTTGCTGCAGCAGTAAACTACTCTAATATTGTTTGGTTTAAACAGTTATTGGAAAGCATGAAGTTTGAGATCAAAGAACCAGTTGTTATGTTTTGTGATAATACAAGTGCAATAAATATTTCAAAGAATCCAGTAATGCATTCCAAAACCAAGCACATTGCTATAAAATATCACTTTGTCAGAGAATTGGTACAGGACAAGGAAATCAGATTGGAATATGTTCATACAAAAGAACAGATTGCAGATATATTCACCAAGCCACTACCTAAGGATGCATTTTTGTATCTAAGAGGTAAGTTAGGGGTCATTCCCCTATCTGAGGCTCACTAAATAAAGTTTTAGTGATGCATCAACCAGAGCATATTGAAGATTAGTCAATTGATGCAACGTAGTCAAGGAATCATTACATATGAATCAGTACTCAAGGTACATTGCTATTCACCTGGTATGTGTTGTCTTTGGCATGTGTTGTCAAAGAGGGAGAGTTTTCTGTCATATTTCAAGAAATTTCTTAAGATTTCTAAGAGGGAGAGTTCTCTCGGAGAGTTTGAGAAGTTAAGAAGGAGATTTTTTAGTCAGAAAGAGAAGTTTGTTGACAAAGGGAGTTCTCATAGATGAGAATCAGAATGAAGCTAAGGATATGTTCCTTACTCTATGTTTTCTATGAAATTTCACTATGCTATGACATGTTGTGTTGCCATCAATGCCAAAGAGGGAGATTGTTGGATTAATTGTGTTTTTTCTGATGTCACACAAATGTCATATCAATTATCATGCTCAGTCGGTCAAAAAATTAGGTCCTAGTGATTACCGAGCTCAGTTGGTCAGCTAAGTGATTCTCAGTGTCTACCGAGCTTATTTGGTCAACAAGGTAGTTTTCTATGTTTACTGAGATCTCTCAGTCTCCAAAGGATGTTGAAAAATTCACAGTGGTAACCGAGTTCACTTGGTCACCGAAGGAATTCTTTTTGGATTAGTGTTTACCGAGCAAGGTTGGCCCAGTAAAGAATTTTGTTAATTTGAGAAATAAAGTTTGTTTATTCCAGCCGACTACGGTAATAATTAGTAATGTTGGTAATGATTATTAGTGCTGACTTGAAAATGTGAATGGACAATCTGAATGGTATATATAGAAGTTCAAGTTGTGAATTCAAGGTGTGCAAGTGAAAAAGAGTGCAAGTGGAAAAGAGTGAAAGTGTGGACAAGTGTGAAAGAGGAAGAGTGTGTGGATGAGTGAACATACAAATCATTTTGAAGGAAAGTGTGAGAAAATTTTGAAGGATGGTTAGATATCCATGAGGAGTAGCAGAGATTTATTTGATCAAGAAGGTTCTAGTGAAGTAGAATAGAGATCTGTAATCAGCAATGCAGTTGCATCATTATTTAGGTCATTTCATTGTTACTTTCTTACCATTATAGTAGTGATTTCTAAATTTCTTAACTGAGTTGGTTTAACAGTCATTTTGTAAATCCTCTAACAAGGTGACAATTCTATTGAATTATTTCAAAGGCCTCTTACAAGGCCACTCCTAACAGGGTGATTAAATTCTCTAACAAGGTCACACCTAACAATGTGTTTTGTAACCTTTAACTGGGTTGGCTCCTAATAGGGCTCACTTTAGAAGAGTGAAAAATAGTAACTAGTTACATTGGTGGTTTTTCCCATATTGGGTTTCCACGTTAAATCTGGTGTCTCATGTGTTCATGTTATTTTCTTGATGCATGCATGTTAATCACTGATGAATGCTTAAGAACAGTTATAATTAATACTCACTGCAATAATCAAGTTTCAGTATTTCTGTGTATGTTTACCGAGTGATAGCAGTAAATGAATTAATAAGACATCTAAGGGATCTATGGTAATATTTTTGTGGTTAACTGATTCACCCCCCTCTTAGTTACTCCATCTATATTTCCAACAGTAAGGCCCTCCCAGTTACGACCAAATATTAAAATGAATTACAGAAGTCCTCAAACATGCGAGGATCTTCCAACAACCTTCAATTATGTATCTTCTATCTTCTAATTTCAACTGACTCCTAAAACTCTAACCAAACATCTATACTTATACAAGAGGCTACCGAACTGAGTCTACCTTCAAATCCATAATCAATGGAAGGAACAGTTAGATCTAGGACCACACACTTCCCAATGATGGATACCAGCATTAAATCTATGACCTAAATTAAATGCACAAGTCGGCCTCAACAAGAACTCAAAAGAAACCCATCGATAAAAAAAGGTTACTGAGCACTAGACAAGCATCACTGAGCACTAAGGAAATTCACCAAGTGCCAAAGAGATAACTTACCAACACAGGCGAACATAAGAAACTGAGCAACACCAAACCAACTAGGTCAAAGCAAGAACCGAGCAATGTAGACAAACTCAAACATGTTTTTGGTGACACAGGATTTCCAAGGACCTGAAATGCTCCTGTATCAGAGACCTGGGGTTATTTAAAAATGATTCTCTGAATCATTTATTAGGTATGATCTGAGCTACATCCAACTTAGATTGTGAAATCCATGAACTATCTTCAATCAATCTATTCTTCCCCTTTACCAGATATTCCATATATTGTTTTCCTCTTGTACTTCTGTCAATTCTTTGCTCCAAAATTTGCTCAACTTCCTCATTTTATTTCTTAGGATATTCCATCAGTTTTGTCATGTCTTCATCAAGTTCATGATACTCATATAAATCAGCAATGTTGAAGTTTGGTGATATGTCCATGTCATCAGGTAACTCAATCTCATATGGATTTCCACTATCAAATTTTCTCAAAATCTTGCAAGGACCAAACATCTTCATTTTTAGCTTCCCATATGTTCGAACAGGAAATCGGGCTTTCTTCAAATGAACCATCACTTCATCACCAACATCAAAAATCTTATGTCTTCTTGATCTATCAGCTCTATCTTTGTATTTATGATTACTCTCTTCCAACTTGATGTTCACATCTTAATGCAATGTCTTCATGTACTCAGCAAATTTCACTCCTTCAACACTTCTCTTTCTTTCATCATCAATGTCTCTCAAATTAGATATACCTCTCGGTTGTAAGCCATTTACAATCTCAAAAGGTGTCTTTCCAGTACTCCTATTCACTGAATTATTGTATGCAAACTTTGCTTGTGACAACATAGAATCCCAATTACTTGGTGTGTCTCCAACTAAACATCTCAAAAGATTTCTCAAACTTTTGTTCACAACTTCAGTTTGTCCATTGGTTTGTGGGTGAAATGTAGAACTATATTTCAATTCAGTACCAAACTTTCTCCAAAGAGTCTTCCAAAAGTATCCAACAAATTTACTATCTCGGTTAGAGATAATACTCCTCGGTAATCCATGCAATTTGACAATTTACTTAAAAAAAAGATCTGCTACATGTACCACATCCGATGTCTTTCTACAAGGTATAAAATGTGCCATCTTAGAAAATCTATCCCCAACAAATATAGAATCATTACCTCTTACTGTCTTCGGTAAGCCAAGAAAAAAATCCATGTTGATGTCACTCCAAGGTTTATCAGGAACAACAATCGGTGAATACAATCCAGTATTCTGACTTACTCCTTTTGCAACTTGACAAATTCCACAACTTTTCACAAATTTTTGAAAATATTTATACAAATGTGGCCAAAATCATTTCTCTTTAAGAAAATTCAATGTTTTATCAATTCCAAAATGTCCAGCCAAACCACTACTATGTTTCTCCTTTATCAAATTAGTTCTCATTTGTCCTCTTGATATACAAAAATGAATACATTTAAATAACATACCTTCTTGAATGAAATATTCTTCTCATTTTGTACTCAGTTGATCTTGAATAGGTGCTCTGCACTTTCTCCATGATTCAAAAAAATCAAGATCAATCTCATACAAATCTCTCATCTCATCAAAACCAAGAACTTTAATTCTCATCTTGGTCATCAAAGATCTTTTCCTACTCAATGCATCAGTAATGTTAGTGACTATGCTCTTATGCTTTATCAAAAATGTATAACTCTACAAATACGCAACCCATTCATATGTCTCTGATTCAACTTATTCTGACTTCCCAAATATTGTAAAGCCTTATTATTGGTATACAACATAAAGTCACTCGATATCAAATAATGTCTCCATTTCTTCAGTACTTGAACAATAGCATAGAATTCTTGATCATACACAAAATATTTTCTCTTACATTCATTCAACTTTTCACTAAAGAATGCAATAGGTTTACCTTCTTGACTTAACACAACTCCAATTGCACTACCACTTGCATCACATTCCACTTGAAATACCTTATTGAAATCAGGCAATGCCAAAACATTCAATTCAGCAACCTTCTACTTCAAAGTCTCAAAAATTTTATTAGCTCCATGTGTCCACTTGAATTCCCTTTTATCTCCTCTTATAGTCTCAGTCATAGCTTTACAAATTGAACTGAAATTCCTTATGAACTTTTGGTAAAAACTTGCCAAACCATGAAATGATCTTACCTCACTAGCATTCATAGGTGTAGGCCAATTCAAAATAGCTTCAACCTTTTCAAGATCCATCTTCAAACCATCATCTGAAATCAAAAATTCAAAATACACAATCTCCTCTTTCATGAATGAGCACTTTTTCTGATTTATCAACAACTTTTCCTCTTTCAACCTCTACAAAACTTGTCTAACATGCAACAAATGTTCTTCTCTAGTCTTATTGAATATCAAAATATCATCAAGATATACAATCACAAGCTTACCCAAGAATTTATTCAAAACCCCATTCATTAACCTCATAAAATTACTTGGTGCATTAGTTAAACCAAAAGGCATAACCAACCACTCATAAAATCCTTCTTTTGTCTTGAAAGCAGTCTTCCATTCATCACCTTCTCTAATTCTAATCTGATGATACTCACTTTTCAAATCAATTTTGGTAAAATACTTTTCTCTAGTTAAACTATCCATTATGTCATCCATTCTTGGTATAGGAAACCTATACTTCACTATTATCTTGTTGATTTCTTCGGAATCAGTACACATTCACCATTCTCCATTGTTCTTAGGTGCTAATATAGTAGGTAGTGCACAAGGACTTAGACTTTCTCTAATCAAACCTTTATCCAGCAACTCTTGAATCTGTCAGTTCAATTCCTGATTCTCGGTAGGTGTCAACAGATGAGGTGCATTATTTGGTAAACTAGCTCCAGGGATTAGATCCATACAATGATCAATGCTTCTCTTTAGTGACAAACCATTAGGTACATTATTAGAGATGATATCATTGTACCCAGTGAGTAACTTATCAATCTCCTTAGGAACACTATCCTCTATTTTCTTACTCGGTTTGTTAGGAATCATAGAAAAACATACATCATTCTTCCTCAAATCCTTAACAAACTATCTTCCTTCCATCAAGAAAACTTTCACAGATGTGCAAACATTACTAACAGGTTCTTCAATCAAAGGTAACAAGATTTTTCTTCTCCCATCAGCCCAAATAGTATATTTATGTAATCTCCTATCATATATAGCATGTCTATCATATTTCCAAGGTCTACCCAACAAAATATGACAACAATCCATATGCATGATATCACACAACACCTTATCAGAGTACTTTCCAATTTTCAAATTCACATAACATTGTTCACTTACCAAGAGTGTATGCTCATCTTTGATCCATGAAATCTGATAGGGCTTCATATGTTCCAACCTTTTCATCTACAATTTCATGACCATTTTCTCAGATGCTAGATTCTCTGAGCTACCACTATCAATGATGGCCTTCCAAACTTTGTCAGAAATTCTACATCTATTCTTGAACAAACTTTTCCTTACCAGATCTTCCTTTTTACCTTCATTCCACAATGCTCTTCTTACCATCAAGTTATTCTCCTTCTCTTGTTCATTCGGTGGCTCTTCTTGCACCAAATCATTTCTACTGCTACCAACCTTCTTACTAGCATGTGTACATTCAAAAGATCTATGTCCTTCTTCTCCATAATTGTAACAAGTTCCTCAGAAATTACCTCTGCTATAACCACCTTAGTAGTTACTACCTCTGCCTCTAGATGAACTTTCACCTTTCCACTTGGTCTTGCCTTTATCCAAATTTGTCTTTTTAGGTTTAGATCTTCCATTTTCAATATTAGATCTACGTCTTCCTCTAGGGAATCTACCACCTCTACCTCTTTGCCTCTATTCATGTCTCTTGTTCAATTTATCCTCAAATTTCAATGCAAATTGATAATCCTCTTCAATGTTCTCCAATTTGACCAAGCTTATTTCTTCTTGGATGGAAACCCTCAAACTATTCAGGTATCTAGCAATTTTTTCCACATCATCTTCATCATGTCTAGCTCTGATATCTAGTCTATAGAATTCCTCAGTATAATCCTTTACCGAGATATCTTTATGCCTTAGACTTTGTATTTTCCGAACTAGGTTAATCTGATAATCACAAGGTAAGAATTTTCCTTTCAATTTATTCACCATTTTATTCCATACCTTGATTTTGTCTTTGCCTTTCCTTTTTCTATCTAGCTGCCTATGTTCCCACCACAAGGATGCATGACTTTTCAACTTTGTGCTTGCAATTTTCACCTTCTTGTCCTCAGGTACATTTTCATATTCAAAATACTTTTCCATCTCAGTGATCCAATCTACCAATTCATCAGAATCCAACTTTCCACCATACTCAGGAGGATTAAAGTGTGGTGTAGACTTCAAACTTGTCAAAGCCTTCAAGAATCTTTCTTCACCCTGATCCATCACAAGTGCAGGTTCTCCATCACCTTGTTCGATTTCAATTTTATCATCACTAACATCTTCAGGATGTTTGCCTCTTCTCTGGGTTGTTTCAACAACTTCAAGTCTAGCAGCAAGTTGTCTCAACATGTCTACCAATCCTGGATCTACATCTCACCTCCCACAAACCATCTTGAAAACCCTCTGCAATTGCAGGTCGCATCACAATATGCTACCCCACAAAAATTCAACTAGGGATTCACAAGAAGGAACCTACAAACCTAGATCCAGATCTCAACCTCGCTCTGATACCACCTGACACAAGAGAGGGGAATTGTAGGGGCCAAATAATGGCACACCCTACAGATCCAACCTTACTCAACAACACACGCGGAAGAAAGGACAACATGGTGATAGAGAGAATGGAGGATCTTTCATATATTAACATCCAATAGATTCATACATGTCAGGCTATAAGGCCCTTTCGGTTATGACTAGATATTACAATGAACTACAGAAGTCCTCAAACATGCAAGGATCTACCAACAACTTTCAATTATGTATCTTCTATCTTCTAATCTCAAGTGACTCCAAAAACTCTAACCAAACATATATACTTATACAAGAGGCTACTAAACTGATTCAACCTTCAAATCCATAGTCAATAGAAGGACCGGTCAGATATGGGACCACATGCTTCCCAATGATGGATACTAGCATTAAATCCGTGAACCAAATTAAATGAAAAAGTCAGGCTCAACAAGAACTCAAAAGAAACCTATCGGTAAACAAGGGTTACCGAGCACCAAACAAGAATCACTAAGTGCCAGGGAAATTCACTGAGCACCAAAGAGATAGCCGCCCAGCACCGGTGAACATAGGAAACCAAACAACATCGAACCAACTCGGTCAAAGCAGGAACCGAGCAATGTAGACAAACTCAAAAATGTTTTTGGTGACACAGAATTGCCAAGGACCCAAGATGCTCCTGCATCAGGAGGTTTTCAGCTAAAACAGGTAGGCCCTTTTTTTATTTTTTTATTTTCACATTTTTTAATGTTCTTTTTATGTTTTTAAGTTGTTTTTGTCAATTTAATATTAAATAATTATAATCTTAATAAAAATATTAATTTAATAGTTGTAGAAATAATTGTTTTAATAATAAGTTAATTTAATAGTTGTTTTTGTTTATGTAATTTTATTATTTTTAATTGTAGAAATTAAATAATATGATTTTATGTAGATTTAGTTATTTAATTAATAGAATATTTTTTCCCAGTTAAGAAAATATGTTAGTTAGTTAATTAATTTATTTTTATTATATATGTTTTAAAACATTAGGAAAATGTTACAAAACATTAGAAAAATGTTTTAAATTATTAGAAACATGAAACTAGAACATGGACCAACATAAACCTTAACACTAAATAAACATGAACCCTAACCATAAACCTAATTTAAAAAAAGATCCCTAAACCTAATTGAGGAATAAACCTTAATATGAAACATACATGAACCTTAACATTAAACCAACATGAAACTAGAACATGAACCAACATAAACCCTAACACTAGAAACTAACATAAACCAAAATACTAGAGATTAACATGAACTTTCTCTCTCTCTCTCTCTCTCTCTCTCTCTCTCTCTAATTAAGACCTAACATGATTAATAAGACATAATAGGACCCCTTAAGACCTAACATGAGTAATAAGACCTAATATTTCCTTTTAAGACCTAACATGATTAATAAGACCTAATAAAAACCTTAACATCTAATAGGACCACTTAATATACCTAATAGGACCCTTAAGAACTAATAAGAGGTTTAATAGGGCATATTAGCACCTAGATTGATTAATACAACCTAATAAGACCTAATAGGACCTTTAAGAACTAATAGGACCTATTAAGACCAATTAGGTCTAATAGGACCTCTTAAGACCTAATAGGACCGATTAAGACTTAAAATGTGACTAATACTTGACCAATTAGGACCTATTAATTGACCAATTAAGACTGGTTAAGACTTAACATGTGACTAATATGACCAATTAAGACCTAACATGATTAATAAGACATAATAGGACCCCTTAAGACCTAACATGAGTAATAAGACCTAATATTTCCTATTAAGACCTAACATGATTAATAAGACCTAATAAGACCCTTAACATCTAATAGGACCCTTAAGAATTAATAAGAGGTCTGATAGGGCATATTAGAACCTAAATTGATTAATAGGACCTAATAAGACCTAATACCTACTAATAAGACCTAATAGGACCTTTAAGAACTAATAGGGCCTATTAAGACCAATTAGGTCCAATATGACCTATTAAGACCTAATAGGGCCAATTATTGGACCTATTAAGACCTAATAGGGCCAATTAAGGCATAACATGTGAATAAGACATAATAGGACCCCTTAAGACCTAACATGAGTAATAAGACCTAATATTTTCTATTAAGACCTAACATGATTAATAAGACCTAATAAGACCCTTAACATCTAATAGGACCCTTAAGAATTAATAAGAGGTCTAATAGGGCATATTAGAACCTAAATTGATTAATACAACCTAATAAGACCTAATAGGACCCTTAAGAACTAATAGGACCTATTAGGACCAATTAGGTCCAATATGACCTATTAAGACCTAATAGGACCAATTAAGGCCTAACATGTGACTAATATTTGACCAATTAGGACCTATTAATTCACTAATTAAGACTAATTATGATGCAGTCAAGGTAGGTGGATCCAATGAAGGACAGTCCAAACCTCGCAACCAATAGAATTATGCAGCAAATTACTCAACAATGTAACACAAAATAATTTTTGAACACTTATTTTCACTAACATGCCCAACTGTAAGGCCTTCCTGGTTAGGGCCGATTACAATCAGAAAAATAATTCTGCAAGATCCACAACCAGATCCAATACAAACTTGGCTAGTTCAGCTGTGAAGACAATCAGAAGCTGATGGAAACCCTGAGGCAGAGATAAACTTGAGCTCGCAAGCCTCCAAGAAATCTCCTTGTCTCCAAGTATGAAAACCCCTAGCTCTGCTAAAAACAACTATTCGATATCAATATGATCTGCAAGAACATCAAGAACTTTCCACAACTTCACCAACTTTAGCTCTTAAGCTTCACATCTGACATCCAAATCTGCTAAGTTGTCTTGTATCCTCTCTATTGAGTTTTCTCCCTAAACATCTACCCAAACACTCCTTAAATACTAATCATCAGCCACAAGTTGGCAAGATGAAACCCTTAACTCCCCAAAACAAATAATTAAATGACATACAATTCGGCTTACAAATGTATACAAATATTTAATTCAACATGTCGGCCCATAACAATGGATACCAACAATAAATTCACCAAGTTGGCTCAACAAATCACACAGAACTCCAGTCGGTAAACCAGAACTAATGAGAAACAGTAAATTAACTAAGCAAGTCAGGCATCACCGAGCACCAGTGTTGACCAAGCACCATAGGCATGACCAAGTAACAATGTCACCAAGCACCAAAGGCTATCAAGTTCCTTTAGTGACCGAGCTTCCTTCAATAACTGAGATCGTCGGTTAAGGTTGCAACCGAGTAACACCAACCAAAATACTAACACTCCATGCAGTTTCACCAAGGACATAGAATGCCCTGTCTTAACCTTGGATGCCCCTACATCAAATTAAGACTTAACATGTGACTAATATGACCAATTAAGACCTAACATGATAAATAAAATATAATAGGACCCCTTAAGACCTAACATTAGTAATAAGACCTAATATTTTGATGAAGGGTGCTCCCCTTAATACCACAAACACATAACAGAAACAGAGAAACCACAACAATATGCAAGAACAGAAAATTGGCTTCTTATTATCTCCACAAATGTGGAATTAAAAACTTTTAGAATTACAATTTGCAAAGCCACATGGGCATTCCCTTACAATATTTTGTAGGACAAAGCCTCGAATCAATACCCAGATCTACTACCCAGGACTATTCTGAACTCTTAAGACAATAATACAGCCTTCCTTATATAGGCAATTTTCCACCGCTTGGGAAGGTTCCAGAATTTTAGCCAATAAGGCTGACCAACTTAGAATTATTTTATTTTACATTTTATTACATCATAGTCGGCTTAAGATAACCTTTGAAACCCGAACAGAAATTTTGAAGAAAATTATTTTCTGCCATTTCAGGTGGCCCAACTTCCGAAGACCATAAGTCATCACCAGTTGACCCGCTCAGCTATTATAACCCCATTTCAGAAATGCCACGAAGTGCTCTACAGGCTCGAACCGTGCAAGCGCCCATCACCCAAATTTTTGACCTCATCCGGGGCCTCTAAAGCCTTCAAAACTAAGTTTGAAGTTTCTGTATCCTGCTGCCAATACCGAAAATCTTCAATATCTTCAAAACTACACCTAATCTAGCCATGAAACTTTGCTGGCAGACTTATATGACCAAAATGAACCTCCAAGAAAGAAATCAGATCATTCTGAGCACATACAAAAATTACCAAAAATAGTAACTTTCCATAAATAGCAGCTCTGCACAAAATAGCCCTTATTAAATATAAAAATAGAAATATTTTTGGGTGATGCAAGATTGCTCTTACACCCAGGATGCTCCTGCATCAGACACCCGGGGTAATTTGAGAAGTGACCCTGTCACGACTCAGGTGTGCAGAGGAAAACCAAGACGGTTAACCTCCTCCTTTGTTAGCCATGATGAATCTTCAACAGGTCATCCTTTCCACTTGACCAGATATTCTTCATATGTCCTGTTCCTTGTGCTTCTGCCAACACGACTGTCCAGTATATCTTCGATCTCCTTAGTGTCTGAACTAGTTGTTGGAATACTCCACTGTGCTACTGTGATCTCATCTTCAACACCTCCTTCATGATACTCTGTCAGATCTGAAATGTTAAACACTGGTGAGATATTTAGCTCAATAGGCAATTCTACCTCATACGCGTTTCCTGAATACAGTCCTTCCTTTGTCTTGAAGGCAGTCTTCCATTCATCTCCTTCTCTGATATGAATCTAATGATATCCACTTTTTAGATCTATCTTTGAAAAATACACAGCTCCACTCAAATAGTCCATAATATCATCCATTCGTGGTATGCCTCCTCAATACTATTCATTCGAATCAGATTCAGCTCCTCCTGAATGCTTGGCCTTAACCCATTAAGGTATCGGGCAACTTTCTCCTTATCAGCTTCTGCATGGCCTATTCTGATGAGAAGTCCATAGAACTCCTCTGTATACTCCTGAACAGATCTTCCTGCTTGCTTCAAACTCTGCATTTTCTTCAGTAGGTCAAGCTCATAATCAACAGGAATGAATTATCGCTTCAATTTATCCACCATCCGATCCCATCTTGTGATTTTATCTTTCCCTCTTCTATTTCGCTCCAATTGAATTTCTTTCCACCAGATCTTCGCATGACCTTTCAGTCTGGCCTTCGCAAATTTGACCCTATCAGGATCCTCAACATCTTCATACTCAAAATATTCCTTACATTCATTGATCCAGTCGATCACTTCCTCTCGGTTAAGATTTCTAGAAAATGTAGGAACCTCAATCTTAGATCTTTTCCCAATCTTGGAAATCGTCCGAAAAAGTCTTTCTTCCTCCTGGTTCACAATTTCAACTTCTCCTTCTTGATATTCTTCTTCGACTTCATCCTCGCTTTCTTCTCTGACATTAAGATTCATTCCTCTGCGAATCTCTGCTTGCAATGCTCACACTTGTCTCTGCAGCTCTCTAACCTCAGGTGTTACAACACCAGCTCTTCCGCCACGTTCCCTTCGTGGAGGCATTTTTGCGATGCACGCTGAAACCCTAGCCACGGTCCTGGTGCAAACTGCCTCACAGTCGGTGATCTGTTTACACACTCAAGAACTCTTGCTCTGATACCACCTGATGAAGGGTGCTCCCCTAATACCACAAACACATAATAGAAACAGAGAAACCACAACAATATGCAAGAAGAGAAAATTGGCTTCTTATTATCTCCACAAATGTGGAATTACAAACTTTTAGAATTACAATATGCAAAGCCATATGGGCATTCCCTTACAAATTTCTATAGGACAAAGCCTCGAATCAATACCCAGATCTACTACCCAGGACTATTCTGAACTCTTAAGACAATAATACAGCCTTCCTTATATAGGCAATTTTCCACCTCCTGAGAAGGTTCGAAAATTTTAGCCAATAAGGCCGACCAACTTAGAATTATTTTATTTTACATTTTATTACATCATAGTCGGCTCAAGATAACCTTTGAAACCTGAACAGAAATTTTCAAAAAAATTATTTTCTGCCATTTCAGGTGGCCCAACTTCCGAAAACCATAAGTCATCACCAGTTGACCCGCTCGGCTATTATAACCCCATTTCGGAAATGCCACGAAGCGCTCTACAGGCTTGACCTATGCAAGTGCCCATCACCCAAATTTTCAACCTCATCTGGGGCCTCTAAAGCCTTCAAAACTGAGTTCGATGTTTCTGTATCCTGCTGCCAATACCGAAAATCTTCAATATCTTCAAAACTACACCTCATCTAGCCATGAAACTTTGCTGGCAGACTTATATGACCAAAATGAACCTCCAAGAAAGAAATCAGATCATTCTGAGCACATACAAAAATTACCAAAAATAGTAACTTTCCATAAATAGCAGCTCTGCACAAAATAGCCCTTATTGAATATAAAAATAGAAATATTTTTAGGTGATGAAAGATTGCTCTTACACCTAGGATACTCCTGCATCAGACACCTGGGGTAATTTGAGAAGTGACCCTATCACGACTCAAGTGTGCAGAGGAAAACCAAGACGGTTAACCTCCTCCTTTGTTAGCCATGATGAATCTTCAACAGGTCATCCTTTCCACTTGACCAGATATTCTTCATATGTCCTGTTCCTTGTGCTTCTGCCAACACGACTGTCCAGTATATCTTTGATCTCTTTAGTCTCTGAACTAGTTGCTGGAATACTCCACTGTGCTGCTGTGATCTCATCTTCAACACCTCCTTCATGATACTCTGTCAGATCTGAAATGTTAAACACTGGTGAGATATTTAGCTCAGTAGGCAATTCTACCTCATACGCATTTCCTGAATCATGTTTCTTCAGTATCCTACATGGTCCAAACTTCTTCATTTTTAGCTTCTTATATGTACCAACTGGAAACCGCTCCTTCCGCAAATGAACCATGACTTCATCGCCAACCTGAAATTCCTTATACCTCCTTTTCTCATCTGCCTTAACCTTATACTGTGCATTCATCTTGGTAATATGCTTCCTCACCTCCTCATGGATGTTCTTCAAGTGTTTTGCAAAATCCTCAGCTTCAGCACTACTTATTTCTCCTTTATCTATCTTCCTCAATTCAGATGCATTTCTTGGACTACTTCCATATACAATCTGGAATGGTGATTTACCAGTGCTCCTATTGACAGAATTATTATATGCAAATTCGGCCTGTGGTAAAATCAAATCCCATCCTGTTGGCTTATCTCCAACCAAACATCTCAGCAAATTCCCCAAACTCCTATTCACCACCTCTGTCTGTCCATCAGTCTGTGGATGATGTGATGAACTAAACTTTAAATCTATCTTCAAATTCTTCCACAATGTACGCCAGAAATATCCAACAAACTTAGTGTCCCGATCTGAAACTATGGTCTTTGGCAAACCATGAAGTCTCACTACTTCTCTGAAAAACAATTCTGCTACATGAACAGCATCATTAGTCTTCTTGCAGGGAATAAAAAGTGCCATCTTTGAAAATCTGTCAACTACCACAAAAATTGAATCGTGTCCCCGCTGTGTCCTCGGTAAACCAAAAACAAAGTCCATGCTGATATCCTCCCAAGGCTTCTCTGGTACAGGTAATGGCTGATACAACCCTCTATTCTGCTTCACTCATTTCACCATCTGACATACTCTGCAACTCTGTACAAACTTCTTCACATCTTGCTGCAACTGTGGCCAATAATAATTCTCACTAACCAAACCAAGGGTTTTATCACGACCAAAATGTCCAGCCAATCTTCCACTATGCTTCTCCTTGATGAGATTCTCCCTCATAGAACTTTGTGGAATGCACAACTGACTCCCTCTGAACAACATATCATCCTGGATGATGAAATCTAACCATTTCGTCCTGTCTAGAGTAACAGGTTCTGTACAAGCTTTCCAAGCTTCACCAAAATTAGGATCCTCTGGATACAAATTCTTGAGTTCCTTGAACCCAACCACTTCAATCTGCATTTCTGTCAGCAATAATTGCCTTCTACTAATAGCATCGGCAACCCTATTAGACTTTCACTCTTATGTTTCAAAACAAATGTATAACTCTGCAAAAACTCAACCCATTTCAAATGCCTCTGATTCAACTTTCCTTGACTATTCAAATATTGCAAAGCTTGATGATCAGTATACAAAACAAACTCCTTAGGAAGCAGATAATGTCTCCACTTCTTTAATGCCTGAACTATAGCATAAAATTCCTGATCATAAACAGAATACTTCCTCTTGGCATCATTTAACTTCTCACTGAAATACGCAACAGGTTTACCTTCTTGGCTCATAACAGCTCCTATTGTAGTACCACTAGCATCACAATCTACTTGAAACACATTATTAAAATCTGGAAGTGCTAAAACAGGTTGTTCTGTAACTTTTTGTTTCAATAATTGAAAACTCTTTTCTGCCTCATTAGTCCACTTAAACTCTTTTCTATCCCCTCTCATTGTTTCACTCAAGGGTCCACAAATACTACTAAAATTTCGGATAAACTTTCTATAAAAGCTAGCCAAACCATGAAAAGATCTTACCTCAGTAGCACTCCTTAGAGTAGGCCATTCAAGGATAGCCTGTACCTTCTCTGGGTCCATTTTTAGACCTTCTGCTAAAACTACAAATCCCAAATACACTAACTCTTTCTTCACAAAACTGCACTTCTTCAAATTAATCAACAATTTTTCTTCTCTCAACTTCTCAAATACCATACGAATATGCATCATATGCTCAACCAATGTCTTACTAAAGATCAAAATATCATCTAGGTAAAAAATGACAAACTTACACATAAATTCTTTCAGAACCTCGTTCATGAGCCGCATGAAAGTGCTCGGTGCATTGGTTAGCCCAAAAGGCATGACTAACCACTCATACAGTCCTTCCTTTGTCTTGAAGGTAGTCTTCCATTCATCTCCTTCTCTGATATGAATCTGATGATATCCACTTTTTAGATCTATCTTTGAAAAATACACAGCTCCACTCAAACAGTCCATAATATCATCCATTCGTGGCAATGGAAACCTGTACTTGATTATGATCTTGTTTATTGCCCTAGAATCTGTACACATCCTCCATTCTCCATTCTTCTTTGGTGCTAATACCGCTGGTACAGCACAGGGACTCAGACTCTCACGGATCAATCCTTTCTGTAACAGTTCATGTACTTGTCTGTTCAACTCCTCACTTTCTGCAGGTGTCATTCTGTGTGCTGCCTTATTCGGCAAACTCACTCCTAGGATCAAGTCCATCTGATGACGGATCTTCCTGACTGGTGGTAATCCATCAGGCACGTTATCGGATACAATATCCTGAAACTCATTGAACAAATCTGCAACTTCTACAGGAACATCTTCTACTTCCTCTTTACCAGCTTTTGGAATTAAAGAAAAACATACATACTCATGCCTCATACCATCTAAGAATTTCCTTCCATCAACAAATGTTATTCTTGCATTACCACATACCTTTTCTTTGGTCTCCTTCAATAGTTTTAGCTTATGTCGCACTCCATCCTTTGTCAGGGAATAGGTATTCGCACGACCATCATGTACAGCACATCTGTCAAACTGTCATGGTCTACCCAACAACATATGACATGCATCCATAGATATGATGTCACACAATACCTCATCTTGGTATCTGCCGATCTTGAACTTCACCAAGCATTGTTCATTGACCATGACCCTGTCTCTTGAGCTTCAACTTTGTCACCATCTCTTCTGACACCAAATTGTCAGTGCTTCCACTATCAATGATCACATCACAACATTTACCTTCACACTTGCACCTGGTGCGAAACAGGCTCCTCCTTTGCTCAGGTTCATTCTCACCACTCAACGGGACTCTTCTGTTAATCAACATTTCTCCTCTTTCAGCATCTTCAAAATTTGATGATCTGGCATCTTCATCTACATGTGCGACTCTGGCCTGGCCTTCATTTCTCATGTCTGTTCTGCCTTGGCGTTGAGGACATTCAAATGCCCTATGACCTTCTTCTCCACAGTGAAAACATGTTACACGGAAGCCTCCTCTTCCAGATCCTTGTCCTCTTCCTCTTCCTCTTTGATCTCTATTATTCTGATCCTGGAAGTGATTGGAATTATTTCCACGTTGATTCTGACTGCTACTGGCGTCATCCTTCTTTTTCGGATCTTCATTTTGGCCACCATATGATCGTCCACCAGATCATCCACCCCGACCTCTTCCGTTTTGTCTGCTCTCGAACTTCTTGTTTAGTTTTTCCTCTACTTTTAGGGCAAATTGGTATGCCTCCTCAATACTGTTCATTCGAACCAGATTCAGCTCCTCCTGAATGCTTGGCCTTAACCCATTAAGGTATCGGGCAACTTTCTCCTTATCAGATTCTGCATGGCCTGTTCTGATGAGAAGTAGATAGAACTCCTCTGTATACTCTTGAACAGATCTTCCTGCTTGCTTCAAACTCTGCATTTTCTTCAGTAGGTCAAGCTCATAATCAACAGGAATGAACTGTCGCTTCAATTTATCCACCATCCGATCCCATCTTGTGATTTTATCTTTCCCTCTTCTATTTCGCTCCAATTGAATTTCTTGCCACAGATCTTCGCATGACCTTTCAGTCTAGCCTTCGCAAATTTGACCCTATCAGGATCCTCAATATCTTCATACTCAAAATATTCCTCACATTCATTGATCCAGTCGATCAATTCCTCTGGGTTAAGATTTCTAGAAAATGTAGGAACCTCAATCTTAGGTCTTTTCCCAATCTTGGAAATCGCCCGAAAAAGTCTTTCTTCCTCCTGGTTCACAATTTCAACTTCTCCTTCTTGATATTCTTCTTCGGCTTCATCTTCGCTTTCATCTCTGACATTAAGATTCATTCCTCTACGAATCTCTTCTTGCAATGTGCGCACTTGTCTCCGCAGCTCTCTAACCTCAGGTGTTACAACACCAGCTCTTCCGCCACGTTCCCTTCATGGAGGTATTTTTGTGATGCGCGCTGAAACCCTAGCCACGGTCCTAGTGCAAACTGCCTCACAGTCGGCGATCTGTTTACACACTCAAGAAATCCTGCTCTGATACCACCTGATGAAGGGTGCTCCCCTTAATACCACAAACACATAACAGAAACAGAGAAACCACAACAATATGCAAGAATAGAAAATTGGCTTCTTATTATCTCCACAAATGTGGAATTACAAACTTTTAGAATTACAATATGCAAAGCCACATGGGCATTCCCTTACAATATTCTGTAGGACAAAGCCTCGAATCAATACCCAGATCTACTACCCAGGACTATTCTGAACTCTTAAGACAATAATCAGCCTTCCTTATATAGGCAATTTTCCACCGCATGGGAAGGTTCCAGAATTTTAGCCAATAAGGCCGACCAACTTAGAATTATTTTATTTTACATTTTATTACATCATAGTCGGCTCAAGATAACCTTTGAAACCCGAACAAAAATTTTGAAGAAAATTATTTTCTGCCATTTTAGGTGGCCCAACTTCCGAAGACCATAAGTCATCACCAGTTGACCCGCTCGACTATTATAACCCCATTTCAGAAACACCACGAAGCACTCTATAGGCTTGACCCGCGCAAGCACCCGTCACCCAAATATTCGACCTCATCTGGGGCCTCTAAAGCTTTCAAAACTGAGTTTGAAGTTTCTGTATCCTACTGCCAATACCAAAAATCTTCAATATCTTCAAAACTACACCTGATCTAGCCATGAAACTTTGCTGGCAGACTTATATGACCAAAATGAACCTCCAAAAAAGAAATCCGATCATTTTGAGCACATACAAAAATTACCAAAAATAGTAACTTTCCATAAATAGCAGCTCTGCACAAAATAGCCCTTATTGAATATAAAAATAGAAATATTTTTGGGTGATGCAAGATTGCTCTTACACCCAGGATTCTCCTGCATCAGACACGCGGGGTAATTTGAGAAGTGACCCTGTCACGACTCAAGTGTGCAGAGGAAAACCAAGATGGTTAACCTCCTCCTTTGTTAGCCATGATGAATCTTCAACAGGTCATCCTTTCCACTTGACGAGATATTCTTCATATGTCCTGTTCCTTGTGCTTCTGCCAACACGACTGTCCAGTATATCTTCGATCTCCTTAGTGTCTGAACTAGTTGTTGGAATACTCCACTGTGCTGCTGTGATCTCATCTTCAACACCTCCTTCATGATACTTTGTCAGATCTGAAATGTTAAACACTGGTGAGATATTTAGTTCAGTAGGAAATTCTACCTCATACACGTTTCCTGAATCGTGTTTCTTCAGTATCCTACATGGTCCAAACTTCTTCATTTTTAGCTTCTTATATGTACCAACTGGAAACCACTCCTTCTGCAAATGAACCATCACTTCATCGCCAACCTGAAATTCCTTATATCTCCTTTTCTCATCTGCCTTAACCTTATACTATGCATTCATCTTGGTAATATGCTTCCTCACCTCCTCAAGGATGTTCTTCAAGTGTTCTGCAAAATCCTCAGCTTCAGCACTACTTATTTCTCCATTATCTATCTTCCTCAATTCAGATGCATTTCTTGGACTACTTCCATATACAATCTGGAATGGTGATTTACCAGTGCTCCTATTGACAGAATTATTGTATACAAATTCGGCCTGTGGTAAAATCAAATCCTATCCTATTGGCTTATCTCCAACCAAACATCTCAGCAAATTCTCCAAACTCCTATTCACCACCTCTGTCTGTCCATCAGTCTGTGGATGATGTGATGAACTAAACTTCAAATCTGTCTTCAACTTCTTCCACAATGTACGCCAGAAATATCCACCAAAGTTAGTGTCCCGATCTGAAACTATGGTCTTTGGCAAACCATGAAGTCTAGCTACTTCTCTGAAAAACAATTCTGCTACATGAACAGGATCATTAGTCTTCTTGCAGGGAATAAAATGTGCCATCTTTGAAAATCTGTCAACTACCACAATAATTGAATCGTGTCCCCACTGTGTCCTCGGTAAACCAAGAACAAAGTCCATGCTGATATCCTCCCAAGGCTTCTCTGGTACAGGTAATGGCTGATACAACCCTATATTCTGCTTCACTCCTTTCGCCATCTGAGATACTCTGCAACTCTGTACAAACTTCTTCACATCTTGCTGCAACTGTGGCCAATAATAATTCTCACTAACCAAACCAAGGGTTTTATCATGTCCAAAATGTCCAGCCAATCCTCCACTATGCTTCTCCTTGATGAGATTCTCCATCATAGAACTTCATGGAATGCACAACTGACTCCCTCTGAACAGCATATCATCCTGGATGATGAAATCTAACCATTTCATCCTGTCTAGAGTAACAGGTTCTATACAAGCTTTTCAAGCTTCACCAAAATCAGGATCCTCTGGATACAAATTTTTGAGTTCCTTGAACCCAACCACTTCAATCTGCATTTCTGTCAGCAATAGTTTCCTTCTGCTAAGAGCATCGGCAACCCTATTAGACTTTCCACTCCTCTGTTTCAAAACAAATGTATAACTCTGCAAAAACTCAACCCATTTCAAATGTCTCTGATTCAACTTTCCTTGACTATTCAAATATTGCAAAGCTTGATGATCAGTATACAAAACAAACTCCTTAGGAAGCAGATAATGTCTCCACTTCTTTAATGCCTGAACTATAGCATAAAATTTCTGATCATAAACAGAATACTTCCTCTTAGCATCATTTAACTTCTCACTGAAATACGCAACAGGTTTACCTTCTTAGCTCATAACAGCTCCTATTGCAGTACCACTAGCATCATAATCTACTTGAAACACCTTATTAAAATCTGGAAGTGCTAAAATAAGTTGTTCTGTAACTTTTTGTTTCAATAATTGAAAACTCTTTTCTGCCCCATTAGTCCACTTAAACTCTTTTCTATCCCCTCTCATTGTTTCAGTCAAGGGTCCACAAATACTGCTAAAATTTTAGATAAACTTTCTGTAAAAGCTAGCCAAACCATGAAAAGATCTTACCTCACTAGCACTCCTTGGAGTAGGCCATTCAAGGATAGCCTGTACCTTCTCTGAGTCTATTTTTAGACCTTCTACCGAAACTACAAATCCCAAATACACTAACTCTATCTTCACAAAACTGCACTTCTTCAAATTAATCAACAATTTATCTTCTCTCAACTTCTCAAATACCATACGAATATGCATCATATGCTCATCCAATATCTTACTAAATATCAAAATATCATCTAGGTAAACAATGACAAACTTACCCATAAATTCTTTCAGAACCTCATTCGTGAGCCACATGAAAGTGCTCGGTGCATTGGTTAGCCCAAAAGGCATGACTAACCACTCATACAGTCCTTCCTTTGTCTTGAAGGCAGTCTTCCATTCATCTCCTTCTCTGATCCAAATCTGATGATATCCACTTTTTAGATCTATCTTTGAAAAATACACAGCTCCACTCAAACAGTCCATAATATCATCCATTCGTGGCAATGGAAACCTGTACTTGATTGTGATCTTGTTTATTGCCCTAGAATCTATACACATCCTCCATTCTCCATTCTTCTTTGGTGCTAATACCGCTGGTATAGCACAGGGACTCAGACTCTCATGGATCAATCCTTTCTGTAACAGTTCATGTACTTGTCTGTTCAACTCTTCACTTTCTGCAGGTGTCATTCTGTGTGCTGCCTTATTCGGAAAACTCGCTCATGGGATCAAATCCATCTTATGACTGATCTTCCTGACTGGTGGTAATCCATCAGGCACGTTATTAGATACAATATCCTGAAACTCATTCAACAAATCTGCAACTTCTACAGGAACATCTTCTACTTCCTCTTTACCAGCTTTTGGAATTAAAGCAAAACATACATGCTCATGCCTCATACCATCTAAGAATTTTCTTCCATCAACAAATGTTATTCTTGCATTACCACATACCTTTTCTTCGGTCTCCTTCAATGGTTTTAGCTTATGTCGCACTCCATCCTTTGTCAGGGAATAGGTATTCGCACGACCATCATGTATAGCACATCTGTCAAACTGCCATGGTCTACCCAACAACATATGACATGCATCCATAGATATGATGTCACACAATACCTCATCTTGGTATCCGCCGATCTTGAACTTCACCAGGCATTGTTCATTGACCATGACCCTGTGGTCATCCTGTACCCAGGCAATCCGATATGGATGTGGGTGTTTCTGTCTCTTGAGCTTCAACTTTGTCACCATCTCTTCTGACACCAAATTGTCAGTGCTTCCACTATCAATGATCACATCACAACATTTACCTTCACACTTACACCTGGTGCGAAACAGGCTCCTCCTTTGCTCAGGTTCATTCTCACCACTCAATAGGACTCTTCTGTTAATCAACGTTTCTCCTTTTTTAGCATCTTCAGAATTTGATGATCTGGCATCTTCATCTACATGTGCGACTCTGGCCTGGCCTTCATTTCTCCTGTCTATTTTTCCTTGGCGCTGAGGACATTCAAATGCCCTATGACCTTCTTCTCCACAGTGAAAACATGTTCCACGGAAGCCTCCTCTTCCAGATCCTTGTCCTCTTCCTCTTCCTCTTTGATCTCTATTATTCTGATCCTGGAAGCGATTGGAATTATTTCCACGTTGATTCTGACTGCTATTGGCCTCATCCTTCTTTTTCGGATCTTCATTTCGGCCACCATATGACCATCCACCAGATCGTCCACCCCGACCTCTTCCATTTTGTCTGCTCTCAAACTTCTTGTTCAGCTTTTCCTCTACTTTTAAGGCAAATTGGTATGCCTCCTCAATACTGTTCATTCAAACCAGATTCAGCTCCTCCTGAATGCTTGGCCTTAACCCATTAAGGTATCAGGCAACTTTCTCCTTCTCAGCTTCTGCATGGCCTATTCTGATGAGAAGTCGATAGAACTCCTCTGTATACTCCTGAACAGATCTTCCTGCTTGCTTCAAACTCTGCATTTTCTTCAGTAGGTCAAGCTCATAATCAATAGGAATGAACTGTCACTTCAATTTATCCACCATCCGATCCCATCTTGTGATTTTATCTTTCCCTCTTCTATTTCGCTCTAATTGAATTTCTTGGCACCAGATCTTCGCATGACCTTTCAGTCTGGCCTTCGCAAATTAGACCCTATCAGGATCCTCAACATCTTCATACTCAAAATATTCCTCACATTCATTAATCCAGTCGATCAATTCCTCTGGGTTAAGATTTCTAGAAAATGTAGGAACCTCAATCTTAGGTCTTTTCCCAATCTTGAAAATCACCCGAAAAAGTCTTTCTTCCTCCTGGTTCACAATTTCAACTTCTCCTTCTTGATATTCTTCTTCGGCTTCATCCTCGCTTTCTTCTCTAACATTAAGATTCATTCCTCTGTGAATCTCTTCTTGCAATGCTCGCACTTGTCTCTGTAGCTCTCTAACCTCAGGTGTTACAACACCAGCTCTTCCGCCACGTTCCCTTCCTGGAGGCATTTTTGCAATGCGCACTGAAACCCTAGCCACGGTCCTGGTGCAAACTACCTCACAGTCAGCGATCTATTTACACACTCAAGAACTCCTGCTCTGATACCACCTGATGAAGGGTGCTCCCTTTAATACCACAAACACATAACAGAAACAGAGAAACCACAACAATATGCAAGAATAGAAAATTGGCTTCTTATTATCTCCACAAATGTGGAATTACAAAATTTTAGAATTACAATATGCAAAGCCACATGGGCATTCCCTTACAATATTCTGTAGGACAAAGCCTCAAATCAATACCCAGATCTACTACCCAGGACTATTCTGAACTCTTAAGACAATAATACAGCCTTCCTTATATAGGCAATTTTCCACCGCCTGGGAAGGTTCCAGAATTTTAGCCAATAAGGCCGACCAACTTAGAATTATTTTATTTTACATTTTATTACATCATAGTTGGCTCAAGATAACTTTTGAAACCCGAACAGAAATTTTGAAGAAAATTATTTTTTGCCATTTCAGGTGGCCCAACTTCCGAAGACCATAAGTCATCACCAGTTGACCCGCTCGTCTATTATAACCCCATTTCGGAAACGCCACGAAGTGCTCTACAGGCTTGACCTGCACAAGCGCCCGTCACCCAAATTTTTGACCTCATCTGGGGCCTCTAAAGCCTTCAAAACTGAGTTCGAAGTTTCTGTATCCTGCTGCCAATACCAAAAATCTTCAATATCTTCAAAACTACACCTGATCTAGCCATGAAACTTTGCTGGTAGACTTATATGACCAAAATGAACCTCCAAGAAAGAAATCAGATCATTCTGAGGACATACAAAAATTACCAAAAATAGTAACTTTGCATAAATAGCAGCTCTGCACAAAATAGCCCTTATTGAATATAAAAATAGAAATATTTTTTGGTGATGCAAGATTGCTCTTACACCTAGGATGCTCCTGCATCAGACACCCGAGCTAATTTGAGAAGTGACCCTGTCACGACTCAGGTGTGCAGAGAAAAATCAAGACGGTTAACCTCCTCCTTTGTTAGCCATGATGAATCTTCAACAGGTCATCCTTTCCACTTGACCAGATATTCTTCATATGTCCTGTTCCTTGTGCTTCTACCAACACGACTGTCCAGTATATCTTCGATCTCCTTAGTGTCTGAACTAGTTGCTGGAATACTCCACTATGCTGCTGTGATCTCATCTTCAACACCTCCTTCATGATACTCTGTCAGATCTGAAATGTTAAACACTGGTGAGATATTTAGCTCAGTAGGCAATTCTACCTCATACGCATTTCCTGAATCATGTTTCTTCAGTATCCTACATGGTCCAAACTTCTTCATTTTTAGCTTCTTATATGTACCAACTGGAAACCGCTCCTTCCGCAAATGAACCATGACTTCATCGCCAACCTGAAATTCCTTATACCTCCTTTTCTCATCTGCCTTAACCTTATACTGTGCATTCATCTTGGTAATATGCTTCCTCACCTCCTCATGGATGTTCTTCAAGTGTTCTACAAAATCCTCAGCTTCAGCACTACTTATTTCTCCTTTATCTATCTTCCTCAATTCAGATGCATTTCTTGGACTACTTCCATATACAATCTGGAATGGTGATTTACCAGTGCTCCTATTGACAAAATTATTGTATGCAAATTCGGCCTGTGGTAAAATCAAATCCCATCCTGTTGGCTTATCTCTAACCAAACATCTTAGCAAATTCTCCAAACTCCTATTCACCACCTCTGTCTGTCCATCAGTCTGTGGATGATGTGATGAACTAAACTTCAAATCTGTCTTCAACTTCTTCCACAATGTACGCCAGAAATATCCAACAAAGTTAGTGTCCCGATCTGAAACTATGGTCTTTGGCAAACCATGAAGTCTCACTACTTCTCTGAAAAACAATTCTGCTACATGAACACCATCATTAGTCTTCTTGCAGGGAATAAAATGTGTCATCTTTGAAAATCTGTCAACTACCACAAAAATTGAATCGTGTCCCCGCTATGTCCTCGGTAAACCAAGAACAAAGTCCATGCTGATATCCTCCCAAGGCTTCTCTGGTACAGGTAATGGCTGATACAACCCTATATTCTGCTTCACTCCTTTCGCCATCTGACATACTCTGCAACTCTCTACAAACTTCTTCACATCTTGCTACAACTGTGGCCAATAATAATTCTCACTAACCAAACCAAGGGTTTTATCATGACCAAAATGTCTAGCCAATCCTCCACTATGCTTCTCCTTAATGAGATTCTCCCTCATAGAACTTCGTGGAATGCACAAATCACTCCCTCTGAACAGCATATCATCCTCGATGATAAAATCTAACCATTTTGTCCTGTTTAGAGTAACAGGTTCTGTACAAGCTTTCCAAGCTTCACCAAAATCAGGATCCTCTGGATACAAATTCTTGAGTTCCTTGAACCCAACCACTTCAATCTGCATTTCTGTCAGCAATAGTTGCCTTCTACTAAGAGCATCGGCAACCCTATTAGACTTTCCACTCCTATGTTTCAAAACAAATGTATAACTCTGCAAAAACTCAACCCATTTCAAATGCCTCTGATTCAACTTTCCTTGACTATTCAAATATTGCAAAGCTTGATGATCAGTATACAAAACAAACTCCTTAGGAAGCAGATAATGTCTCCACTTCTTTAATGCTTGAACTATAGCATAAAATTCCTAATCATAAACAGAATACTTCCTCTTGGCATCATTTAACTTCTCACTGAAATACGCAATAGGTTTACCTTCTTGGCTCATAACAGCTCCTATTGCAGTACCACTAGCATCACAATCTACTTGAAACACATTATTAAAATCTGGAAGTGCTAAAACAGGTTGTTCTGTAACTTTTTGTTTCAATAATTGAAAACTCTTTTCTGCCCCATTAGTCCACTTAAACTCTTTTCTATCCCCTCTTATTGTTTCAGTCAAGGGTCCACAAATACTGCTAAAATTTTGGATAAACTTTCTGTAAAAGCTAGCCAAACCATGAAAAGATCTTACCTCAATAGCACTCCTTGGAGTAGGCCATTCAGGGATAGCCTGTACCTTCTCTGGGTCCATTTTTAGACCTTCTGCGGAAACTACAAATCCCAAATACACTAACTCTTTCTTCACAAAACTGCACTTCTTCAAATTAATCAACAATTTCTCTTCTCTCAACTTCTCAAATACCATACGAATAGGCATCATATGCTCATCCAATGTCTTACTAAAGATCAAAATATCATCTAGATAAACAATAACAAACTTACCCAGAAATTCTTTCAGAACCTCGTTGATGAGCCGCATGAAAGTGCTCGGTGCATTGGTTAGCCCAAAAGGCATGACTAACCACTCATACAGTCCTTCCTTTGTCTTGAAGGCAGTCTTCCATTCATCTCCTTCTCTGATCCGAATCTGATGATATCTACTTTTTAGATCTATCTTTGAAAAATACACAGCTCCACTCAAACAGTCCATAATATCATCCATTCATGGCAATGGAAACCTGTACTTGATTGTGATCTTGTTTATTGCCCTAGAATCTGTACACATCCTCCATTCTCTATTCTTCTTTGCTGCTAATACCACTGGTACAGCACAGGGACTCAGACTCTCACGGATCAATCCTTTCTGTAACAGTTCATGTACTTGTCTGTTCAACTCCTCACTTTTTGCAGGTGTCATTCTGTGTGCTGCCTTATTCGGCAAACTCGCTCCTGGGATCAAGTCCATCTGATGACGGATCTCCCTGACTGGTGGTAATCCATCAGGCACGTTATCGGATACAATATCCTGAAACTCATTCAACAAATCTGTAACTTCTACAGGAACATCTTCTACTTCCTCTTTACCAGCTTTTGAAATTAAAGCAAAACATACATGCTCATGCCTCATACCATCTAAGAATTTCCTTCCATCAACAAATGTTATTCTTGCATTGCCACATACCTTTTCTTCGGTCTCCTTCAATGGTTTTAGCTTATGTCGCACTCCATCCTTTGTCAGGGAATAGGTATTCGCACGACCATCATGTACAGCACATCTATCAAACTGCCATAGTCTACCCAACAACATATGACATGCATCCATAGATATGATGTCACATAATACCTCATCTTGGTATCCGCCAATCTTGAACTTCACAAGGCATTGTTCATTGACTATGACCCTGTGGTCATCCTGTACCTAGGCAATCCGATATGGATGTGGGTGTTTCTGTCTCTTGAGCTTCAACTTTGTCACCATCTCTTCTGACACCAAATTGTCAGTGCTTCCACTATCAATGATCACATCACAACATTTACCTTCACACTTGCACCTGGTGTGAAACAGGCTCCTCCTTTGCTTAGGTTCATTCTCACCACTCAACAAGACTCTTCTGTTAATCAACGTTTCTCCTCTTTCAGCATCTTCAAAATTTGATGATCTGGCATCTTCATCTACATGTGCGACTCTGGCTTGGCCTTCATTTCTCCTGTCTATTCTGCCTTGGCGCTGAGGACATTCAAATGCCCTATGACCTTCTTCTCCACAGTGAAAACATGTTCTACGGAAGCCTCCTCTTCCAGATCCTTGTCCTCTTCCTCTTCCTCTTTGATCTCTATTATTCTGATCCTGGAAGCGATTGGAATTATTTCTACGTTGATTCTGACTGCTACTGGCCTCATTCTTCTTTTTCAGATTTTCATTTCGGCCACCGTATGACTGTGCACCAGATCGTCCACCGCGACCTCTTCCGTTTTGTCTGCTCTCAAACTTCTTGTTCAACTTTTCCTCTACTTTTAGGGAAAATTGGCATGCCTCCTCAATACTGTTCATTCGAATCAGATTCAGCTCCTCCTGAATGCTTGGCCTTAACCCATTAAGGTATCGGGCAACTTTCTCCTTATCAGCTTCTGCATGGCCTATTCTGATGAGAAGTCGATAGAACTCCTCTATATACTCCTGAACAGATCTTCCTGCTTGCTTCAAACTCTGCATTTTCTTCAGTAGGTCAAGCTCATAATCAACAGGAATGAACTATCGCTTCAATTTATCCACCATCCGATCCCATCTTGTGATTTTATCTTTCCCTCTTCTATTTCGCTCCAATTGAATTTCTTTCCACCAGATCTTCGCATGACCTTTCAGTCTGGCCTTTGCAAATTTGACCCTATCAGGATCCTCAACATCTTCATACTCAAAATATTCCTCACATTCATTGATCCAGTCGATCAATTCCTCTGGGTTAAGATTTCCAGAAAATGTAGGAACCTCAATCTTAGGTGTTTTTCCAATCTTGGAAATCGCCCGAAAAAGTCTTTCTTCCTCCTGGTTCACAATTTCAACTTCTCCTTCTTGATATTCTTCTTTGGCTTCATCCTCGGTTTCGTCTTTGACATTAAGATTCATTCCTCTGCGAATCTCTTCTTGCAATGCTCGCACTTGTCTCTACAGCTCTCTAACCTCAGGTGTTACAACACCAGCTCTTCCGCCATGTTCCCTTCGTGGAGGCATTTTTGCAATGCGCGCTGAAACCCTAGCCACGGTCCTAGTGCAAACTGCCTTACAGTCGGCGATCTGTTTACACGCTCAAGAACTCCTGCTCTGATACCACCTGATGAAGGGTGCTCCGCTTAATACCACAAACATATAACATGACTAATAAGACCTAATAAGACCCTTAACATCTAATAGGACCACTTAATACCTAATAGGACCCTTAAGAATTAATAAGAGGTTTAATATAGCATATTAGCAGCTAAATTAATTAATGCAACCTAATAAGACCTAATAGGACCCTTAAGAACTAATATGACCTATTAAGACCAATTAGGTCAAATATGACCTATTAAGAGCTAATAGGACCAATTAAGACCTAACATGTAACTAATACTTTACCAATTATGGCTTATTAATTGAACAATTCAAACTAGTTAAGACTTAACATGTTTCTAATATGATCAATTAAGACCTAACATGATTAATACGACCCCTTAGGACTTAATATTATTAATATGACTTAATACTTGACCTAATACCACTTAAGACCCAATAGGACCCCTTACTTTCAATATACATCTACATCTACATTGAACCATAACTCAAAGCCTCTTTTCATTAAAAAATTTGTAACATGTATGTGTTTATATATATGTGTGTGTGTGTGTGTGTGTGTGTACATATATGTATATATGTATATGTATACATACATGTCTATGTATACATGTACATATATATATATATATATATACATATATATATATATACATATATATATACATATACATATATATATATATATATATACATATACACATATATATATATATATACACACACACACATATATATATATACACACATATATATATATACACATATACACACACACACACACACACACACACACATATATATATGTACGTACATACATATATGTGTGTTTGTGTGTGTGTGTGTGTGTGTGCATGTAACTTAAGGAACAATGATTAGAGATCACCGAGCTATAAAAGTGATATGTAAGATGATTAAATCAGTCAATATGTTATCATTGATGTCAACTAGTTTTGACTATACTTATCATGATAGTTACAAAAATTTGAATATCTGTAGAAGGAAGAAATGGTGAAGAAGTGAGGTATCTACATAAGGAAAAGATGGATATGATAGATAAGGATAAGGTATACATTAGGTAATTGATGAGTCTATGGCATTGTATTGTTGACTTGAGCATGTTATAACATTATTCTATTATTAAGAAGAAATCATAATTGAACAAGTTAATGTGGTCGGTAATCCGAGTTAGTCTTGTGTATACCGAGTGATAGTAACAACTAAATTAGTTATCACCAATACATTCAGTATTAACCAAGTATGGATGAAAACATTAAATGCTAGAACAACCGACTGAAATTGATGAGCTGGAATTGCTTATGATTCTAAGGTAACAGATGAAGTTTGTTATAAGATCCATGGCTGACAAACTTCAGAAATGATCTAAGGGAAGAGATTGAAATGTGTTTCTGACACAATTGTCGAGGAAGGTTTAAGTGACAAAATGGACGAATTAGATCAAGAGTCAAAATATGATGGCTGATATGAAAATGGTTTACATGTCTGTATAAGAGACATGAGTTTCATTATTGAAACATGCTGGATGAATAGAGATTGTAGAAGATTTTGCGTGCAGATATTTTTCATGCATTCCTGATCAAACTGGTTACAGACAGAACCGAGCTGCAGGCATAACCAAGCTTTAGAGAACTATACACTGAGTGAAGTAAGTTGGAGAAATATGCGGAAGTGAATTGATTATGTGATCAAATGAGTTTTATGAGCTTAGCATAGTGTTGGTGCTCTCAAAATTTGGCTCAAATTTGGAGTGACCAATTGAAAAAAAATTTAGAGGGCAAGGTGGGTGCTTTTAAAATTTTTGTGAGAAGGCCTAACCGGTGTGCTTATAAGAGACACCCTGATGACTTTCATGAGGTACAACTTGGGTAATAGGTTCAATCCTTTCATATGACATATAAAGTGGGTTCTAGCTCCTAAATTTCAAATGTGATATGTTTAGGGAGTAGCTATTTTAAGGTGTTCACTAAAATTTGTATTTTTGCCCAAGTGTCAAATTGCTATACCAAGCCTTGTTTATCTTTGAATATCTTGTACTTTGTTGAGTTTCATAGCCTGCCACTTTAGGAATGATTGACATGTATATCAGAGAACCTATGTTTCAAAACTGAAGTCATTTCAAGTTCGTTTGATAAGTTTTTGGATCCCCCAACATTGGTCTTCAAGAAATATCTTGTTTCTTTGTTATGCCTAGTTTTCTAAGTGGCCCTGTTTGACTGATCATAACTTTTGACCCTGTGACCCATTTGAGAAAATTTATTTTACACTATATTCTAATGGTCAAATACTCCTTATGTTTCAGTTTTCAGGCCTTGACAAATCTGTTTGCCCAGTTTGCCAGTCTGATTCTGTTTGTGGTTTCCAATATTTTAATGAAGGACAGTTGCATACTTTAGTCAAAGGCCCTGTTCAGATGATTGTATCTTATTCCTAGAGATTGATCAAAATGTGTTGGTTGTTTCCTCATGTTTTTGACATGGGAATGAGTCATTGTGCCAATTTTTAGCCTCCCATGTGCTTGTTTAGTCACTTTGTCAGGGCTATTTCATTTGTAGATTATTAAGGTTTTACTGATTTGCAGAATCCAGAATTAAATGGCCTACTTTGAGGCCTTGTAACTTGTGCCCTGTGTGAGGTCTGGCATAATTGAATATGGTTCCATACTGTAGACATGAAAGACTACTTACCTGTGGATTTTGAGGTCCCTGCCAATCCATCTGATCACTTTCCCATCTCGATTCCAAATTGGATTTCTATGATTTCACTATTTTAAATTTTGAACATGTTTGACAAGCTCACTATGGCATTTTATTGTGATGGGAATTTCAACTTTCAGAGGAATCTAATGATGGATTCATGTTCCTTTTGTGAGGGTGAATCAATGCCCAGGCTTGTAGTTCTTGAAAGTATCAACGGGTCAGTTTTTGAAGCTGGTTCCGGAGCCAACTTGTGTGATTTTGGTAATGTGGACAGAATTATGTTCCAAATGGCCATGTTCGTTCAGTCATAACATTGGGCTCGAATCTTCTGAGAGGTTCTCATTTGGTTGACATACTGTAGTGGTGGAAATGAACTTGTGCTTCGGATGGCATGTTCATGTCAGGCCTTTTTGTCAATTTTTGAGGCCGCTCCTTGATGCCAGTTGATGTTATTTAATAGTGTTGCAGAGAGTAAAAACTTTAGGTTGAATTGTTATGGTTGAAGGCTTGATACACCATGATCTATTTTCATAAGGTTGTATTTTGGATTAGCAAAGGTGTCTTAGCACACACTCATATGTCTTAACATGCTGAAACATACCAAGAGGAGAAATGATTATGTTTTGATCTAGCTCAATGGGAATTGGAATCTTGTTTTGAAAGCCCGCACTAAGTCAAAAACAAAACAAGTATGAGAATTGAGATGCACTTGTCCAGGATATTAAAGCATGCTAAGAAGGTTTGGATATTTTGCTTGTGGGTTTCCACACAAATCAAATCAAATTGTCAGTATTCTATGAGGGTCTTGTCATCCTACTATGGATCTTTATAAATGAAGCCTTTGCATTTTAGCTTGTCAAGTTGTGGATGAGCTTATTATTGGGGCTCTGTGAGAGATCACTAGAAATATGACCATGATCTTCGACATGTTGTTGGATGTTTGTGGCACTGTTGTCAAGAGTGACAATCCTTTGAATGGCCAAAATTGATCCATATGAAGAACCTAAAGCATGGGGACGGACACATGAAATAGAGACATAATAATTCACCATGGATTGCCTGTGACTTGCACATGCTTTCCTTTTGGTGGCAAGGAAATAACAAGCACCAAAGACATTTGAATGGAGATTGCTAGTCTGTACGTGATGCCTGCATACACAACAAAAGGAGACCGGTATATAAATGAGGACCTATGCATTAAAATGGAGAGGCCTGCGTGAATAATAAATAATGGAGGTTGATATTTATCAAAGGAGGCTGTCAGTTCATTAACCAATTCATTAAGAGGAATAATTTGCAAATGTAAAGAAGGAGTATCTTGCGCTATATATTGGGGATCCCAGTATATAAAAGAGGGGTCTGTGCATACATACATATTGGGGGCATGTTTGCATTGGATGCTATATATGCCCAGCACATATGAGTAGTGTTTTGTGTGACAAGGAAGATGCCAGCGTGAATGAAGACAAGGGCAGCCAATCTGCTGGATATACACAATGCATTGGAACCTCCACACAAATATCAAAGGGGCCCATGCAATAAGAGTATTGGGCCTCATGTTTTAAAAGGAGTTGCCTACGCAATGACATTTACACAGTAGGGAGTTTGCCTAACCAATGCGTAAGAGAGGAGGCCCTGTGCAATTAGATGGACTAGCTTCATATTTATCCATGGAAAATGTGTCATGAGCTTGGCAAGTGGCAGAGGCTTTTTGAATATGGATCGGTTGGTATCAGTGTGGAGAGCGAGAAGGCATACATGAAGCATTTGGCTATAATTTTGTATAAAATTACATGATCAAAAATTGGAAATACTCACGCAATGTGAGGACATGGACAAGTTACCTCACGCGAGTGAATGAAGAGGGGCTTCCCGCAGTGAAAGGTAGGTGCTCACGTGAGGATGAGATGGAGCTATGTGCATGGGAGAAGTATAGCAGAGAGGCCGCTTAGTACATATAAAGAGGCTGCCAGCATGATCAAGGAAGCCTCACACAGTTTTGATGGCCCATGCGTCTGGAATTGGGAGCTTCATGTCATCTGTTGAGATGAGAAAATGCCAGTGTATAAGTAGAAGGCCCGTGCAGCCAATCACCAAGGGGTATGATGAATGCCAAAGAGCCCACCACTAATTTTATGAATGCTGCCAGTCACATCCAGGCATATAGCTCACGCGATATGCAATAGGGAACCTCACGCACATTGTGGGTGTGAGCTCTGCTAGCTCCAAACGTAACACAGCCAGCATATGAGAATGGAGGTTTCTTTGCGCATGTCCGGGTTGGGAGTTCCGTGGAAATGGAAGGTTTCAGTGTTATGTTGAGTATCTTATTTCAGATTTGAAAGTATATGAAGAATTCAGGCAGGGGACCAGGCTAGAAGACCCGTGCAAATATAAAAGAGGGGACTATGAGGATAGCTAAAATGAAGTCCCACGCAATAAGTAAGGCTGCCTTACGCACGCCATTAGAGGTTGTCGAACTACATACAGACCTTAAACACTATGGACAGAGGCCTGTGTTAATGCATGGGGATGCCTTACGTAGCTAGTATCAATAAACAAAATGGAGGCTCGTGCACAGGTGAGAAAGGAAAAACTAATATGCAGGTATTTGTCCCACATTCGGTGAGTAAGCATTTTTTATTACATTTATATTCAAAGACACTTTCAATGTATAGTAAATGAGAACCATGGAGGGTCCTGGTGGGTGCGCTTAGTAAGTGGATTTTGTGTGGTGGTTGGTCTGTAATTTTGAACGAAAATACTGGGAAGGCTTTAAAAACATGAAAACCAATTATCCCACATTGCCCCTAAATTGGGTATTTCTGGTGTTTATAAACAAATCCACTCCCAATATGAAATAAGTTGAAGCGCAAAAGGTTATGCTTGCGTGTGTTGTGCGGCCTCCTCGGTTTTCATGTCAGTGGGCCTGAAATTTTTTTTTTTGTAGAGCACTGACGGTAACAACAAGGATGAAATTGGACACGTGTTACAAGGTCATGAGGTTGCAAGGAGATAACCACCAGGAGAGATAACTATCAAGACCTAGAGATAATTGCCAGTCACCTAGTCTCACGGTAACAACAAGGATGAAATTGGACACGTGTTACAAGGTCATGAGGTTGCAAGGAGATAACTGCCAGGAGAGATAACTGTCAAGACCTGGAGATAATTGCCAGTCGCCTAGTCTCATAATGCTAGCGGTTAAGTGCAAAAGGTTATGAGATTGTGAGATTAGCCTAGTCGCAAGGTCTCGTAATGTTGGCGGTTAGAGGTTGAGCATTCAAAGATTATGAGTTAGCATTTGTCACAAGTCGCTGGAGGAAAAATCTGGAGACTTGGAGACTTGGAGATTTAGAGACTGAAGCTAGTCGCATGGTCTCTCAATCCAACTACAGTTAAGAAATCAATTAGGAGATTAGGAGACTAAGGATTTTCTCCAAGTCTCTGAAGGTAACCGCGGTTAAGGAGAATCCCTAGAGATTTGGAGACTAGTGTAGTCTCCAAATCTCCAGATCACCTGGGGTTAAAGGTGAGTTAGTCCAAGCAGCAAATGAGAAGATGACAAGTGGTGCTTTCTGGTGGCCTGTACAATTTTTAAAAGAAATAAAATATTTAAATAATCATATAGTTCAACTTTGGATAAACTCGAAATTTTTCATGACAGGAAGCTACTCGGAGTTTTTAAAGCTGCAGAACCATTTTTTGTCTGAACATAGCAGTATGATATGTTTCCGAAAATGCTGGAAGACGATGGAGATGATGGTGGTGGATAGAATTAGATTTGATTGAGCAGGTGAGAGAAGTAGTCAGTTTTAATCCGAGATCAGATTTTTTCTAGAAAGGACAAACTTGCAAGTGGGAATATTGTGAAATTTATTGAAATCAGTTTTGACAGAAGATAAGGATATGATTAGAGAATAAAGGACAAAGTAGATCAAATATGAATGGGCAAATAAAATCAGATTTTGAAGTGCCCAAGGATATCAGATTTTTTGAGGAGAGAGGACAAATGAGATCAGATTTGCAGAATGGACAGGTGTTGGTCAAGTGTAGATTTTAGGGTTTCTTCTTCTACTATTTATTATCTTCTTTTCTCTATTTTTGGGGTTCATGTTCCTGTTTCTAGAGGGCTCCTATAGTTGCTCTGTTATGAGAAGGTCCATTGATGATGAATGTTGAAAATACAAGCTTTGTAGAGCATACTTCTTATTTTGAGTTTGAGTCTTTGAGTAAAGAGTTTTTCTTTGTATGTATTGATACACTTTTCATGAAATACAGTACAATTTCTATCTTGGTTCTGTTACTGTCTCTTGGCTCTATGTTTATTCTTGTATGTTTTTATTTGTAAGGCACACAAAAACATACTAGTTGTCAGGCAATTACTCTAATTATTTCATGAGTTTCTTTCAAGGAAAGGATTAAATCCTCATGTACAATTTCAGAGAATGAACATATCTATTAAGATCTTGATGATAACAATCTAAGATTGAGAAGATAGTCTGTCAGGTATTCTGTCTAAATTGTATGTAGTTTGCAAGGCACACTATTGTATTTTCTTAGAATTCCTCTATTGATTCATGTTAGACTCTTCTACCCAAAGGATTAGGCACTAGTCTGATTTTTGTTCATGCAACTACCTTTCTGTCAGCAAACACTAAATTTCATTACAAGTTCATTTCTGTTTTAAACTCATGCATACTGTGAAAGGACTGCATCCAGGTGATACAGTTCACATTTGGTGATTTCTTAAAGAAAGAATCAGAGGTTAACCTTCCTCGAGTTGTACTCATAAAAAGAAGAAGGATTCACCATCCTTATTCCATTGTTCATGTTGTTACATTAGTAGTTTCATTTGTCATATTCTGTAATAGGTTGTTCTCAACCGTTTACAGAATCATCTTTCATTAAAGTAGATTTGAGTAACATAATAGCATGACAGTGAAGACCTAATCCACTAATCAAGAGCTTATTTGAAATATAGTAACCTATTCATAGTCAATACCCACCTGAGTCCTATGGAGCTTGAAGCAAAAGGAGGATCTTATCCAATCCTCATCAATTAGGCTTTTCTTGCAAACTTGGAGACCTTCTAACTGAGAATCAAGCCCATACCCTTGCCAAGTTTGATCCTACAAGAAAAATCCCTAACACATAGATCTGAATATTTTTAATTGATTTGTATTTGAATCAAATCAGTATTGTATTAGTTTAACCATTGATTTAGCAAATTCTCTTAAGCGAGTGGACTTAACAGTCTTTTGTATTTCCATATGACATTCAAGGAATGCTAATTATTATCTTGTTGACCCCATTTTGACTGTTGGTCAAAAGTTAATTGTTAGTGATAAATCCTCTAACTAAGTCACACCTAACAATGTGCATTGTAACCTTTAACAAGGTTGGCTCTTAATTGAGCTCACTTCAGAAGAGTGAAATATTTAGGGTTACCGGTCCCAGGTGGTTTTTCCCTTAACAGGGTTTCCACATTAAATCATTATGTTATGTGTTATTTGTTATGATTATTTTTCTATCATACTTTAGTGTTGCATATTTGATTAATCAGTAATCACAGGTTGGATAAATTATTGATATCTGGTAAATTAATAGAAAGATAAACATTTTATCTTATCGAGATGTTTGAATTGTTGAATAAGTTTTGAAAAAGTACATTTGAGAGATTGGGACTGTAGGATAACTGATTAAACTGATTCACCCCCCCTCTCATTTATCTAACAATTTCTTCTTGTTATTGGATTGTCCCTTCATGTTAGTTATTGATTTATTTTGGATTGTCTCTATGTAGTGGTGCATGGGCACCTAGCCTTGCTTAGAAAATGTGGTCCAATATAGAGTTTTGATATTTTGAGTCATTGTTGGATGTAATAAGGTCATAGTAGATCATTCATGATGTAATGAGATTTAATTAGGGTCATATTGTCACGGTTTGTAAAATTTGTTGAGTTGCAAAATCCAACATGAAGACACCCTTGACAAACCCCACAATCACAAGATGTGTCAACTTGCATGGTTTCACCATAACTTGCCCTTAAGGCTAGTAGAAATAAAAGAGAAAAAATTCATCCTAACTTTTGATATAAGAGGGATATCCACAAAAGAGTTAGGGTTCTAGACACCCATTCTAGAGTTACTCAACACATGTAGAAATAATTTGTGGTTGTTTTGTAATAAAAATCTCAAATTTTTACTGATTTTAAAATAGATTAGGCCTAATTAGGCCTATTTTCCAAATCAACCCTCCTAAAAACTTGCATAGTTCAATGAACAACTATTCCAATGGTTTCTACTCATTAGAAAACTAACAAATATACTTAGTTTTTCCAGCCAAACACAAGGAATTGCTAAAGATATTCAAATTTTTTTGGCCGGTAACATTTGTATTGCCTCTTTACAAGTATTTCTCCCCACATCTTGTTGCATATTTATACTAAAAAAGTAAATCTTGGCATTTATTTCCTGTAATGGGAGAAAAATGGTTTCCTAATTGATGGATGTTTGAATAATACATGCAAGAACCTTTTCTTTGATATTTCTCACTAACCCTTTAAAACATAATATGTTTACAAAGGTTGGTATATACTTTCATGAGGATATGGGTATGTGCAGGATCATGGTATGCCAAACTAGGCCCTTAAGTGGCAATGAAAATTCACAAAATCACATTTAGGAAAGTTGACATAAAAATTTGAACAAGTTATAAATATTATATCAAAAATATGTTACAAGAGAATTTGTAGAAAATTGAATTTAGTTTCTAAGATACTAGACCTTTTTTGAAAAATAAATTATTCTATATGTTGAAATTTTCAAATTTCAATGTAGTAGTACAAAAATTTTAGGAAAAAAATAAGAAGTAGGTGTATGTCTGACCACCTTAAACACAATCAAAAGATACATGTGAAGGAGGTGCAATACATATTATAAAAAAGGAAAGAAAACAAAAATCGGATATAAATTTAAATGAAACATATATTGATCCTATTAAACCTAACTCCCTGCAAGGGAAAGAGATGCACAAGTTGGATAAACAAAGAATTAATGTATTGTCTATTAATAGCTAGGAAAGGAAGAACACAAGTAATTGGTCTTCCCTTGCACGAATAAGTTAAGATAAATTATAAATTTAAGTAAGGTATAGGGACTTATTGATTTCTATTTAGCAGTCCATCCATGGAGTTAAATTATAAGTTTAAGTAAGGTATAGGGACTTATTGATTTCTATTTAGCAGTCCATCCATGGATTTATTGAGAATTCTCTCCCCCACATGCTCACCTCCAAGGTCTAAAAATCTCATGCAATTTACCAATTAGTTTTCATTTTCTTTATTCATTCCTCTTTAAAATTACTTGAGTCGTTCGAAGTTGTACATTTGAAACTAAATCAAATATGTATGTATGCCAAGATGACAATCATGTAAGGAATGTTAATTTTTGTGTTCTTTCTTGTAATGGGATAATTTCTTATCTAGTGAAAATTTCACTAGTTATCCAATGTATATTATTTCTACTATAATATAAAATACATTTTGACCTTCTTTGTCATAAATAAAGTGAAGACGAAGAATGCATTTTACCAAAATCAAAATCAAAAGAATATAATATCAATATTCAGAGCATATATGTATCCCTTCATCATTTGAAAGACCCTACAATAGGGATAACTTAGGGAAAAGGATGAAGGCGTATTGATTGAGTTGTCAAGATAAAATGGTAGTCTAACCTGCTGGTCATTTAGACCTCCTATCCCAAGCATGGCCTAGTACCCTACTATAGTTTACCAAAAAATGATTCTCACCCCAACGATCAGTTATCTATTAGATGAGAATTTTCTTAATGATGATACTATTTATAGTTGAAGTAGGAAATTTATTTATTTAGGGAATCTGTATACGAGTTTTTATCTAACCTATAAAATAATAACTTTTAATCGCTCATTAATATCGATCTAAAAGTTACAATGAAAATAAATTCATTTCCTTTTACATAGATGTGACGGTACCTTCCAAGCTGAAAATAAATTGAAATTTGAAATTTGGAGTCGAATATTTATAGCAAGCTCTATCATTTGATTCTCAAAGAAATTTTTATTACAAACTTGAAAAAATAGAGAAAACCCTCAACAATGTTTTGACTTAATGCCATAATATAACTAACTATAATCCTCTAAATATACAGGTAGCATTCATGAAATCTCCAAAAAAAATTGCATGGCTTGGACATGACATAATATTGTATTGCATTTAAATTAAATACAATGTGGTTTTTTTATTCAGAGTTTTGAGAAAAGGCCGTGATTTTTAACATATCATGATTAGACATGACATTCAATGCTTTGTGGTATTATTTGACATTTTGATAAAAAAAGATGTGAGTTTTAATTTTTTTGTGGTTGGTTGGCAATTCATAGGTTTGTAGACATGTGAAAAGTAGTGTAGGTTGAGATGCATTAACTACCTCAGGCCTCATCTCAAATGAGGATTGTTCTCACCACATGAAGAGACATTTATTATCACTTGCATTCCATCTTAGGCAACAAGTTTGTTTCATACCCAATTCTCTCCTTTTCTACTCTTACCATCCATTTCAGAAATCAGTATTGACTCAGTGGGTAGTTATATTCCTGAAGCAGAAGTTCAATACCATGGGAGATAATTATTAGAAATATAAATTAATTATCTATAGATGTTTTAAGAGACAGTGTCGACATAGAGCAGCTAACCTTGCACTAGCCCATCCACTAATTTGACCCATGCTATTCACATTGCACAGTCCACCATTAATACTGCATCTAACTTTGAGTTGTAGTCTTTGTAAAATTTAAAATGTATTTGCCTATAAATACAATGGATTGGGCCTATGGTTTGCAGAGCTTATTTTGTGTCTCTCTCCTCTATACCAAAGTTTTTGACTTGGTATCAAGGATGATGGTAGATCCTTAAAGGATAAAGGTTTATCAGTTGCTTGAGAAACACAAAAATATGTGAGTGTGGATCTCGGTATTCAATAAAGAATCACTATAAAGAAGGTTTTTAGCAATATTGTGCAAAGTGATAATATTTTCTAGGCTAAGTGATCCAATATTATTTGTAGCTAAAGCCATGTAAGAGAATGTTATAGCTATGAGATGTAACTTTATTACAAATAAATGAGTGCAAGAATTTTAAAGTTTGCCCATCCTTGAAGAAGTGCTGTAAGGAAATGTGATTATAGAAGAAATGGTGTTGCAAAATTAAAAGAAAGGAAAACCATATAATTCAATGCCTATAATGAGTAGAACTTGTGCAGATACAATTTAAGCTTCCAGTGTTGTGAGAAGCCATTTAAAGATAGAAAAGTTGCGCCCAAAGGAGATCATGTTTGAAGAGGTTGGAGAGCTAGTTGTGTATCTTGTAAGGAGTATTCATCTTTTGAAGAAAATTTGTTGTCAATTAAAGGAAGAAGGAGGACGGATGCTACTAAGAGAGTTAGAAGAATTTGGTGAGGTGTCTATTGGAATAATGTGAGAAAGTGTTATGTTGTTGCTTAAAGTTTTCAAAGGTGTAACAATTGTTGAGGAATCACTTATCTAAATGTATTCTATCATTGAGTTGTTGTGTACGCCAATTTTCACAGTGGATAATACATGCCATGTGTTTGATGAAATGTTTAAAAGAAATGTGTCATTGTGGACTGGTATGATTCAAGCTATAGTCAAATTAGAGATGCCAATCAGGCCTTAACACTATTTGATTGTATGAGAGTAAGAAGAAAGGTAGAAATCAATTTATTACTTTGATGGGTGTGTTAACTGCATGTGGGTATTTAGGGACTCTACAAGAGGATAAGTGGATCCATGACTATTTCATTGACCTCACTATTGGATTTAAGTTTTTTTTAATTGTCTTTCATATCTAAGTTCTAAATAAGACATGTATAGGATGTGAGAGATGAGTGTTAGTGGTTTACTAAGGAGAGATTCAATAGACTTTGATTCTATTTCTTATGAGGCATATAGGCTTGGTTTATCAATAAATCATGTGTGTCTATGGTTATAGATATTAGCATTGATTTCTTTAGGTGCAAATAGTTTGGATTGGAGGTGCGATGGAATGCTAAAGTTTGTTGGAAGTTTAGTTAGTTGATGTTTATTAAAAAGAGTGTGCTAGTGGTGAAGTGGTAGAATGTACCTATGTCATCAAGATACTTATGTTGAAGAATGTTGTTGAGATAGCCCTCAAGAAATCAATGTTTTAATTTTGTGAAGTTATTGATAATATTTGGGAGGCTGTTGAAAAGAGGTTAGTCCCAAACAATGTGAGATTTTTATATTGTCAATGGGATGTGTATTTTGGGCAAAACATTGAGTATGAGTCACCTTTGTTTAAAGGAAAACCCAGAGTATGTATTGTACCTGATTTATTCTAAGGGGTACATTATCAGTTGTGCCCAACACCCAATTTTTTTTTTGTTTAACATATTGATGAACCATGTGTCTAAATATGATTCCTATAAAAATGGCAAGTATAGAAGTTGGGTACCCATGTATCTTGATAGATGGATTTCATTTTATATGGACTCAGTAATGAATTATGATGTAGGTACAGGAGGAGAAAATCCAAGAGTGATGATGGTTTCCCCATAATGATGATTTTGGTCATTAGAACCAGTTCATGTTTGGTTTGTGGTAATTCAAAACCACTTGAGCACAAAATTTATTGTGATCTTGAAACTATTTGACGTAGAGCTCTCCCCTATCTAGGAAGCTCAGTAAATGGTGAGACCTTTGTGAACCCAAAGAGGGTTTAGGAGAGTGCTCTACACCTATAGAAGATCCTAAAACAAACATACTTCCACTATCCTCACTAGAAGATCCAGTGTCTTCAATCAGCTTGTATTCCCTCAGGCTCTACTATTGCTTGATTGATACTCGATCGACACCTGGTCGGTGCTCGGTGCCTATGTTAACCGAGTGAGCTCGATACCTTTACCAAGTAATTTCCTGATGCTTGGTGATGCTTACCACAAAATGCCTTACTGACCTTCCTTTCAAATGGGAACCTACAAATTTGATAAGGGGATGGAAAGGTTCCATACACAAATAAAATGTCTACTATGGGTGTGATTTCAACACACACTATAGGATTTGATTAAAAAGTTCAAGAGTTTAGACCTTGTCGAGCTTGTAGCCTTCCGAGTGAGGTTTTAGGGTTCTAGTTTCAGATTATTACAAGAAATCTATGGGAACAAAGTATATTCAAATACCCTTTTTGGACTTGAAATAGACCTCCAAATCCTAAGATCTCAAACACAAAGAACAACACTTAACAACTCCTAGTCTACTAGTCCTACTAGGGCTAATTGACCTAGTTGTTGAAGGAAAAATTTATCTGTTCATTGTCCAAGGTTATTTGCCAATTTTGATGGTGTTGGGACTCCCAAAGAGATCACAATCTATCTTTAGATTCCTTTTATCCACCCCCAAAGTGCTTATGTGACTTTACTTCATTTCCTGGACCAAGCACATAGAGATGCTTGGCCTAGAATCTACAAAAAAGACTTATCCAAACAATCCCTCTTCTTCTACGCTCTTGAGGAACTAAAGTACATTGCCCCTAATTACATTTACCAAATTCACATGGGAGTACCACAAAGGAAACACAAGTTAGGGCATCTTTGACTAAATCCCTATTTCAGGAGGGTTTCTTGAAAACCTGGAAAGCTGATTCTTCTAACTTTCAACTCCGATCTCCAAAATGATTCAAATCAAACACATTGGAGTCCTAGTTCATGGCATGTGTTAGGTCAATCAAATTTCTTCTTCATACTTCCATAAAAATCCGTACACACATAGTTTCTAATCCAAAACTTAGAGAAAAATAGGGATCTTTTATTGATTGAATGTGAAAATTACATAGCATTTCCTCACTGTTTAACACTCCTCATCTTCCACCCACCTAAAAGGGATATATGAAGACTTTCCTCAATGAATGCAACCATTTTTCAAAGGTTGTGATGGTTGGGCGGTTGTTTCACAAGTTAGTAGAAACTTTTCAAAGAAGTTGCCGACAACATTTGTATTTTGCAAATTTTACAAAATGTTGCATCCTTGCTCCTAATGAGCCTATAGGTCTAAGCCTTGGATCCTAGTTATCCTAAAAATTATTGAAACAACTCAAAAGACACCTAGGAAACCTAACATCCTAAATGTTCCTTTGGACCATAGTCAAAAACCCATGGTTTATAACCACACTGAGGGTGACTAGGTCTTACAAGTTGGCGTATTAAAACTTAACCTATCAGTCTAAAAATTGTGAAGAGTGGGGAGTGCTCCTTGGGTGCTCCAACACCATACTCCATACTCACACTATCCCATGGCTTTGTTGGAATCGATAGTGGTTGATAGAGACATTGATTGGTCCTAATGCCTTTAGCCCATTGACAAATAGTGCATGACTCAACAAACTTTTTGATATCAGTCAGTAACTGAGGCCAATGATAGTTTCTCCTTACAAGTTCATGTGTCTTATCTATGCCGAAGTGACCTCCTAGTGTACCACATTATTTCTCTCTAATCAGATTCTCTCTCATGGAGCATTTAGGAATACACAGTTGACCTCCTTTGAACAAAGGTCATTCTGTAATAAATATTCAAAATAAGTAGTATTATATGCATCTGATAAAGTAGAGAAAACCTCATAGATATCACTAAAATCTGCATCATCCTTGTATAGGTGTTTGAGGGAATCAAACCCTATGCTTTGTACCTAAACTTCTTCAACCAAAATCACTCTTCTACTAAGAGCATCTGCAACATTATTTTAAGTTCCTTTCTTGTGCTTTATTGAAAATGTGAATGCTTGGAGTTGTTCAATCCATTTCATGTGCTTGCAGCTTAGTTTATCCTGACTCTTTAGAAAACTTAAAGTATGATTATCTGTAAAGACAATAAATTCCTTAGGAAGCAAGTAGTACCTCCATTTCTTAAGGGCTTGAACCATAGCATAAAGTTCCAAGTCATATGTACTGTATTTCTTCTTTGCTTCATTCATTTTTTTAGAGAAGAAATCCGTGGGCGGCCTTCCATCCTGATTGAGGATTGCGCCTATAGACAAATTGCTAGCATCAGTTTCTACTGTGAATAGCTTGTCAAAGGTAGGTAGTGCAAAAATGGGATATTGTGCTACTCTCTCCTTCAAGTATTTAAAAACTTCATCTGCTTGTGTTGTCCACTGGAATTTTGTTTTTCTACCACCCTTGATGGTATCCAGTAAAGGTGCACAAATTTGACTGAAATTTTTGATAAACTTCCTATAAAAGGTAGCCAATCCATGAAAGCTCTTGACTTCTCCTGGAGTCTTTGGTATGGGACAATTAATGATAGCCTCTACCTTTTCAGGATCCATTTTCAATGTGCCCTTTGAGATAACAAAACCCAAAAATATCAACTCTTGTTGCATAAATGTGCATTTTTCTAAGTCGATAGATAGTTTCTTCTCATGTAATATTTGGAGAAATTGCTCCAAATGTCTCATGTGTTCCTTGATATTCCCATTAAAGATTAAAATGTCACCTAAATAGACCACCACAAACTTTCCTATGAAATCTTGAAGCACTTCATTCATTAATCTCATGAAAGTGCTAGGAGCATTGCTAAGGCCAAATGGCATCACAAGCCATTCATACAATCCTTCAGTGGTTTTGAATGCATTTTTCCACTCATCACTGGGCCTTATCCTTATATGATGGTAACTGGATTTAAGGTCAATTTTTGAAAAGTAACACACTCCTCTAATTTGGTCTAGAAGATCTTCAATCCTGGGTATAGGGAATTTGTATCGGATTGTAATTTTGTTTATTGCCATGGAGTCAGTGCATAGTCTCCATTTGCCATCCTTTTTAGGGGCCAAAACACTCGGTACTACACAAGGGCCAAGACTCTTTTGTATGAGTCCTTTTGTCAACAATTCATTGATTTGTCTGGTGACTTCAGCATTCTGATCAGTAGTGAGTTTATAAGCAACCTTATTGGGTAGGGAAGCACCTAGGATGAAATCTATTTGGTGACAGATGTCCCTCAATGGTGGGAGTTCATCTGGTGTGTCTCCTGAAACTATTCCTTTGTATTTCTATAGTAGACTATCTACTTCCTTCGATACTTCATTATGCACTATTTTCTCCTTTGGTTTAAGGACTAGGGCATATCCTACCTTAGACTATTGAATAGTACTTATCATTTGTTGTTATCTTGCTAGCATGACTAACTATTCTTTTGGTTTTTCTCGTGGAGGATCAAGAAGAGGGAGTAGGTTGTACTTATGACCATTTTGAATAATTTGGTATTTGTTTGTGAATCCATTATGTTTATCCTGTAGATCATACTACCATGGACATCCTAACAAAAGGTGTCATGCATCCATATCTACAACATCACAAAGAACTCTTTCCTTATAATATTTTATAGAGAAATCTACCCAAGCTTGTTCATTTATGAGGGTCTACTACCCTTTTTTCAACCAAGATACATGGGATGGGTTTGGGTGGGGTATCCTTTCCAATTTTAATTTATCTACCATTTCTCTAGATACAAGATTTTTAGTAGAACCGGAATCAATTTCTAACTTGCATACCTTTCCATGGCTTTTGCAGTTGGTTCTGAAAAGACTTTTTCTTTGAGGAGGTTCCACCGGTACTAGTGCTTGGATCAAATTCCTCTTCATCATGAGGCTTACCCCATCTTCTCCAGTACAGTTTCTCATGCTATCATCATCATATTCTTGCACGAGGTTGGTTCTTCTTTAATCTTGGTTATTATGCATCTCTCTGTCCATACACCTATTAGTATAGTGCCCCATCTGGTTGCAGTTATAACATCTGATTTGTCCATTATTTCTTCCCCCATTTCTACATCTACCATTTCCTCTTCTTCCTCTGTATCCACCTCTTGAGATACTTTCTCCTTGGATGTTCTCCATATTAGATTCTCCTCATGGTCTATTATTCTATCCTCATCCTCCAAAGTTTCCTACGCCTCTTTCATTTTTGGCTTTTCCTCTACCACTCTATTCATTCCTCCTTTTGAACTTTTCTTCAACTTTCAATGCCAATTGATAGCATTGGTTCACGGTGGTAGGGCTTGTCAAACTAAGTTCATCTTGAATTGAGACCCTTAGGCCTTGCATATATTGAGCAAGCTTTACACATTCTGGTTTAGCAAGGTTAGATTTCATTACCAATCTCTGAAATTCCTTGGTATAGCTAGAGATGTCCATCTCTTTTTGTCTTAGACTCATTCATCTTTTATGAAGTTGAACTTCATAATCTTTCAAGACATAAGTTTCCCTAAGTAGGGTCACCATTTTCTTCCAAGTGGTGACTAGATTCTTTCCATTCTTCACCCTATCATCTTGAGTGAAATTCCACCATGTGAGTGCAAAGCCTTTGAGCTTTGACTTGGCAATCTTCACCCTCTAATTCTTAGGGATGTCTTCACAATCAAAGAAACTATTTAGGGCATCTGCCCAATCCATTACAGCATCTGGATCCATCTTCCCATTGTATGTAGGCAACTCAAGCTTGGCATCCATGGTTCTCCTCTCTATAGCATTTAGAGTCTTCACAAGTAGCCTCTAGTTTGTAGGACATTCTTCTTCCTCCTGCTCAAGGGATTCTTCATTACTCCCCTCCTCAACATCATCAGAGTTTACACTAATTATCTTCTGATAGGGGTAGCTTGGTAAATGGTGAGACCTTTAGTGTTACTCTAAACCCAAAGAGGGTTTAGGAGAGTACTCTACACCTTTAGAAGATCCTAAAAAAAAATACTTCCACTATCCTCACTAGAGGATCTAGTGTCTTCAACCAGCTTACATTCCCTCAGGCTCTATTGTTGCTTAGTTAATACTTGGTCAGTTCTTGGTGCCTATGTTAACTGAGTGAGCTCGGTAGCTTTATCGAGTAATTTCCTGATGCTCAATGATGCTTACCGCAAAATGCCTTACAGACCTTCCTTTCAAATGGGAACCTACAAATTTGGTAAGGGGATGGAAAGGTTCCATACACAAATAAAATGTCTACTGTGGGTGTGATTTCCACACACACTACAGGATTTGATTAACAAGTTCAAGAGTTTAGACCTTATTGAGCTTGTAGCCTTCTAAGCGAGGTTCTAGGGTTCTAGTTCTAGATTCTTACAAGAAATCTATGGAAACAAAGTATATTTAGATACCCTTTTTGGACTTGTAACAGACCTCTAGATCCTAAGATCTTAAACATAAAGAAAAAGACTTAACAACTCTTGGTCTACTAGTCATACTAGGGCTAATTGACTCAGTTGTTGAAGGAAAACTTTATCAGTTGGTTGTCCAAAGTTATCTGTTGATTTGGATGGTGTTTGGACTCCCAAAGAGATCAAAATCTATCTTCAAATGGCTTTTATCCACCCCCGAAGTGCTTCTGTCACTTCACTTCTTCATTTCCTCGACAAGGCACATAGAGATGCTTGGCCTAGAATCTGCAAATAGACTTCTCCAAACAATCCCCCTTCTTCTACACTCTTGAGGAACTAAAGTACATTTCCCCTACTTGAATTTCCCAACTTCGCATGTGAGTCCCACAAAGGAAATGCAAGTTAGGGAATCTTTGACCAAATCCCTAGTTCAGGAGGGTTTCCTGAAAACTCAGAAAGTTGATTCTTCTAACTTTCAACTCCGATCTCCAAATTGATTCAAATTAAACACATTGGATTCCTAGTTCATGGCATGTGCTAGATCAATCAAATTTCTTCTTCGTAAAAATCCATATTTTCATAGTTTCTAATCCAGAACTTAGAAAAAAATAGGGATCTTTTATTGATTCAATGCGAAAATTACATAGAGTTTTCTCAATGTTTAACACCTGCCATCTTCCACCCACCTAAAAGGGCTATATGAAGACTTTCCTTAATGGAACCAACTATTTTTCAAAGGTTGTGACCCTTGGGCGTGTTGGTACTCTCTAATTTGGCTCAAATTTGGAGTGACCAATTAAAAATTTCTCTATATGGCAAAATGTGTACTCTTAAATTTTTTGTGAAAAGGCCTAACTGGTGTGCTTGGAAAAGACACCCTGATGATTTTTCATAGGTGCAACACTTTTCAGTTAATATATACAATGGGTTCCAACTCCTAAGTTTCAAATTTGATATGTTTAGGGAGTAGCCCTTTTAAGGTGTTCACTAAAATTTGTATTTTTGCCCAAGTGTCAAATCACTGTTACAGGCCCTGTTTGTCTTTGAATGCCTTGTAATCTATTGATTTTCATGGCTTGTCACTTTGGGGATGTTTAGAATGTATACCAAAAATCTTATTTTTCAAAGCTCAATCCATTTCGAATCCGTTTGATAAATTTTTGGATCACCCAAAGTTGGTCTTCAAGAAATATCTTATTTCTTTGTTCTGTCCAGTTTAGTCGTTGGCCCTGTTCAATTGATTGTATATTTCTCCCAGAGATTGATCATAATGTGCCAATGGCTATATCATGTTGTAGACATGGAAATGAGTCATCATGCCAATTTTTAGCTCCCCACGTGCCCATTTAGTCACTTTGCCAGAGCCATTCCATTTGCAGATTGTCAATATTCTTAGGGTGTGCATTGTTCAGATTTTCAGTCACTTTTTTTTATCGTAACTCAAAAAATACAAACTGGGTCGGGCTGAATTTTACATATGTTTGTGAAAACCATGTTTTCATTGTACAACAAAATTTTTAGAAAAACCCTATTTGAAAATCAAAATTTATGGTCCTCTGAGTACTGGCAGCCATAAAAAATCAGCATTGCTTCATAAAGTTTAGTCCCACATTGCTCCCAATTTCAAAATTTGAAGTGTTTATATGCAAATCTACAAACATATGAAATAAATCAAAGTGTTGGAAGCTATGCTTCCCCATGCTTGTACATCCACCTCCGTTTTCATGCCAGTGGGCCCAGAAGAAATTTTGTAGGAAAATGCTGGCGAAAATGCTAGTGGTTAAGTCACTAACATTCAGAGATCTATAGACTAGTTAGTCTCCAGATCTCCAAATGCTAGTGGTTAAGTCACTAACATTCAGAGATCTAGAGACTAAAGGAAGTCTCCAAATCTCATAAAGAAATATAAAGAGAGGAAATCAATGTGAGATTTGGAGACTAGTCTCCAAATCTCCAAATGGCTATTCAGAGATCTAGAGACTAAAGGGATTTCTCCAAGTCTCTAAATGAAACCATGGTTAAGGAAATGCTTTTGAGACTTAGAGATTCATGTAGTCTCTAGGTCTCCATATGGACTGAGGTTAAAAGTGGGTTAGTCCGAGTAGCGAATGAGAAGATGACAAGTGGAAAGTTCTGGTGGCATGTGTAGATTTTAAAGTTATAAAAGATTTAAAAAGTTATAAAGTTCAGACTTTGGAGGAATTTCAATTTTTTTTTAATGATAGAGCTATGCATGGGAAAATGTCTGGGAGATTCATTTTTTATCAGAATATGGCAATATAATATGTTTTTGAAAACGCTAAAAGATGATGGATGCAATGATGGCAATTAGAACTAGATTAGATCAAGTTGCTGAGAGCAATAAAGGCTTATAAATCTGCGAACGAATTTTAGGGAGATTTTACTTCTTCCAAAATTGATTGATTTTGCAAATCTGATGGGAAGAATGAATCAGAATTACATGGTGATAGGAAAAGAGGGTACAGAGTATTAAATTACAAGGAGGAACAAAGGAAAAAATAATTAGATTTCCAGTAGATGAGTAGATTTTATAGAAAAAATGACATATTTATCAGATTTTGAAGATGCCCGAGAAGATCAGATTTTCAGAAAAAAGAGAAGGCTATGAGATTAGATTGCAGAATGGATAGGAGTTGGTCAAGTACAAATTTTAGGGTTTCTTCTTCTTCCTTTTATTCTCTTCTCTTCTCAGTTGTAAGGGTTCTTGGTTCATGTTCCTTTTTGGTTCCAGTTCCTATGGTTGCTATGTTGTAAGCAGACCCCTAAATGGTGAATATTGAACATCTTGCTGTAGAGAAAATTTTCCAGTCCTGTGTCTAAATTACAGAAATTTCAAGCTTTGTATGTATTGAGACACTCATTTTCAATAAGATACAATGCAATTTCTATCCTACATGGTTATTGTCTCTTGGCCTTGTGTTCTATTCTTGTATGTTTGATTTGTAAGGCATTTAAAACATACTAGTTGTAAGGCAACTAATCTAATTGCCTATGAGTTTCTTTCAAGGAAAGGATTAAATCCTCATATGCAATTTCAGAGAGTAGACATATGTGTTAGGATTTTGAAGATAGAAACATAGGATTGACAGGATAGTTTGTAAGGCATCCTATTCAGATTGCATATAGTTTGTAAGGAATTCTACTGTATTTCCTTGAGATCTTCTTGTGGATTTATATTCAAACTCTTCTTCCCAGTGGAATAGGCATTGGTTGGTTGTTTGTGATCCAGTTATCTTTAAGTCATCAAACACAAAATAATCATTACGATTTTATTTCAGTTTCTAAGTTTATGCACATTGTGAAGGGATTGTGTCCAAGTGGTACAGTTCACATTTGGTGATTCCTTAAAGAAATAATCAGAGGTCAACCTTCCTTGAGTTGAACTCATAAAAAGAAGAATGATTTATGTCCTTATTCCATTATCTATGCTATTACATTTTTAGTTTTTAATGTCAAACTCTGTATCAGGAGATTCTCAGCTGTCTATAGAGTGATATTTTGTTGAAGTGATCTGAAGACTAAATAGCATGATAGTGAAGACCAAATCCACTAATCAAAAGCTTACTTGAAATATAGTAACCTATTCATATGCAATACCCGTTTGAGTCCTGTGGAGCTCAAAGCAGAAGGAGGATCTTATCCAATCCTCATCAATTAGGATTTTGTTGCAAACTTGGAGCCCCTTTTAACTAAGAATCAAGCCCATAATTTTCCAAGTTTGACCCTACAAGAAAAATCCCTATCAAATTGGCGACTCTTCTGGGGATTAGTTTTGAAATCAGACAAGTGACATAGGTTCCTAGTTGAGTTTGACTCCTGACTGATTTGTTCATAAATCTAGTCGTATGCCATATCTAGTTGAAGAAAGAGTTATAAATCTTTGTAAATTTAAAAGTCCTTAAGATCATGTTTACTAGCCTGGTTGTTGTTGTTATTAAGAAGTGATTTTGAATATCTTCTTGGTGAAGGAGTATCTCACATCCTATTAACTTGCTGAAAGTCTATTGTCTTTGTTGAAACCCAACTTTTCCTTGTTCCATTAAATTTTTATACATTCTCACAACAGTGAGTGGCAACTCTGAAAGATCTCTGCACCAGTGTGCACTTAGATGAAAGAAGATTTATGATCAGTTGGGAACACTTGCAGCAAGGATCTGGTGGATGCTTGAAAGATTCAATGGTGGAAGACAAAAACAAGAAGAGGTTCAGAAGGACAGCAACAAAAGAATTTTCCTAGGTATTCCTCAAAGTTTTATGAAATAAATTATTTCCTTGCCAAGTGAAGAAGTCACTAAAAGAAGGAATATAGTTTTGAAGTCTTTGGTCATACTTTTGGTTTTACATTTTTCAAACATTAGATTTAGAAGTATGGTATGATTTTATGTGAAGTGATTGAATAATCAGATGGAAATCTTTGTGAATAGAGAAGATGTGTTGATGATAAATAGTGCAATGGAGATCTTAGATCCAATAGACCAGGACATGTTGTCTATATTTGAAAGTTGTCCAGTAGATCTTGAAGAAATTCAAAAGGATATTGCATTGTTAAATCACAAAGTACAAGACCAAGTTATATTATTTTTGAAAAGACATGTAGGAAAAATAAGTGAAGAATCCATATATGTGTTTTATGAGAAGTTTGCCAATGCATATGATGAGTTGCTGAAAGGGATGGAACTCCAAGAGTCTATATATTTTCATTTATTCTTAGAGCTTTATATGCCTCAGTCAGTAGAATGGTCTGCAAAGTGTAAAGAGGAAGGCATTGAACTTGTTAAAAAATGGATAAATGAGTTTGAAGAATGTGAATCTGAAAGTAATAGTGATGCTGACTCTAGCTGTGATGAAAATGATGACTATGATGCTAATAGTGAAGTAAATGAATATCAAGATGTCAGTGATGAAAACCTAATTCCAGATGTTTCCATTGAATTCAAAAATGTGTTTTATTATCAGCATGGCAGGACAAATTTCTATTCTCAGAATAGGGAAGAGTTTTGTGATCAACAAGAGAGCAATTATTATGCGGATGAGAGTGACTCTGATGTTTCATTTGCTCAAAGTTGTGTGAACCAAATAACTTCAATCTTTGTTCCTAATGAACAAGATATTTGCAACAACAAAGAAGAGATTAAAGCCAATGAAAATGAAGTCCAAGGTTCACTGAGCAGTGAAGAAATATCAGAACTAGTAGTTACTGATTTTCAAAGGTATGCATCAAATGTAGACCCTATTTTGTAGTGCCCGGTTGATATATGCTTTGAGAGTGAAGATATGCAAGTGGATGCAAAGTATGAAACTTATACTGATTTTCTTTTTCCTAGTTCTGAGGCAAACAATGTGCAAGATGGAAATGCATATGAATGGAAAAAATCTGATTGTGTTAAGTATGATGAATATGATGACTCATATGTTGCCGTGGATTTAGATTTTGATGAGTTTGATGTGGGTGATTCTTGTGTACACCAGAATACTGATTACTCCCTTGAGGAGAGTGAGAAAACTACATGTGTATTTTCAGATTTTCCAATGACAAATGAATTGTTATTTGATGATCCATTTTCAGATTTAGAGGATACTTGTAAAAGCTCTGATCAACAAGCTATATCAGGTCTTATGCAATCAAATATTTGTGTCAAAGAATTCCATCCTAGTTTGCAAACTAGTATTGTGAATCAAGCTTATGTTTTGTTGCAAACTAGTGTTCATGAGGTGTTTGATTTCATCTATGAAAAGAAACCAAAATGTTTTCTTTTTCAGCTTGTTAGAAATGGTCAAGGGTGTGAAGTTTTGATATCAAATAGTGATCAGCATTCACAGTATTTTAGTGACTCTGTTTTACCAAGTGATAATGAGGCTGATGATTATCTTTTGTTGGATATGTTGAAGGAAAGTGGCAGTGTTTTTGATCAAACACATGGAAGCAATAATTTCAGTTTACCTATGATACATGGAGATGAGAATCATCTATTTGACAGAGGGAAGAGCTTAATCCAGTTTGAGGCTTTGGGCCTTTTGTAAATAATTTCCCTGTATGTACAGTTGCTTTTCTTTTAGTTTTGTGTTTGCTTTCAGTAGAGGTTCCTAATTTTTGAGAAGAGATGTTAGGGAGGCAAGGTGAAAAGAAGAGAAGTGGAACATCTGATTTGATTTTATGAGTGGTATGCTTCTACCATGAGATTCTAAGGTTCTCTGCATGCCCGCATGGGGCATACGTCCAAAGTTAGAGCCACTGTTGGTACTCTCAAATTTGGCTCAAATTTGGAGTGACCAATTAAAAATTTCTCTATATGGCAAAATGGGTACTCTTAAAATTTTTGTGAAAAGGCCTAATTGGTGTGCTTGAAAAAGACACCCTATTGATTTTTCATAGAGTATAGCTTGGGAAACAGGTGCAACACTTTTCAATTAATATATACAGTTGGTTCCAACTCCTAATTTTCAAATTTGATATGTTTAGAGAGTAGCCCTTTTAAGGTGCTCACTAAAATTTGTATTTTTGCCCAAGTGTCAAATCACTATTCTAGGCCCTGTTTGTATTTGAATACCTTGCACTCTATTGAGTTTCATTGCTTGTCACTTTGGGGATGTTTAGAATATATACCAGAAAGCTTATGTTTCAAAGCTCAAGCCATTTCGAATCCGTCTGATAAGTTTTTGGATCCCCCAAAGTTGGTCTTCAAGAAATATCTCGTCTTTGTTATGTCGAGTTTAGTCGAAGGCCCTATTCAGTTGATTGTATCTTTCTCCCAGAGATTGATCATAATGTGTCAGTGGTTGCATCATGTTGTAGACATGAGAATGAGTCATCATGCCAATTTTTAGCTCCCCATGTGCCCATTTAGTAACTTTTCCAAAGCCATTCCATTTGCAGATTGTCAATATTCTCTGGGTGTGCATTATTCAGATTTCTAGTCACGTTTTTTAGCATAACTCAAAAAATGCGAACTGGGTCGGGCTGAATTTTACATATATTTGAGAGGACCATGTGTGCATTGTACTAATTTTTTTATAGAAAATCTCAATTTTAAAATCAAAATTTATGGTCCTCTGAGTACTGGCAGCCATAAAAAATCAACATTGCTTCATAAAGTTTAGTCCCGCATTACTCCCAATTTCAAAATTTGAAGTGTTTATATGCAAATATACAAACATATGAAATAAATCAAAGTGTTGGAAGCTATGCTTTCCCATGCTTGTGCATCCACCTTGATTTCTATGCTAGTGGGCCAAGAAGAAATTTTGTAGAAAAATGCCGACGAAAAATGCTAGTGGTTAAGTGACTAAAATCCAGAGATCTAGAGACCAATTAGTCTCCAGATCTCCAAATGCTAGTGGTTAAGTCACTAACATTCAAAGATCTAGAGACTAGTTAGTCTCGAGATCTTCAAATGCTAGTGGTTAAGTCCCAAACATTCAGAGATCTAGAGACTAGTTAGTTTCCAGATCTCCAAATGCTAGTGGTTAAGTCACTAACATTCAGAGATCTAGAGACTAAAGAAAGTCTTCAAATCTCATAAAAAAATATAAGGAGAGGAAATCATTGTGAGATTTGGAGACTAGTCTCCAAATCTCCAAATGGCTAGTCAAAGATCTAGAGACTAAAGGGATTTCTCCAAGTCTCTAAATGAAACCATGGCTAAGGAAATGCTTTTGAGACTTAGAGATTCATGTAGTCTCCAGATCTCTAGATGGACTGAGGTTAAAAGTGGGTTAGTCTGAGCAGTGAATGAGAAGATGACAAGTGGAAAGTTCTGGTGGCATGTGCAGATTTTAAAGTTAAAAAAGATTTAAAAAGTTATAAAGTTCAGACTTTGGAGGAATTTTTATTTTTTTTAATGACGGAGCTGTTCATGGGAAAATGTCTTGGAGATTCATTTTTTATCAGAATATGGCATTATAAAATATTTTTGGAAATGCCAAAAGATGATAGATGCAATTATGGTAGTTAGAACTAGATTAGATCATGTTGTTGAGAGTAGTAAAGGCTTCTAAATCCATGACCAGATTTTGTGGAGATTTTTCTTCTTCCAAAATTGATTGATTTTGCAAATCCAACGTGAAGAATGAATCAAATTTGCATGGTGATAAGAAAAGAGGGTACAGAGGATTAAATTTCAGGGAGGAATAAAGGGAAAATTAATCAAATTTCTAGTAGATGAGTAGATTTTATGGAAAAAAGGACAAATTTATCAGATTTTGAAGATGCCCGAGAAGATTAGATTTTTAGAAAAAAGAGAAGGCTATGTCATTAGATTGCAGAATGGATAGGAGTTGGTCAAGTACAAATTTTAGGGTTTCTTCTTTTTTTTATTCTCTTCTCTTCTTAGTTGTAAGGGTTCTTGGTTCCTATTCCTTTTTGGTTCCAGTTCCTGTGGTTGCTTTGTTGTGAGTAGAACCCTAAATGGTGAATATAGAACATCTTGTTTTAGAGCAAATTTTCCAGTCCTGTGTCTAAATTCCAGAAATTTCAAGCTTTGTATGTATTGAGACAGGCTCATTTTCAATAAGATATAGTGCAATTTCTATCCTACATGGTTATTGTCTCTTGGCTTTGTGTTCTATTCTTGTATGTTTCATTTGTAAGGCATTTAAAACATACTAGTTGTAAGGCAACTAATCTAATTGCCTATGAGTTTCTTTCAAGGAAAGGATTAAATCCTCATATGCAATTTCAGAGAGTAGACATATGTATTAGGATTTTGATGATAGCAACATAGGATTGACAAGATAGTTTGTAAGGCATCCTATTCAGATTGCGTGTAGTTTGTAAGGCATTCTACTGTATTTCCTTGAGATCTTCCTATGGATTTATATTCAGACTCTTCTGCCCAATGGAATAGGCATTGGTTGGCTGTTTGTGATGCAGTTATCTTTAAGTCATCAAACACAAAATAATCATTACCATTTCATTTCAGTTTCTAAGTTTATGCACATTGTGAAGGGATTGTGTCCAAGTGGTACAGTTCACATTTGGTGATTCCTTAAAGAAAGAATCAGAGGTTAACCTTCCTTGAGTTGAACTCGTAAAAAGAAGGATTTATGTCCTTATTCCATTCTCTATGCTATTACATTTGTAGTTTCTATTGTCAAGCTCTGTATTAGGATATTCTCAGCTGTCTACATAGTGATCTTTTATTGAAGTGATCTGAAGCCTAAATAGCATGACAGTGAAGAGCAAATCCACTAATCAAAAGCTTACTTGAAATATAGTAACTTATTCATAGGCAATACCCACCTGAGTCCTATGGAGCTCGAAGCAGAAGGAGGATCTTATCCAATCCTCATCAATTAGGCTTCTCTTGAAAACTTGGAGCCCCTTTTAACTGAGAATCAAGCCCATAATTTTCCAAGTTTGACCCTACAAGAAAAATCCCTATCAAATTGGTGACTCTTCTGGGGATTAGTTTTGAAATTAGACAAGTGACACATGTTCCTAGTTCAGTTTGACTCCTAGCCTGTTTGTTCATAAATCCATTCATATGCCATATCCAATTGAGGAAAGAGTTATAAATCTTTGTAAATATGAAAGTCCTTCAGATCATGTTTACTAGCTTGGTTGTTGTTGTTATTAAGAAGTGATTCTGAATATCTTCTTGGTGAAGGAGTATCTCACATCCTATTGACTTGTTGAAAGTCTGTTGTCTTTGTTGAAACCCAACTTGTCCTTGTTCCATTAAAGTTTTATACATTCTCACATCAATGAGTGGCGACTCTAAAAGATCTCTGCACCAGTGTGCACTTAGATGTAAGAAGATTTATGATCAGTTAGGAAACTTGTAGCAAAGATCTGGTGGATGCTTGAAAGATTCAATGGTGGAAGACAAAAATAGAAAGAGGTTCAGAAGGACAGCAACAAAAGAATTTTCCTAGGTATTCCTCAAAGTTTTATGAAATAAATTATTTCCTTGCCAAGTGAAGAAGTCACTAAAAGAAGGAATATAGGTTTGAAGTCTTTGGATATACCTCTGGTTTTACATTTTTCAAACATCAGATTCAGAAGTATGGTATGATTTTATGTGAAGTGATTGCATAATCGGATGGAAATCTTTGTGAATAGAGAAGATGTGTTGATGATAAATAGTGCAATGGAGATCTTAGATCCAATACACTAGGATATGTTGTCTATATATAAAAGTTGTCGAGTAGATCTTGAAGAAATTCAAAAGGATATTACATTTTTAAATCAGAAAGTACAAGACCAAGCTATATTATTTTTGAAAAGGCATGTAGGACAAATAAGTGAAGAATCCATATATGTATTTTATGAGAAGTTTGATAATGCATATGATGAGTTGTCAGAAGGGATGGAACTCCAAGAGTCTGCATATTTTCATTTATTCTTAGAGATTTATATGCCTTAGTCAGTAGAATGGTCTGCAAAGTCTAAAGAGGAAGGCATTGAACTTGTTAAAAAATGGATAAATGAGTTTGAAGAATGTGAATTTGAAAGTATTAGTGATGCTGACTCTAGCTGTGATGAAAATGCTGACTATGATGCTGATAGTGAAGTAGATGAATATCAAAATGTCAGTGATGAAAACCTAATTGCACATGTTTCCATTGGATTCAAAGATGTGTTTTATTATCAGCATGGCAGGACAGACTTCTGTTTTGAGAATAGGGAAGAGTTTTGTGATTAGCAAGAGAGCAATTATTATGTGGATGAGAGTGACTTTGATGTTTCATTTGCTCAAAGTTGTGTGAACCAAGTGACTTCAATCTTTGTTCCTAATGAACAAGATATTTGCAATAGCAAAGAAGAGATTAAAGCCAATGAAAATGAATTCCAAGGTTCACAAAGTAGTGAAGAAATATCAGAACTAATAGCTGCTGATTTTCAGAGGTATGGATCAAATGTAGACCCTATTTTGCAATGCCTGAATGATATATGCTTTGATATTGAAGATATGCAAGTGGATGCAAAGTATGAAACTTATACTGACTTTCTTTTTCCTACTTCTGAGTCAAACAATGTGCAAGATGGAAATGCATATGAATGGAAAAAATTTGATTGTGTTAAATATGATGAATATGATGACTCATATGCTGTTGTTGATTCAGATTTTTATGATTTTGATGTGGGTGATTCTTGTGTACACCAGAATATTGATTACTCCCTTGAAGAGAGTGAGAAAACTACATGTGTATTTTCAGATTTTCCAATGACAAATGAATTGTTATTTGATGATGCATTTTCAGATTTAGAGGATGCTTGTAAAAGCTCCGATCAACAAGCTATATTAGGTCTTATGCAATCGAATGTTTGGATCGAAGAATTCCATCCTAGTTTGCAAACCAGTATTGTGAATGAAGCTTATGTTTTGTTGCAAACTAGTGTTCATGAGGTGTTTGATTTCATCTATGAAAAGAAGCCAGAATGTTTTCTTTTTCAGCTTGTTAGAAATGGTCAAGCGTGTGATGTTTTGATATGAAATAGTGATCAGCATTCACAGTATTTTAGTGACTCTATTTTACCAAGTGATAAATGAGTCTGATGATTATCTTTTGTTTGATATGTTGAAGGAAAGTGGCAGTGTTTTTTATCAAGCACATGGAAGCAATAATTTCAGTTTACCTCTGATACATGGAGATGAGAATCATCTATTTGACAGAGGGAAGAGCTGAATCCAGTTTGAGGCTTTGGGCCTTTTGTAAATAATTTCCCTGTATGTAGAGTTGCTTTGCTATCAGTTTTGTGTTTGCTTTCAGTAGAGGTTCCCATTTTTTGAGAAGAGATGTTAGGGAGGCAAGGTGAAAAGAAGAGAAGTGGAACATCTGATTTGATTTTATGAGTGGTCTGCTTCTACCATGAGATTCTAAGGTTCTCTACATGCCCGCATGGGGCATATGTCCAAAGTCAGAGCCACTGTTGGTACTCTCAAATTTGGCTCAAATTTAGAGTGACCAATTAAAAATTTCTCTATATGGCAAAATGGGTACTCTTAAAATTTTTGTAAAAAGGCCTAACTGGTGTGCTTGAAAAAGACAACCTATTGATTTTTCATAGGGTATAGCCTGGGAAAGAGGTGCAACACTTTTCAGTTAATATATATAGTGTGTTCCAACTCCTAAGTTTCAAATTTGATATGTTTAGGGAGTAGCCCTTTTAAGGTGTTCACTAAAATTTATATTTTTGCCCAAGTGTCAAATCACTGTTACAGGCCATGTTTGCCTTTGAATACCTTGTACTCTATTGAGTTTCATGGCTTGTCACTTTGGGAATGTTTAGAATGTATACCAAAAAGCTTATATTTCAAAGCTCAAGCCATTTCAAATCCATTTGATAAGTTTTTGGATCTCCCAAAGTTGATCTTCAAGAAATATCTTGTTTATTTGTTCTGTTCAGTTTAGTTGGAGGCCCTGTTCAGTTGATTGTATCTTTCTCCCAGAGATTGATCATAATGTGTCAGTGGTTGCATCATGTTTTTGACATGGGAATGAGTCATCATGCCAATTTTCAGCTCCCCATGTGCCCGTTTAGTCACTTTTCCAGAGCCATTCCATTTGTAGATTGTCAATATTCTCTAGGTGTGCATTGTTCAGATTTCTAGTCACATTTTTTATCATAACTCAAAAAATATGAACTGGGTCGTGCTGAATTTTACATATGTTTGAGATGACCATGTGTGCATTATATAGAAAATATTTTAGAAAAACTCAATTTGAAAATCAAAAGTTATGGTCCTCTGAGTACTGGCAGCCATAAAAAATCAGCATTGCTTCATAAAGTTTAGTCTCACATTGCTCCCAATTTCAAAATTTGAAGTATTTATATGCAAATCTACAAAGATATGAAATAAATCAAAGTGTTAGAAGCTATGCTTGCCCATTCTTGTGCATCCACCTCTGTTTCCATGCCATTGGGCTCAGAAATTTTTTTTTAGAAAAATGCTGGCAAAAAATGCTAGTGGTTAAGTCATTAACATTCAGAGATCTAGAGACCAGTTAGTCTCCAGATCTCCAAATGCTAGTGGTTAAGTCACTAACATTCAGAGATCTAGAGACTAGTTAGTCTCCAGATCTCCAAATGCTAGTGGTTAAGTCACTAACATTCAGGGAACTAGAGACTAGTTAGTCTCTAGATCTCCAAATTCTAGTGGTTAAGTCACTAACATTCAGAAATCTAGAGACTAAAGGAAGTCTCCAAATCTCATAAAGAAATATAAAAAGAGGAAATCATTGTGAGATTTGGAGACTAGTCTCCAAATCTCCAAATGGCTATTCAGAGATCTAGAGACTAAAGGGATTTCTCCAAGTCTCTAAATGAAACCATAGTTAAGAAATGTTTCTAAGACTTAGAGATTCATGTAGTCTCCAAATCTCCAGATGGACTGAGGTTAAAAGTGGGTTAGTCCGAGCAGCGAATGAGAAGATGACAAGTGGCAAGTTCTAGTGGCATGTGCAGATTTTAAAGTTATAAAAGATTTAAAAAGTTATAAAGTTCAGACTTTGAAGGAATTTTGATTTTTTTTTTAATGACAGAGCTGTTGATGGGAAAATATGTGGGAGATTCATTTTTTATCAGAATATGGTAGTATAATATGTTTTTAGAATCACCAGAAGATGACAGATGCAATGATGGTAGTGAGAACCAAATCAGATCAAGTTGCTGAGAGCAGTAAAGGCTTTTAAATCTGCGACCAGATTTTGGGGAGATTTTTCTTCTTCCAAAATTGATTGATTTGGCAAATCCGATGGGAAGAATGAATCAAAATTGCATGGTGATAGGAAAAGAGGGTATAGAGGATTAAATTTCAGGGAGTCGATCAAAGGACAAATTAATCTGATTTTTAGTAGATGAACATATTTTATGGAAAAAATGATAAATTTATCAGATTTTGAAGATGCCCGAGAAGATCAAATTTTCAAAAAAAAAAGAAGGCTATGAGATTAGATTGTAGAATGGACAGGAGTTGGTCAAGTATAGATTTTAGGGTTTCTTCTTCTTTTTATTCTCTTCTCTTCTTAGTTGTAAGGCTTCTTGGTTCCTATTCCTTTTTGTTCCCAGTTCCTGTGGTTGCTCTATTTTGAGCAGCCCCCTAAATGGTGAATATTGAACATCTTGCTGTAGAGCAAATTTCCCAGTCCTGTGTCTAAATTTCAAAAATTTCAAGCTTTGTATGTATTGAGACAGGCTCATTTTCAATAAGATACAGTGCAATTTCTATCCTACATGGTTATTGTCTCTTGGCTTTGTGTTCTATTCTTGTATGTTTCATTTGTAAGGCATTTAAAACATACAGGTTGTAAGGCAACTAATCTAATTGCCTGTGAGTTTGTTTCAAGGAAAGGATTAAATCCTCATATGCAATTTCAGAGAGTAGACATATGTGTTATGATTTTGATGATAGCAACATAGGATTGATAGGATAGTTTGTAAGGCATCCTATCCAAATTGCATGTGGTTTGTAAGACATTCTACTGTATTTTCTTAAGATCTTCCTGTGGATTTATATTCAGACTCTTCTTCCCAATGGAATAGGCAGTGGTTGGCTGTTTGTGATGCAGTTATCTTTAAGTCATCAAACACAAAATAATCATTACCATTTCATTTCAGTTTCTAAGTTTATGCACATTATGAAGGGACTTTGTCGAAGTGGTACAGTTCACATTTGGTGATTCCTTAAAGAAAGAATCAGAGGTTAACCTTCCTTGAGTTGAACTCATAAAACGAAGAAGGATTTATGTCCTTATTCCATTTTCTATGCTATTACATTTGTAGTTTCTATTGTCAAGCTCTGTATCAGGAGATTCTCAGCTGTCTACAGAGTGATCTTTTGTTGAAGTCATCTGAAGCCTAAATAGCATGACAGTGAAGACCAAATCCACTAATCAAAAGCTTACTTGAAATATAGTAACCTATTCATAGGCAATACCCGCCTGAGTCCTGTGGAGCTCGAAGCAGAAGGAGGATCTTATCCAATCCTCATGAATTAGGCTTTTCTTGCAAACTTGGAGCCCCTTTTAACTTAGAATCAAACCCCTAATTTTCCAAGTTTGACCCTAACAAAAAAATCCCTAACAGGGGGGTTGTTTCACAAGTTGGTAGAAACTTTTCAAAGAATTTGCCGACAACATTTGTATTTTGCAACTTTTACAAAATATTTCATTCTTGCTCCTAATGAGCCTATAGGTTTAAGCCTTGGATCCTAGTGATCCTAAACATTATTGAAACAACTTAAAAGAAACCTAGGAAACCTAACATCCTAAATGTTCCTTTGGACCATAGTAAAAAACCCATGGTGTATAACCACACCGAGGGTGACTAGGTGTTACAAGTTGTCATAGTAAAACTTAACCTATCAGTCTAAAAATTGTGAAGAATGGGGAGTTCTCCTTGGGTGCTCCTGCACCACTATTTGTATGTGATGTTTGTGGTTAGTTGAAACCACTTGACTATGAAGTTTTTGGTGATCTTGAAACCACTTGTGTGATGTTTGTGGAGTTCATGGTGAGCTTGAAACCACTTCAAAATTTTGTCGGTTAGGGGTAATCCATGAAAACCTAAAGTGATTATGACAAGGGGAATCAATATGAAGGATGGTATTTGAAAAGTGATTGTAAATGGGTACCTAACAAGACTTTAGGCCAAGACCCATGTTTTCTAGATTATGGGGGCATATATTAAATAATTGGATAATTAATTTATGGGAGGACGTTATAAATGTAAATTAATTATCTACAGATGTTTGAAGAGATAATGGTGGCAAAGACCAACTAACCTTGCACTAACCCATCCACCAATTTGACCCATGCTATTCACACTACACAATCTACCATTAATGCTCCAACTAACTCTGAGTTGTAGTCTATGTAGAATTTAATATGTATTTACTTATAAATACAATGGATTGGGCCTACGGTTTGCAAAGATCATTTTGTGGATTTCTCCTCTGTACCAAAGTTTTCAACTATAATGCCTAGTCTCCCAATGGTAGCAGGTAAATAATAATATTCAATGAAATTTTTTACAAAATGTATTTGGAAACTATTATATGATTACTACTAAGATTTTACACAATGCCACATCACATATGTTCCTAAAAAGTGATGCATTTCTTGCCCTAATTTAACAAATAATATATTTCGTATCAATAGATATCTCTGCCAAAGGGGGAATGGTGTTTGGATATAATGCACCATTGGTACCCCACCGAATCAATATGTTTTCATAACCAATTCTCTTATTTTTTCTACTCTTACTATGGATTTTGGAAATCATTGTATTGATTCAGTGGGTATTTGTGTTTGACCCCAGAAGTTGACAAGTTGATTATCATGGGAGTCTCTGAATGGTAGTAGGTAAATAGTAGTGTTTAATGAAATCTTGCACAAATATATTGGGCAACTTACCTATGGTTACTATCAAGGATTCCACACAATGCCACACTACATATGTTCTTAAAAAGGAAAGCATTTATTGCCTTTATTTAACAGATGAAATATCTGTAGTTATATTACTACACCATTGGGAGCACTTGCAAAAAAAACACAAATTGTAGTGGCATCACAAATTGCCATCGAAATTCGATGCCAAATGTTGTAGTGAGACATCAGAGGACCCATTAGTGTATCCTAGGAACCCTTAGGACCTCTTAATACACCTAAGAACCCTTAGCACCCCTTAAGATTCCTAGGAATCCTTAATGTATCCTAGGATCCATTAATGGATCTCAAAATAAATTAATGTATTCTATGACACATTTATACATTTACACATTTATAAGACATTGTGTGTACACCCTATAAGGCACACACACCATAATCTCTCTCTCTCTCTCTCTCTCTCTCTCTCTCTCTCTCTCTCTCTCTCTCTCTCTCTCCCCCTTAGGTATTATTGAACATATAATTTATAAATATTTAATAGTAATATTATACTATTATACGATAGAGAAATAAATAATAATAATATAATACAATACTAATATAAAAATTTATATAATACTAATGCTATGCTATTATCATTTAATATTAATATTATAAAAAAAAATTGTAATATATATCTTAAAATTGAAAAAATAACTCAACTCATTTAATATTAACATAAAAAATATAAAATTTAATATGTAACTTGAAATTGAAAAACCCACTCAAAATGAAATGTTGAATTTGGTGGGAAATTTCAGATGTCCGCTATTATTGGATATCCAAAATTTTCGCATATCTGATTTTATTGGATATCCGATTAGGCTTGGTATTTGCCTTGCACAATGCCAAACATGAATGGTCAACCCATTAGGCATGTTCAACAGATTTGTTTTGATCTCAAGACTTCGACCATGTAACTGACAACTTTTTTTTCACTTAAAATTGATGAAATGAAAAGGGTTTCTTAAAGACATTATCAGTTTTCCACCAATATAATTGCTGGCAAATTTCGAGTCCAGTAAGTAATTATTACTTATTTTTTAATTGAGTTATCTTTAAAGTCGTAATTGACATACTGATTGAAAAACAACTATAACTTTCAAACCGTTTAACCTTTTTGAAATTTGAAACATGCGTCACATTCTATACTTCAACTACTATAAGAAAAAAATAGTTTTCAATTTTTTAAAGTTTATAATTAGTCAAGGTGGTCAGACACGAGAGTTTTTTTATTCTGAATAAGTTATAGAAAAAAATTCATAATTAATTATTTATTTCACAAAAGAATATACGTCACATTTAGACATGAGTCTACTACTTATATCTAGAATCTTGGAAAAATACATCATCATTTGATTGTGATTAAGGTGGTCAAACATACACGTACTTTTTATCTTTTCCCTCAAATTTTCATACTACTGCATTGAAATCTAAAATTTTGAACAATTAGATTAATTTTTTTTAGACAAGGGCTAGTAGTTTAGAAACTACATTCAATTTTCTATAGATTCTATTCTTACAACTTTTTCACATAAGGTTGATAAGATATTCAACTTTTTATGTCAAGTTGACTAACCTTGATTTTTTGATTTTTCATTACCACTTAAGGCCATAGTTTGGTATACCATGATCCTGCACATACCCAGACAAGGTGTATCATTTCCCATTTTAAAAGATCCACCATTATAATGTTTAAGGTATTGAAATTTTTCTTCATCACCAGTCATATGGTGTGTGCAACCACTATCAATAATCCAAGTACCGCTATCAATAATCCAAGTATCATTCTTGCTAACTTTAGAAATAAGTGTTATTTCAACATACCTTTCATCTTCTTTTGAATCTTTTTTTAAAGCTACAAATACCACCTCAATGTCTTCATTAGTGTCAGTTTTGGTGTCATCATCATCTTCAACAAGGTAACATGTCTTCTCGCCTTTGTCTTTGTAATCTCGGTTGCTTCTTCTGTCATACTGTCGGATGCCTCAATGTTCTTGGTTATCTCTCCTATCAAATTTTATTTCACTGGAACTTTCATTGTCTTTGTCATCTTCTTTCATATTAGGACATCTAGCTGCATTGTGTCTAATTTTGTTACAATAAAAAAAAACCAAAGGTAAATTTCCTTTATATCTTACTTTACCTTTCTATAGTCTTCTATCCATTAATGCTTCAGGCTCATCAAGTTCATCCTCATCATTGTCACCAGATCACTCTGATTTCTTATCATGTGTTTACTACTTGATTTACCAATTTTTAAGGATGACATAAATGCAGACTCAACATTAGGAACAATACTGTTATCAGAGTTACTCAACTCAAAAGCAATCAGTTTACTGATTAGACTATCAAGTGTAAGATGATTACCCAGATCTGATCTCATTTCATGGATTGCAGAGACTCTAATAGCATAAGTAAGCAAAAAGGTTCTAATAATTTTACTTACAACAATGTCTTCTTCAATAATACCTCATTCACCTCGGATAGCATTGACAATCTCCTTAATTCAGTTGTTGTATTGTGCAATGTTTTCTCCTTCTTTCATTTTCATGTCATCAAACTTTCATCTAAGACTCTTAGCTTTTTCCCTTAGCACATTTACATCTCCTCTATGAGCTAGTGCAAGTTTGTCCCATATTTGTTTAGCAGAAGTGCATGTCTTGACATCTTCAAATTCGGCATCTAATAAGGCAACAATAATCTCTATCATTAAAATATTGTGTTCATGTCTATCAATAGTCAAAGGTCCAGTAGGCTGGATGAATTCATTATGTAACTAGTATATAACAGATTTTCCAATTCCAGATAGATGCAATCCCATTTTGCTTTGCCATGTTGAGAAGTTATCCTTTTTCAGCTTTGGCACCTCTCTTTTATACATCTTGTGATCTTTATCTTAAGTCCTTCAAAATTTTCTTTCCAAGCAACTTGGCTTTGATACCAATTGTTAGATAATTGAGAGGGTGGGTGAATCAATTAATTTTAGTTATCCTATAGTCCACAATCTCCTAGATGTTTATATTAAAACTTTTCAGTCATATAATCAACTCGGTAAGATATCAACTGTGCCTTTCTCTTCATCTACCAATTACCAGTAAATTAAATATTGTGTTCATCGATCTATCTAGTTATGAAATGTGTAAAGCAAAATAACAATTCAACACATCATACACATATAACACATAGATATTTAACGTAGAAACCCTGTTAGGGGAAAAACCACCTGGGACCGCTAAACCAAAATAATTCACTCTTTTGAAGTGAGCTCAGTTAGGAGCAAACCCTGTTAAATGTTACAAAACACACTATGAGGTGTGACTTGGTTAGAGGATTTATCACTAGCAGTTTTCTTTTGACCATGCATTCACTATGGGGTCAACAAGAAAATAATCAACATTCATTGAATGCTATGTTGAAATACAAAAGACTGTTAAGTCTCACTCGGTTAAGTGATTTATCTATAACAATGGTTAAACTTATACAATAATGATCTGATTCAAATACAACTTTGATTTTCAGATTTTTAGATTTATGCTAAGCTCAAAATACCTCTAATAAATAATTAATTCAACATCAATGTTTCCTCCAACTCTGTTTCACTTGGTATGTACTTCTCTGAAGCTTGGTGTTGTCTATAGTTTTGCTCGGTTCTGTCTTGAACCTGTTTGATCAGTAGTGCATAAAAATATCTTTTCACGCAAAATCTCCTATAGCATAAAAAATCCCAGACTCAATAATGAATCTCATGTCTCCTTATATAGACATCATAAACCATTTTCTTTTCATCCATAGATTTTACCCTTAATCTTCTTCATTCATTTTACTGCTTTAACCTTCCCCGACAATTGTGTGATTAACACGTTTCATTTTTCTTCATTCGATTAATCTTGAATTTTGTCAGCCATTAGATCATCATAAAAAACATTATCTACTACCTCGGAATCATAAGCAATTGTCTAGCTCATCATTTCAGTCAACTTTTATAAACTTTATTTATATCTTTCACTCAGTCAATACCAAAATGCGTTGGTGATTACCTGCTCGGTTAATACTATACTAGTATACACTACACTTTCTCGGTGTATACAAAATTCTTCATTTACCGACCACATAAACTTGTTCAATCATGATCTTCAATACATAATAGAATCATGTAATATAATCAATTCATCAACATAATGCCATAGACTCATCAATAGGTTACCTAATGTATACCATATCCATATCTTTCATATTCATCTCATCTTCACGTAGAGATCTCATTCATTTACCATTATCCTTGTTTAGATGTTTGTAACCATCATGATAAGTACGGTCAAAACTAGTTGACATCAATGATAATACATTGATTGATTTAATTGTCTTACATATAATTTAGTAGCTCGGTGATCATCAATCATTGTCTTTCAATTATCCATTATTTTCTTTGAAAGAGATTCAATCAGTTGTAGGTTATCAATTATATCAAATCACTTATTTGATATATATATTAATATCAATATAATATAAATAATATTTTTATTAACTAATGTGTTTAGAGAACTATATATATATAAGGTTGAATTGTATTGGTAATGAAGATTCACTGATATGTAAACAAAACTGATTGTACTTCACATTGAATGATTCATATATTAAAATTGATATCATATAAAGATATATTCATGAGGTCTCATAGAGAGACATACCTCTTTGTGAGACTATGTCTCATGAAGAGTTATGTCTCTTCGTGAGATCTTTCAATTAACCAAAATACAAACCAAATTTGTTTACATTGTTATCGACACTTATGGTTACCGATACAATAATCGGTACAAAGAATAATACCATTTATGTTAGGAACAGTCACTATTAATCACAGTTAATACTTACAATATCCTTGATGAGGATGATCGATATAATCGACTTTAATGCATTCACCATTATCAAGAATATTCAATACCATCATCGATTTCCATTATCAATGAGAATTTGTTGATATCATAATCGACTTCAATAGTATCAATTGTAATTTGATCAATATCAAAACATTAATAATATTAGTTTGATATTGTTATGAACTTTATTAATCATTAAAGTTGATAACAAATCAACTATGATTGTTATACATATATCATTATAAATAGTCTTTACCATAATCGACTTCAGCAATATCATTTTAATAGCAAGTTGATATTGGTATCAACTTTATCAAGCATTAAAGTTGCTAACAATATCAAGTATGCATATTACTTAAGTAGCATTAGTCATTATTAATGATAATTATGATAGTTTCCAATAATAACAATCATAGTTATCAATAATGATAACTATTATAAAGATTATAATGATACTTAGGGTATTCTAAAAATGATGATATCATCACACATATAATATTATACTATGATGTAATAATATAATCTTGTATGTATAACCATATACTTAACTAATGAAGAATAGATATCAAATGTTTAAGGCTGATAGGCCAATTAAGCATTTGATATGATCGGTTAGAATAATCTGACTGAAACTACCAACATTAACAATCTTTAAACTTCTCTTTTTCCAAATTTTTAATCCTTAAAACAGTCCTCACTCTCCAATTGACTCTTTAAAACCCATTTCATTCTATGATCCTACTGGGTCCAAAAAAAAGGCGAGGCTTTTATTTTCACAAAGGACATCTCTCTAGGATCAAATAAAAGTAATGAGAACTACAGACTGGGTACTTTAATGCTGAAATTAAAATAGAAAAAAATAGTTAAGAATTAAACAGAAGAGCTCAAGCAATTCTTCGATCTTATTTACTGCATAACTGATAACAAACACCATGTATTAACCGCAACTCATCAATTGGTACCATATATCCTTATAGAAACAATCTTGTCCATATGTAATTAGAAACAAACTTTCATGGGTTCTTATGAATGCTAAACGAACTCCATCTTATAAACAATGTCTGTGCCTTTGTGATGGTGCAGGTGGTCTCAGATTCCTGCCTGTTCGCCTGGACCTACAGACAATGAGATCAAGAGTTTCTGGAATTTCTGCATTAAGAAGAAGTTAAAGCACCTCAACAACAACAATAGTCAAAAATCTACCACCTAAAATACCTCACACAACACCAATTACACCATTCCTGGTATGCTTGCTCGTACACAGCCACTGGACGCCATGCTGGCAAAGCCAAACACCATAACCATTGTCAACACCGGTGCAGCCTGTAACAGGGTATATACACTAGCAATCGCATCTTGGTGTGCAATGGGTACGCCGTATTAATGTTGGAGGAACTCAAAATGCATTCATTAATTTGGTGGCAATATTGTATATAAAATTAATCAATTTGAATAGAAACATCGTATAATTATCATTTGTCATATTATTTTTATATTTTTAAACTAAATGTAATTTTTTTAAAATTATAATTAATATTTTGTAAACAATAAATGTAGTGCTGTTCATTTTTTGACTAAATATAAAAAATAGTTCGTAGTTTGAATTTGTAAAAATAATACATGTATTGTTTTCACAATCTTTGAATTTCTACATTATTTTGCAGTAATAAATTTTGTTTCACCTGTTTGGTAGGGTACAATTTGAAATGGCTAATTATATTTGGAGAGAAATTTTCTTTTATGAGGGCAAATACTGTTAAACCTATATGAAATGGAATCTTTTTATCAAAACATTTATTCTATTTGTCAACATTTTATTTGTAACATGGAATATATTGATTAAAAAGAGGCTAACATTTTTTGTAATTATTACAAGAAGTATCAATATAAAGATAAGTGTTGAATGAATAAAAAAATTAACTTTATTCATCTTAAGAATTAATAATATCGATTGCACCCATAAACTAATTGTAAAAATGTATTTCACTTTTTTATATTATATTGGAAAAAATCATACCATTTATTACTCATGCTAGATACCATCATAAGAAATGATTTGGTACACAAAACCACATGTTAACAAAACTAATATGCCTACCAATATGTCTTTTGAGAGAAAAATATTGACGTTGGTTTTAAAAGTATCAACACACTTACCAAATACTAAATAAAAGTATATTATAGCTATTACACTAATAAATTTCTTTAAATAGCACAACATAATAATTAATTTTACAAATGTGCACTAATATTTTTTTTAAAAAAGTTAGCCAAAACATGAGAGTGTAATTTTAAATTGAAATTAGGTTCAACCATGAGCCACTTGGGATCAATCTTTAGACACTTAGTATTGAAGTTTGATGAAAATGGTTAAGAACATGCAAAGGTGTATAAATGAGAACGAAATTAATGATAACAAATGAGCAAGATGTGGAATGGATATGAGTAGGGATAATTACAAGGTAAAACATATGAAAATAACTATAATAAAATTTAGAAAAGGGGAAAATATGATAGTACTAATAAGTAGAAGTATTTTACAAACCTATAACATTTATATTATTAAATAATAAAAAATCAAAGATGAAAATAAAAATAAAAATTACCACAAAAGAAATATAAACAATAATATAACCTACCTCTTACTTTCTCTTACACATCATTGAAATGTCTCATATTTATCTTTGATGAAGGAGCCTTAGGGAAGGAGCCTTAGGGAGCATTTGTTTTCTGTGCGATGCCCCGTAGTGGGACGGTAGGCTTGTATTGCCTTAATTTTAGAGATTTGTATTTTTGTGTTAGCTTAGTGTGAGGGAATCGTGTATTCGGAAACCTTTCAAAAGTTGTCGACACACTATGCTAAGTATTATAAATTGCCGGTCTATTCAAGTTCAAGGGATTAGTAGGGAATAAGTTGAGTTAGCTGAAGGAGAAATCTTAAAAATTTTGGACCTTGGTATGAAGTACCACTTGGTGTACCGATTACTTGGTCGGCTTCCAGGAGTAAGCCTATTCCTTGCAGGGGATGATGTAAGGCCCCTCATGTTTTCCCTCTGATAGTTGGATCACCCTGATGGATTTTAGGTGCTAGGACTGCATGTTGAGACTATGAGATGCACCTGGATTTTATTATTAAAAGATAGCTAAGGATTAGTATAGTTGGATGTTCTATAAAATCCTTGTGGGGCCCTGTCCCCATTATCAAACCCTTCAATCTAATCTCTTAAGGGAACAAAAATAAAAAGAATAAAAATAAAAATTGAATACGGATATTGGTGTATTATAAATTTTATATTTTTCTATAATGTAAATAGACTAAAAGTGAAAGGTAGGAACTCAAAGATTACTCGAAAGGGAAAAGTTCATGGGCAAATAAGTTGTAACTTAAATTAAAATCAATAAGTGTACCTTGAGTGCCAAGGGCACAATAAAAGAAATAATTGAAGTATATGACTAAGAATGGCTTATAAGAAGTGTTATGATCTTGATGTTAGTTACTTAATTTTGAGATAAATTAGACCTAAGGAAATTGCAACCCTACTATGAAGGAATCACCGAATTTGATTTAATTTCCATGTTAACATAATATAGGTGGATTGAGCCAGATGGCTTTCATGTTTAGGATAATGTTTTGGATGAGTTAGTAAGATGAATGTTGTAAAAATATTTGAATGAGATTAGACTCCTTTGAATTGAGTATTACAATGATTAGGAATACAATTGAATAATGATGATGAATTATGCAATTGAATAATGATGTCAAATTATGCAAAATTGGTTTAGCTATAATGTGAAAGACTAATGTAGTTATTTGAGTACCAGGATATTATTGAATTAAGCGATAGACGAAAACAAATGAACTATGTGGTGATTTGATGGGCATGACAGCTAGTCAAGGTTCTATTAGATATTTTAAATAGTCAAATAAAACAAAATCAAAGGAGAACACAAGTGCATCCTCATGTAAAGGAAAAAACACCAAAAAGAAAGTTTCATGCCACCCAAAATGCAACACCAACTTCTTCAAATAGAAATCAATTAAACAAATAATATAACCTAGTATAGAAATCTAAAACATCACATCAACTCTCTATACTATACCAAGAATATAATAACACTAATGTATGCTCCTTCATCACTACTTCCTAAATCCCAAATATCCATTACTAAATCATATTCCTATTTTTCATAGCCAGTATTGCAAAACCAAGAAATTCAAATCACAATTCTAAACCAGCTACACCTGATTGTAAAACTTATTCATTCAATAATCTTAAATTATTTAATCAAAACTATAAACTTGTTCACTTATAGAAATCAGACTTAAACATACTTCAATCCAAACAGTTTTTCCCTTTATCTATTTCACCTTAAAATTATTTTTTGGTAAACCCTAATAGTACATTATTGTTCTGTACTCAAGAATTTGATGACAAATTGAGACTGTATTTAGCAGTAGATTTCAATGAGTTTGGCCACAATCTCTTATTAGAGATGAACAAATACATAATCACTTATTAGAGGATTAAGCTGAGGCTCAGGCTCAGGCTCAGACTGAGAATGCTTGGGCCTCATCCACCTTTGCATTCCATTTTCCATGGAAGCTTTGGCCTCATCCACCTTTGCATTCTCTGGTAGCCTGAAACTGATGCAGGAGCATCCTGGGTGTAAGAGCAATCTTGCATCACCCAAAAATATTTCTATTTTTATATTCAATAAGGGCTATTTTGTGCAGAGCTGCTATTTGTGGAAAGTTACTATTTTTTGTAATTTTCGTATGTGCTCAGAATGATCTGATTTCTTTCTTGGAGGTTCATTTTGGTCATATAAGTCTGCCAGTAAAGTTTCATTTCCAGATCAAGTGTATGTTGGAAGATATTGAAGATTTTCGGTATTGGCAGCAGGGTACAGAAACTTTGAACTCAATTTTGAAGGCTTTAGAGGCCCCGGATGAGGTCAAAAATTTGGGTGACGGGCACTTGCATGGGTCAAGCCTGTAGAGTGCTTCGTGGCGTTTCTGAAATGGGGTTATAATAGCCGAGCGGGTCAACGGGTGATGACTTATGGTCTTCAGAAGTTGGGCCACCTGAAATGGTGAAAAATAATTTTCTTCAAAATTTTTGTTCGGGTTTCAAAGGTTATCTTGAGCCGACTATGATGTAGTAAAATGTAAAATAAAATAATTCTAAGTTGGTCGGCCTGACTGGCTAAAATTCTGGAACCTTCCCAGGCGGTGGAAAAATTGCATATATAAGAAAGGCTGTATTATTGTCTTAGGCAGTTCAGAATAGTTCTGGGTAATAGTTCGAGGCTTTGTCCTACAGAATATTGTAAGGGAATGCCCATGTGGCTTTGCATATTGTAATTCTGAAAGTTTGTAATTCCACATTTGTGGAGATAATAAGAAGCCAATTTTCTGTTCTTGCATATTGTTGTGGTTTCTCCGTTTCTGTTATGTGTTTGTGGTATTAAGGGGAGCACCCTTCATCAGAAACACCTCAGGAACTTCCCCGCAAACTACTCGACATGGTGATATTTCCTCACCGTTTCTTCTTCCAGATTCTGACCTTCCACCACTGCTAATTTCACCGCCTCTTTCTTCACTCCTTCACCCCTGCAACGAAACACAAAGAATCACATTCCATTTTTGTCCATAAATAAAAATGAAACCGTCCTCACTGAGGCATGGCACAAAATCATCACACGGGCCAAGGACCATTTTTTCACCCATGCTCAAAAGCTCGGCCTTCAATTCTCCTCTGCACATATTTTCAATTTCAGACTTCACTGCATACTTTTCTATTCAGTCTTCTCTCATCCACACATTTTTTCTCAATTTTAGACTTCTCTATTTAGTCTCCTCTCCTCAGACCTTTTTTCTAACCCTCTCTCCATCTCTGTAGTGTTTTCCCCTAATCGCTTGTGACCTCTCATTACTCTCTTCTTTTAGTTCCTTGGGAAACGAGATTGAAATAGTTGTCACTCAGCTGGATTCATTACTCTCCATCATTGACAAACATCTTCAAGCCATCACTGCTACAAATACCATGCTAAGAAAGACTTGTCTCTGCGCCGTTAGTTTTTTTATTGGTCATAAATTCAAATGGGACACAAATAAAAACTTCAAAATAATTTGTAGGCCCGACATAATACGTCTTCATAGCAAGTTGGTACAGTTCCTCTAACTTTGGTTCTTGCGTTAACTTTGGCAAGGATTTAGTGATGAAAATGTCGAAGTGTGCAGAGAGAAATAGGTGCATGGTATTCAACTTCATTTTTTGGGGGTTTTAAATATTGTACCTAAAACTTTACCCAAGATTGGTTCTTAATTTGGGTGATGAATATTCTTTCATTCTCAAATAGGTGTGCTTTAAGTCTGTTTATAATCGTGAAACATAGAAAGTGGTCATTAAAGTTTTAAAAGGCGCCTCCCATATTAAGTTGTTGGCAGCAGGGGTGGCGTTGGAATCTATTGAGCGGGTATCAGATCTTCCTTCCAATCGACCTGTGATTGGAAGAGGACTGGCATCTGAAAGTAGTTGATCAAGATCGAGAGTGCTGAGAAAACATGGGTCGATATAAGACATTTTGTGAAATGACGAAATGTATAGAAAAAGCCTCATGATCTGTCTCGTTGATTCACGAACACCAGATTGAAGTATCTTATATATATGCTGCTCAGATTTGTTCAGGAAGTTTTCCAAGGGACCACATATTTGTAGCGTGAACTCCCATGGATTCCCCCACAAGTTTTCCAAGCCACCACGCGTTCACCACAACCTTGCTCTCCCGAGGAATGTGGAAGCCGTCAAGAGAAGCTTCTTTAGAGTTCATGTGCGGAACGAGCAGGGGATTGAGCGTGTGCAGCCTCAGCGTCTCTGGCCAGCGTCTCTTTCACCACCACCTGCAAATACTGGCAGCTTCTCAACGTCCTCCCTCACGGCCGCCCCTTTTCCCATTACACACTACTACATGAAGGGAGGATTAAAGACAATTATTGAGTTGATTGTCTTAATTTGAGACAAAAAAAAAGTTGTCTATTGTCTCAAGTATTTTCGTAAATCAAGTGTCTTTAATTATTGTCTTTATTTATTGTTTCTTAAAGACAATATAAAACTAAAGTAGTTTTGTCTCTCCACAGACAATTTCACTTTTGTCTCTCTAAAGACAATATTTCTTTGGTCCTACCTATTGTCTCTAGAAAGACAATATGTATTTAAATCTTAACTAGACTCTTCAATCAATATTCTTAAACATAACTACAATATGGTTTACTAATTCATGTGGGGAACGATAGAATTGAACCACCACCTCTTGTTTGTAAAACAAGTGCTCTTCCATTGAGCTAGAACCCTTTAAAAAATAAATACAAACTCTAATCTACACATTATTTTTTGACATAGGCCATTAAATATATCTCTATAAAAATGTATAAATATATGGTATGTCTCTACATTCTCTGTATGCTAGAAATCATATAAGCATTTACCTTGTGAATATCTATTTTGCAAGAAATTCAATCTTTTCTTAAATACTTACTCCATGAAATTTTTGCCCATAGTATCCCTTCTTCATGGAGGCCAACAACATATTGGATGTGTCTATGCCTGATCATCACCACATATATTAGCAGTCACAACTAAAAATGCCACTATATTTTCTTACTCTTCTGTGTAACATTAAGCATATTTATATACCTGCAAGATAGGCACTGTGGACAGTCATTATGCTTCTCATTTATATTCTCTCCAGTAAAATACACAAGTCTAATTGATGCCTAGATGTGCATTGGCAAAAAATATACCAGCCTATTAGTAAATCACATTGTTCCTTCAAACATTGGATTTTCCAGTATGTAATGCTCCACTAAGGAGTGACAATCAAGACATGACAGCATAAAGTTAGCTATATCAATTATTTGTGCAAACTACAAGCTATCAATGAAATGGTTGATCATGAGATTTTGAACTATTAATCTGCCAAGAATCTTTTCACAAGGTTTCAAGCTGAATTTGACTATTTATGCACTACTTCTCATTCTTGGAAAGAACCTCTCTTTGCAACATTTGGATGATCAAAGGAAAAATGAAAATTGTTATGGCACTTGATCTGGTTCACTATTATTGGTTTCATATAAGAATTCAAGCATAAGACAAGTCTTATGTGATGATCTTTTGGCCAATAGTTAACATTTCTACATATTTATCTAGTGTTTTTGCAGTTTTGCTTGAACAAACATCCTCTTCGTTTGATTGTAACTTTAACATAATGAAAGCCATCCTTATAGGTCAGATTTTGTTATTCAATGAAGATCAAACAATAACCAAACAAATAACCATCACAAGAAATGAAATCTATAATATATTTTTACCATCAATCTTATCATAAGCATCAAATCACAAACTTGATTGTCTGTCAACAAAGCTAAAGGGTGAGTTTATTAACATATAGAATGCAAATCTTACTGTTGCAAAAGCAGCATGCTTGCATTTGATATGAATCTAAACCAGTTTTCTATATATGGAAATAGAATGAATTGACCATACATTTGGAGTAACATCCTTCAGTATTTGCAAAGAACCATTATCCCTCATACAAAAGAAAAGAAAATAGTTTAGTGAGAATAAATCAGAAATGAATTCTCAACTGAGAAAGGTACTATTGATTCATTTTTCCCAACTTCTTCACATGACCTGTAGTTAAGATAATTAAAAATTTCAAGGTCTCCAATACTTCTTCACACTCTAATAATATTTGCAAGATCAACAATCCATCTACATTAGTCACAACAGATAACTTTTCTAATAGCATAAGACAACCTCAGTAAATTGAATATGGTACCATCCAAGCATACACCAAAACTTATGTAGTCATCACCATCATCTTTGTCATGTTCGAAACACCTATAGACTAAAGTGTTAAAGTTCACACAAAATGTGTAGCACTGTCAAGCACTGAAGGTATTGCAACCTCTGCCCTTGAAAGGGAAAAGCCAACAATGTTACTCGAGAAAAATAATTCTACGATGTATGAGGAGTAGAATTGAATTCCCTTTTCCCCAATGTCATTCTTATAAAAGCACTCACAAGAATACTAATTCCCCTGAATCTTCTCACAATTCTGACAAAACTAACAACATGCCTCATGTTATATGGAAAATTGGTGAACAAGCAGCCACTGTAGTTCAATTCCCTTTTTCTAAGTTGTTCATGGCAGTTGAAGTATCACTCTTTAGGAAACTTATATCTCTAGTTCAACTGTCCATTAAAATCATTCAAATATTCGAAAACAATACCCAAATTCACTATAGTGGTAAAGTATAAACAAAGCATAGCCTCATAGTTCCATCAGTTTGACAATCAATGGTAAGAAATTCCTTTGTGACCATAATAACCCTACATTTTTTTTTTCCACAATAGATAAAGTGTACTATTAATGTATATTGTATCAGTTCAAATCACATACCTTTAATGCCATCCCATTAAGAAGCACTTAAAGCTATCACTCAACTAGTTAAGTTTGTAGGCAGGTACTACACCATTAGGTTTGTAGAGGATCTCTTTCATCAAAACTCACCAGGTAAGCTTAGAAAATATTACAACAAGCTTAATTAACCAAGATGGGGGAAAACTTGACAAGACTTGAATTTAGGCCATCATCTCATAGTTTGCAATCATTTCTCTTATAACATGTCAATACCATTCCAAGAGAAATTCACAATTTCAATTGTGACCACACTAAGCCTCATCACAACTTGAATAGCTTGCTACAAAAACGTGGCATTTCTATCCTAATACCTTTTCCTCAAAATCTTACAATTTCAAAGAAAAAATCACTAGCCACTATTTAAGCATAATATTCCATATATCATGTGGTCAAAGTGCTACAGTACAAGGCACCAAATTCAGTCACACCAAATCAACAATTTCAACAAATAAAAGTCCATTCCCAAAGGTTAACGCACTTGGAGCAAGCCACAATATTCATCGATACAAAAATAAATGGGATACTAATTCCAATACCTTGATAGAATTCTTAGACGCTAATAAGGTTTCTCGACTCCCTGTCTTGTTCGAGTCAATAGTATGATACTCAAATACTATTATTTAAGTTGCATTATTGACGTTTAAAGAAACCCTCATTTTTTTGAAGTCCTGGAAAGTGCAATCTATGATGGAGAAGCTTCCATATGGCAGTACCATCTTTGAAGAATTACAGAAGTAGTAGTTCTTTCTCAAAGAAACTTCCCATTCTAGACCATCCATATGTACTATTCTAGCTTGCATAGGATTTTGTTGGTTGAAGAGGGAGACTTCTCATTTTCTTCTTCCTTGGACATGACATTTGGGTCTGTAGAGAATATCGTAGCAACATCACTTCATAGCAGAGATCTGGTATAATTTATATTCAATGCTCTTTAATTGGGTGTTTTACTCTGTTCTGAATATTTCTAATTTGACTTATTTAGAGCATTTAGTTAATCTATCCATGAATATTTTAAATGCAGATACTATTTTAACATTTTAACCATCTGCGGGGAATTCAATTTGTAACTTGCTAAGTTGTGGAGCATGTGTACTGCATGAGGTGGATGCAACCATAATAGATCATATGGGGATCTTCAGGGGAGCTATGTTTGATAGAATTATGTTTAATTTTCCTCATTCAGGTTTTTGGGGCAAGGAATACAGTGATGAGGTGATTCAGAAGCACAGGGATTTAGTGAGTAAGCTTTTTTGGAGTGCAAGAATGCTTTTGAGTTGTATTGATGAAATCCATGTCAGTCACAAGGAGGGATTGCTATATAGGAAATGGAATTTGGTAGAAGCAAACAAGTCTGGACTTTTTTTAAAGGAGTGTGTCACTTTCGGTATAACAAATTATCTAGGATACACAAACAAAAGGGGAAGTGGTGTCTGCATTGATGAGAGTTTTCCCTTGGGAGATTGTAAGGCATAAATTCATGCTCACTCTTGCCACCTTCATAGAAAAAGAATTAATGTAGGTGAGGGAGAAATCTTATTGTCAGGCTTTTCAACCACAAATCTGGATCTGAATACATAAACATGGGGCTCTAAAAGATGATATTGCTTTCCATCTATATTAGAAACTTCAAACCTAGACATTAATGTTTTGACTATCATTATTTGCTCCCAGGCACTATGTTTTGACTGTCATGATAGGCTCAATGTTTAAGATAGGCTCTGGTTTGTCTTTCCTTGAAATATCACAACGAAAGTTCAGGAATTCAACTGGATGTTAACTTACAATTGTTTGTCAATCCTTAATTGGGTTGATCCAATGACGATGTACAAAGATTGATGACAATAGGCACTGATGCAATAAGCCCATTAGATATTGATGTAAAGTTAATGTCACAAGATTTTCCTTATGATGTATACATGTGCTAGATTCTCTCTATAAATTTTTTTAAAAATTTAAAATAAAAATAACCTCACAAAACCCTAAAATCTTACCATATCCCACAAAATTTAGAAATGAAAAAAGACATTAAATTTCTACTAACTTACTAGGAAGCATATTGGACACTTGTGAAGATCATTGATGTGCTCTTCACCTCCAAGATAACAAGGAGCCAACTTACCATCTAGAATAACTATAAGCTTTCTCAATTTCTTTCGATCAACATTATTGTCTTGATACAATCCATGAAAATGCCAAATCTTCTAATGAAATTTTGTCATCTCAAAACATTCAAGATCCAAAGCCTACAATGCTACTAAACATTGCAGATTTTAGTGGTCTGATGATAATAGAAAATACTCATGAAACTCAACAGATCAATGCCTCATATAAGTCACAAATTATATGCTACGCAAAAGTCCTCTAAAGACACGAAAAGGCTAAAATCACATTGAATACCCTATACACCCAAATATTTTCATTACTCAAATGCACACATAAGTTAGGTTCTACATGTGCAAAAGTACAAATAACAGAAATTACAGAGCTTTTGGTGAATATACTGAATAATATAGGAATAAACTTGTATATTTATTTGTTAATCTTGAGAAGATGTATTACAGAAGCTTTGAAATGATTGTCAGACCTTCTCGCTGACCAACTTGATAAATAGATAAATCAGATACGCTAAGAGACACTAAAATAATGTCTGATCTACTAGTTATACTAGTTCCTCAAGGTTACAAAGAGTTTTAACTATAAACTTCAGACAAATACACATCAATATAATCTCCAAAATACAACACCCACAACTAGAAATTTAGACCCTAGGGTTCCCATGCTATATTTTCTCCTACTCATTCTGTAACTAATAGATTTTTTATTCTTAATAACTTACTATGAAGAATGTTAGATCTAAAATAAATGTGACACCCATGGATAGCATGGTGGAGAGAGCACCCATATCTATTTGGCATTTTTTCTTGAAATCATGCAATAAAATTTACTGCTAATCTTCCAGAATGTACCATGCAAGCATGGGTGAATACTCCTACCTAGCTTGAAAATGTACTAAGTGTTTAGCCCATAATTGGAACTGATGTATAAGTTGAGAGAAACCCTTACCATTGGGAAGATGGATCCCTACTCTCAGCGCGCTTCTACGGGAAGGAGCTCCTCCAGGTTGTGGATCTTCACCCTATTTTCTCCTACATTGATGACCCCTAAAACCCTTCCTATTTCCTCATGCTTCAGCTCTGGGAGTTTTTTTGTCAACAAGACCCTCAAATGCCCTAAACATAACCCCAAGCTCGACAACCCTTGCTGTTTTGTTGGATTCACATCTGCCAAAACAAATTAAAATCTCATTTCGATGAAGAAATCACCATTACTTTGGAGAAATTTCATGAAAATGACTTCCCAATCCCCAATGTCAAAATAAAGAAATGCAGGACTTACCCCATCTATAAAATCATGAGATACCAATTACGGATGGAGTTAAGGAGCTACCTCACCGCTCGTAGCATGTTTAAATCAATTACTGGTAGAAAACCCTCTACAAAGACATTTGAATTTGAATGACTAATGGCTAGCTGGTCATTTTAAAATGTGTTCATCGATGAGAAACCCTTCCTGATAGATGAATGGCTATGATGCACATGAAAAATAGCTAAAAACCCATCTTTGACAAGTAAAACACCACCTAGAAGTCAACAACCAATGAAACATGAGAAAATCATCACACCTGGTAGACTTGGACCCACGACCTACAGAAGGAACATCAGACAATTGTCACTATACCGTGATGCTAAAAGTTGAGCATCTTGGATCCATGGTATAACAACAACCACTAGATCAAACTGGATGTTAAGTGCTTTAGAAAGGGCCGACCCCATGGGCCCACTGACAACCACCATGTAGCATACCAACCTACCAATCATAAGCTTCCAAACGAGACACGTTGCAGACCCTTCTGACAATAGGACCCATGGTAGACTAAGATCACATTAGACGGTTCTCGTAAGATCGCAAGGGCTTGGAAGATCCCTTGCAATCAAGCGACAACCATAGATCTTCAGTCTACTAACATCCTTGCAGATACTTTGACATGGTCCTACCAATAGAGCCCAACTGTCATCTGACCGACCAATGAAGAATGAAGACATTAGAGACTGAGGACCCACCTAACAAAGCCTAGAGATAAAGTAAGGTCAATGACAGGCGCATGATCTCATGTGTCAAAAAAGCTCCCTCAGATCATGCGCTAGCTATTAGATCATCGTCGACTAACAACCCACCAGGCCCACACTGATATGGCACCACATCACCAACCCTAATCAATCAGGAACCTTACACCTTAGCAATATCTAACAATGGACCCACCATTCTCTTCCTTCATGGGACGGTTGTCGCTAGACCACCAGCTTAAATATCGTGCATCTTCCTTCAATGATATAACAAAAGCCACACGATGCGCTAGAAACTTAACCCACTGAAGAAGATGGCTCCACTGATAGATGCTGAATCACTAGCCCACCAATGAATGAAAAGCCGCCAAGTCAGATGATGTGGCGCTAGACCCACACAATCATTGTTGTGATGCTAATACCATATCAATGGTTGTTGCATGATCACATGGGATCGAAAGATCCCATGAGATTATGCGATAACTGGTAGATCTAACTGTGATCGAGAACTGGGCCTGGGGAAATATTAAAGGTTGGGACATAGGAAACTTAGGAAAAATTAAAGCACTAGGCGGTATGGCCTTAGGGAAATATTTATGCAGGTGGATTTTGGGGACTTTAAGTGGCCAAAAAAAAGGTAACGAAAGATTATAACATGCCAAAGGGTATTTTTAGGTTTTCAAGGGTCCAATGACTATTTTTATGAATTTTGACCTACAGACCAGGGAGTTAAAACAAATTGCAGAGGCCAGAGAACAAAACATGAACCCATGAAAATTTCAGGGATGCCTGGTAGGGTAAAAATAGAGACCCTGGGATGGATTTTAGCCAAATTTGTATAAGAAAGGAAAATTTGGGTAACAGTTACTAATTCTAAAAAAAATTAAGTGCAATAACACCTTCACAATTCTACATCATTTTTCTCTTAAAATCAATTATAACTTGAATTAAAAATTTACAACAAAAATTTAGAAAATGATATTAAGTGCACTAACACCTTCACAATTCCACCTTGTTTTACTCTTAAAATCAATTATAACTTGAATTAAAAAATTACTACAAAAATTTAGAAAATGATATTCCCAAAATTCAATCAATGAACATAATGAGCTTATATTTTGTGCAACCAATAGTTTGTACTATAATTTTTAACATTATACTAAAAATATATCATGATTTATATGAACTCAACAAACATTGTATAGGAACAAACACAAGTTAAATTCTCCTAATTCAACGTTAATTGTTATAATTCCAAACAATCTATAATAGCATCTAATTTTTTATTTTTTAAAATATCCTAATAGAAAATAATTCTTATAGAGAATCAAAATATAATCCCCTTAGAAGAGCTATATAACTCCTACATACTCAAGTAAATAATAATTTTCTAGCCTACTGGAAGATTCTAAATGATCATTTAATTAGTTAATGTAAATAATCTTTTAAAAATATTTGGTAAAAAAAATATTTTGAATATCGCAATGCATTTATTTATTTATTTTATTATTCATAAAAAATATTTTTAATATCACAATATATCTATTTATTTATTTTATTATTCATAAAAACAACCAGTTTTAAAATACCCAAAAATAATTTTATTTTACATAATTAGTAACAATTTAAGATTCTATATCAAATGAATATTTTTTAAGATGCTAAATCAAAAGAATGTATTTTTTTTTTAAATATTGTTAAAAAGAACTAAATCTATAACATTCCTTTGCAATCCATCTCCTTATTGAACCCTGCTTCCTATCTACAAGTAATTAGGCATTCTGGATTACTTTTACAGTTTTAAATAAAACTAAATCTATAACATTCCTTTGCAATCCATCTCCTTATTGAACCCCACTTCCTATCTAGAAGTAATTAGGCATTTTGGATTACTTTTACATGAATCTCCATCCTTTTTGGTTTAGGTCGCCTCCTTTTACTCATGGGTGAAGCATGCCATCTCTGTCATTTTAATTTTATAGTGATTTATACCTTTATTTTACTAAAAAATTTTGGTGTGTAAACATGATGATTGCTGCTCAGTTTATTAACTCTCATTTTAAGAATTTTCTTGTTTTGAAGAAAGCTTAAGCTCCTGCACAGGAAGTTTGAACTAATTTTTTGTCAAGCCGTAGTTTCTCTCTGCCTTCCATAACGTACAATATCAAAGCCGTAGTTTCTCTCTGCCTAGTCTAAATAGCTATTTTTAGCAGTTTGATTAAACACTAAATATCATTTTTTATGAGCCACTTTTCCATTTAACAATATTATTGTTCAAACTTCTAATTTCGTTTAGCATCATGTGTTAATATAATGATAACTAAAAATAAATGAAATTACTTTATAAGAGAATAATATTTCAACCATATGTAGGTAAAAAGGGCTTGCACTATTTGCAATATACACTTCTGTAGCAAATATAAAGCATCTACAACAGCAAATACGTAGCAGCTTAAAGTTGTATAACATACAAACAAACGTAGAGAATAGTGCCATTCCATAGAAAGCAGCCCATAAGGTAGAATTTTCAAGTCATCCCTTGTTCAGTCTAGCTGTTAGTAAGAAAGGAAGTGATCACCAATGTTTCAATGTTCTCCATTGCCCTCAGTAACAATATGCAGCTGTAGAAGTAGATAGCTATCTTTTAACTATATCAATTTTTGCAATATCATTAAGGCCCTTATTAGTGATAACTAAATCTGGCTTGAAGCTTATTATATGTTCCCTATTAGACCTACCCAGCAAAGCCTGTTTAGCGAACAAAGAGCTTCACAAGTTCCATTGACAACAAAAATCATTACAAAAAAGATGGAAGAAAACATACGCGCCAAACCAGTTTCACCGCTACCAACTAAAATGTTTCTCGACCTCTATTTTCTTTTGCCCTCTTTTTATTAAACTGCCCATTACTCTTACCCTCGATTGTTTCACATTTCATCGACATTTTTCCACACATCCCCTATTCACATCTACTCTGCATGCAAGACAACTGACTGTAAATCCAATGGCATAGGACCTAAAAGCCCTAAATCCATAGAAGTAATCAGAGATATTTGGAAACAAAGAAACTTTTGGGATAGAACCAAGCTCAACAGAATAAAAGATGGTGTTAACACTGGAGCTGGAAATCTATGCCTTCTTTGACCTCATGAAGTATACAAATAAGTAATTCATCTACACTGTATTGGGATATGGCATTATGCTATCTAAATTATATGAGTTTTTTATCACTTAAAGGTCCAAGTTCGGGAGTATACAGAGGAGTTCTATTGACTCCTCATCAGAACAGGCCATGCAGAAGCTGAGAAGGAGAAAGTTGCCCGATACCTTAAAGGGTTAAGGCCAAGCATTCATGAGGAGTTGAATCTGGTTTGAATGAACAGTATTGAGGAGGCATACCAATTTACCCTAAAAATAGAGGAAAAGTTAAACAAGAAGTTTGAGAGAAGACAAAATGGAAGAGGTCGTGGTGGAAGATCTGGTGGATGGTCATATGGTGGCTGAAATGAAGATCCGAAAAAGAAGGATGAGGTCAATAGTAGTCAGAATTAGAGAGAAAATAATTCTAATCATTTCCAGGATCAGAGTAATAGAGATCAGAGAGGAAGAGGAAGAGGACAAGGATCTGGAAGAGGAGGCTTTCATAGAACATGTTTTCACTATGGAGAAGAAGGTTATAGGGCATTTGAATGTCCTTAGTGCAAAGGTAGAATAGATAGGAGAAATAAAGGTCAGGCCAGAGTTGCACATGTAGATGAAGATACTAGATCATCAAATTCTGAAGATGCTGAAAGAGGAGAAATGCTAATTAACAAAAGAGTCTTGCTGAGTGGTGAGAATGAACCTGAACAAAGGAGGAGCTTGTTTCGCACTAGAAGCAAGTGTGAGAGTAAATGTTGTGATGTGATTATCGATAGTGGAAGCACTGACAATTTAGTGTCAGAAGAGATGGTGACAAAGTTCAAGCTCAAGAGACAGAAACACCCACATCCATATCGGATTGCCTGGGTGCAGGATGACCAGAAGTCATGGTCAATGAACAGTGCCTGGTAAAGTTCAAGATTGGCGGGTACCAAGATGAGGTACTATGTGAAATCATCTCTATGGATGCATGTCATACCTTGTTGGGTAGACCGTGGTAGTTGTATAGATGTGTTGTACATGATGGTCGTGCGAATACCTATTCCCTAACAAAGGATGGAGTGCGACATAAGCTGAAGCCATTGAAGGAGACCAAAGAAAAGGTATGTGGTAATGCAAGAATAACATTTGTTGATGGAAGAAAATTCCTAGATGGTATGAGGCATGAGCATGTGTGTTTTTCTTTAATTCCAAAAGTTGGTAAAGAAGAAGTAGAGGATGTACCTGTAGAGGTTGCAGATTTGTTGAATGAGTTTCAGGATATTGTATCTGATAATGTACCTGATGGATTACCACCGGTAAGGAAGATCAGTCATCAGATGGATTTGATTTCAGGGGCCAGTTTGCCAAACAAGGTAGTACACAGAATGACACCAACAGAAAGTGAAGACTTAAACAAACAAGTACATGAGTTATTGCAGAAGGGGTTGATTCGAGAGAGTTTGAGTCCCTGTGCTGTACTAGCGGTATTAGCACCAAAGAAGAATGGAGAGTGGAGGATGTGTACAAATTCCAGAGCAATAAACAAGATCACAATTAAGTATAGGTTTCCATTGCCACGAATGGATGATATTATGGATTGTTTGAGTGGAGTTGTGTATTTCTCAAAGATAGATTTGAAGAGTGGATATCACCAGATTTGGATCAGAGAAGGAGATGAATGGAAGACTGCCTTCAAGACAAAGGAAGGACTGTATGAGTGGTTAGTCATGCCTTTTGGGCTAACCAATGCACCGAGCACTTTCATGCGGCTCATGAAAAAGGTTCTGAAAGAATTTCTAGGTAAGTTTGTCATTGTTTACCTAGATGATATTTGGATTTTTAGCAAGACATTGGAGGAACATATGATGCATATTCGTATGGTGTTTGAGAAACTGAGAGATGAGAAATTGTTGATTAATTTGAAGAAGTGTAGTTTTGTGAAGAAAGAGTTAGTGTATTTGGGATTTGTAGTTTCAGTAGAAGGTCTAAAAATAGACCCAGAGAAGGTATAGGCTATCCTTGAATGGCCTACTCCAAGGAGTGCTACTGAGGTAAGATCTTTTCATTGTTTGGCTAGCTTTTACAGAAAGTTTATGAGAAATTTTAGCAGTATTTGTGGACCCTTGACTAAAACAATGAGAAGGGATAGAAAAGATTTGAAGTGGACTAATGGGGCAGAAAAGAGTTTTCAATTGTTCAAACAAAATGTTACAGAACAACCTGTTTTAGCACTTTGAAATTTTAATAATGTGTTTCAAGTAGATTGTGATGCTAGTGGTACTGCAATAGGAGCTGTTATGAGCCAAGAAGGTAAACCTGTTGCTTATTTCAGTGAGAAGTTAAATGATGCCAAGAGGAAGTATTCTGTTTATGATCAGGAATTTTATGCTATAGTTCAGGCATTAAAGAAGTGGAGACATTATCTTCTTCCTAAGGAGTTTTTTTTGTACACTGATCATCAAGCTTTGCAATATTTGAATAGTCAAGGAAAGTTGAATCAGAGGCATTTGAAATGGGTTGAGTTTTTGTAGAGTTATACATTTATTTTGAAACACAGAAGTGGAAAGTCTAATGGCGTTCCACATGCTCTTAGTAGAAGGCAACTATTGCTGACAGAGATGCAGATTGAGGTGGTTGGGTTCAAGGAACTCAAAAATTTGTATCCAGAGGATCCTGATTTTGGTGAAGCTTGGAAAGCTTGTACAGAACCTGTTACTCTAGACAGGACAAAATGGCTGGATTTTATCATCCAAGATGATATGCTATTCAGAGGGAGTCAGTTGTGCATTCCACAAAGTTCTATGAGGGAGAATCTCATCAAGGAGAAGCATAGTGGAGGATTGGCTAGACATTTTGGTCATGATAAAACCCTTGCTTTGGTTGGTGAGAATTATTATTGGCCATAATTGCAGCAAGATGTGAAGAAGTTTATATAGAGTTGTAGAGTATGTCAGATGGTGAAAGGAGTGAAGTAGAATACAGGGTTGTATCAGCCATTACCTATACCAGAGAAGCCTTGGGAGGATATCAATATGGACTTTGTTCTTGGTTTACCGAGGACACAGCGGGGACATGATTCAATTTTTGTAGTAGTTGATAGATTTTGAAAAATGACACATTTCATTCCCTGCAAGAAGACTAGTGATGTTGTTCATGTAGCAGAATTATTTTTCTGATACAGGAGCATCCTAGGTGTAAGAGCAATCTTGCATCACCCAAAAATATTTCCATTTTTGTATTCAATAAGGGCTATCTTGTGCAGAGTTGCTCTTTATGGAAACTTGCAATTTTTAGTAAGTTGGTCTTACGATCTCAAAATTTTCTAATTTTACATGTGGAGGTTCATCTCAGTCATATCAGCCTACCAGCAAATTTTCATGGCTAGATCAGGTCTAGTTTTGAAGATATTAAAGATTTTCGGTATTGGCAGCAGGGTACAGAAACTTTGAACTCAATTTTGAAGGCTTTAGAGGCCCCGGACGAGGTTGAAAAATTGGGTGAGGGGTGCTTTGCATGGGTTAAGCTTGTAGAGCGCTTCGTGGCATTTCTGAAATGGGGTTATAATAGTCAATCGGGTCAACTGGTGATGACTTATGGTCTTTGGAAGTTGGGGCACCTTAAATGGCGAAAAATAATTTTTCTTCAAAATTTCTATTTGGATTTCAAAACTCATTTTGAGTCGACTTTGATGTAATAAATTGTAAAATAAAATAATTCTAAGTTTGGTCGGCCCGAAGGGCTAAATTTCTAGAACCTTCTCAAGCAGTGAAAATTGCCTATATAAAAAAGGCCCGTAGTGTTGTCTAGGGCAGTTCTGGGTAGTAGATCTGGGTATTGATTCAAGGCTTTGTCCTACAGAATATTGTAAGGGAATGCCCATGTGGCTTTGCATATTGTAATTTTGAAACTTTGTAATTCCACATTTGTGGAGATAATAAGAAGCCAACTTTTTGTTCTTGCATATTATTGTTGTTGTTTCTCTATTTCTGTTATGTGTTTGTGGTATTAAGGGGAGCACCCTTCATCAAGTGGTATTAGAGCAGGATTTCTTGAGTGTGTAAATAGATCGCCGACTGTGAGGCAGTTTGCACTAGGATCGTGGTTAGAGTTTCAGTGCGCATTGCAAAAATGCCTCCACGAAGAGAACGTGGCAGAAGAGCTGGTGCTGTGACACCTGAGGTTAGAGAGCTGCAGAGACAAGTGCGAGCATTGCAAGAAGAGATTCACAAAGGAATGAATCTTAATGTCAGAGATGAAAGCAAAGATGAAGCTGAAGAAGAATATCAAGAAGGAGAAGCTGAAATTGTGAACTAGGAGGAAGAAAGACTTTTTCGGGCGATTTCCAAGATTGGAAAAAGACCTAAGATTGAGGTTCCTACATTTTATGGAAATCTTAACACAGAAGAATTGATCGACTGGATCAATGAATGTGAGGAATATTTTGAGTACGAAGATGTTGAGGATCCTAATAGGGTCAAATTTGCGAAGGCCAGATTGAAAGGTCATGCGAAGACTTGGTGGCAAGAAATTCAATTGGAGAAAAATAGAAGAGGGAAAGATAAAAATACAAGATGGGATCAGATGGTGGATAAATTGAAGTGACAGTTCATTCTTGTTGATTATGAGCTTGACCTACTAAAGAAAATGAAAATTTTGAAGCAAGCAGGAAGATCTATTCAGGAGTATACAGAGGAGGTCTATTGACACCTCATCAGAACAGGCCATGAAGAAGCTGATAAGGAGAAAGTTGCCTGATACCTTAATGGGTTAAGGCCAAGTATTCATGAGGAGTTGAGTCTGGTTTGAATGAATAGTATTGAGGAGGCATACCAATTTTCCCTAAAAATAGAGGAAAAGCTAAACAAAAAGTTTGAGAGTAGACAAAATGGAAGAGGTCATGGTGGAAGATCTGGTGGACAGTCATATGGTACCTGAAATGAAGATCCGAAAAAGAAGGATGAGGCCAGTAGCAGTCAGAATCAGACAGGAAATAATTCTAATTATTTCTAGGATCAGAGTAATAAAGATCAGAGAGGAAGAGGAAGAGGACAAGGATCTGGAAGAGGAGGCTTCCGTGGAACATGTTTTCATTGTGGAGAAGAAGGTCATAGGGCATTTGAATGTCCTCAGCATAAAGGCAGAACAGACAGGAGAAATGCAGGCCAGGCCAAAGTTGCACATGTAGATGAAGATGCTAGATCATCAAATTCTGAAGATGCTGAAAGAGGAGAAATGCTAATTAACAGAAGAGTCTTGCTGAGTGATGAGAATGAACCTGAACAAAGGAGGAGCCTATTTCACACTAGATGCAAGTGTGAGAGTAAATGCTGTGATGTGATTATCGATAGTGGAAGCACTGACAATTTAGTGTCAGAAGAGATGGTGACAAAGTTCAAGCTCAAGAGACAGAAACACCCACATCCATATCAGATTGCCTAGGTGCAGGATGACCACAAGGTCATGGTCAGTGAACAGTGCCTGGTAAAGTTCAAGATCGGCGGGTACCAAGATGAGGTACTATGTGATATCATCTCTATGGATGCATGTCATATGTTGTTGGGTAGATCATGGCAGTTCGACAGATGTGTTGTACATGATGGTCGTGTGAATACCTATTCCCTAACAAAGGATGGAGTGCGACATAAGCTGAAGCCATTGAAGGAGACCGAAGAAAAGGTATGTGGTAATGCAAGAATAACATTTGTTGATGGAAGAAAATTCCTAGATGGTATGAGGCATGAGTATGTGTGTTTTTCTTTAATTCCAAAAGTTGGTAAAGAAGAAGTAGAGGATGTACCTGTAGAGGTTCCAGATTTGTTGAATGAGTTTCAGGATATTGTATCTGATAATGTACCTGATGGATTACCACCGATAAGGAAGATCAGTCATTAGATGGATTTGATTCTAGGGGCTAGTTTGCCAAACAAGGCAGCACACAAAATGACACCAGCAGAAAGTGAAGAGTTGAATAGACAAGTACATAAGTTATTGTAGAAGGGGTTGATTTGAGAGAATTTGAGTCTCTGTGTTGTACCACCGGTATTAGCACCAAAGAAGAATGGAGAGAGGAGGATGTGTATAGATTCCAAAGAAATAAACAACAAAATCAAGTATAGGTTTCCATTGCCACGAATGGATGATATTATGGATTGTTTGAGTGGAGTTGTGTATTTCTCAAAAATAGATCTGAAGAGTGGATACCACCAGATTCAGATCAGAGAAGGAGATGAATGGAAGACTACCTTCAAAATAAAGGAAGGACTGTATAAGTGGTTAGTCATGCCTTTTGGGCTAACCAATGCACCGAGCACTTTCATGCGCCTCATAAATGAGGTTTTGAAAGAATTTCTAGGTAAGTTTGTCATTGTTTACCTAGATGATATTTTGATTTTTAGCAAGACATTAGAGGAACATATGATGAATATTTGTATTGTGTTTGAGAAACTGAGAGATGAGAAATTGTTGATTAATTTGAAGAAGTGCAGTTTTGTGAAGAAAGAGTTAGTGTATTTGGGATTTGTAGTTTCAAAAGAAGGTCTAAAAATGGACCCAGAAAAGGTACAGGCTATCCTTGAATGGCCTACTCCAAGGAGTTCTACTGAGGTAAGATCTTTTCATGGTTTGGCTAGCTTTTATAGAAAGTTTATCAAAAAATTTAGCAGTATTTGTGGACCCTTGACTGAAACAATGAGAGGGGATAGAAAAGAGTTTAAGTGGACTAATGGGGCAGAAAAGAGTTTTCAATCGTTCAAACAAAAAGTTACAGAACAACCTATTTTAGCACTTTCAGATTTTAATAAGGTGTTTCAAGTAGATTGTGATGCTAGTGGTACTGCAATAGGAGCTGTTATGAGCCAAGAAGGTAAACCTATTGCTTATTTCAGTGAGAAGTTAAATGATGCCAAGAGGAAGTATTATATTTATGATCAGGAATTTTATGCTATAGTTTAGGCATTAAAGAAGTGGAGACATTATCTTCTTCCTAAGGAGTTTGTTTTGTACACTGATCATCAAGCTTTGCAATATTTAAATAGGTAAGGAAAGTTGAATCAGAGACATTTTAAATGGGTTGAGTTTTCGTAGAGTTATACATTTATTTTGAAACACAGGAGTGGAAAGTCTAACAGGGTTGCAGATGCTCTTAGCAGAAAACAACTATTGTTGACAGAGATGCAGATTGAGGTGGTTGGGTTCAAGGAACTCAAGAATTTGTATCTAGAGGATCCTGATTTTGGTGAAACTTGGAAAGCTTGTACAGATACTGTTACTCTAGACAGGACGAAATGGTTGGATTTTATCATCCAAGATGATATGCTATTTAGAGGGAGTTAGTTGTGCATTCTACAAAGTTCTATGAGGGAGAATCTCATCAAGGAGAAGCATAGTGGAGGATTGGCTAGACATTTTGGTCATGATAAAACCCTTGCTTTGGTTGGTGAGAATTATTATTGGCCACAATTGCAGCAAGGTGTGAAGAAGTTTGTACAGAGTTGCAGAGTATGTCAGATGGTGAAAGGAGTGAAGTAGAATACAGGGTTGTATCAGCCATTACCTATACCAGAGAAGCCTTGGGAGGATATCAATATTGACTTTGTTCTTGGTTTACTGAGGACACAGTGGAGACATGATTCAATTTTTGTAGTAGTTGATAGATTTTTTAAAATGGCACATTTCATTCCCTGCAAGAAGACTAATGATGCTGTTCATGTAGCAAAATTGTTTTTCTGATGCAGGAGCATCCTGGGTGTAAGAGCAATCTTGCATCACCCAAAAATATTTCTATTTTTGTATTCAATAAGGGCTATCTTGTGCAGAGTTGCTATTTATGGAAACTTGCTATTTTTAGTAAGTTGGTCTTACGATCTTGGAATGTTCTAATTTTACATGTGGAGGTTCATCTCAGTCATATCAGCCTGCTAGCAAAGTTTCATGGCTAGATCAGATCTAGTTTTTAAGATATTGAAGATTTTTGGTATTGGCAGCAGGGTACAGAAACTTTGAACTCAGTTTTGAAGGCTTTAAAGGCCCTGGATGAGGTTGAAAAATTAGGTGATGGGTGCTTTGCATGGGTCAAGCCTGTAGAGTGCTTTGTGGCATTTATGAAATGGTGTTATAATAGTCAATCGGGTCAACTGGTGGTGACTTATGGTCTTCAGAAGTTGGGTCACCTGAAATGGCGAAAAATAATTTTTCTTCAAAATTTCTATTTGGATTTCAAAACTCATTTTGAGCCGAATTTGATATAATAAATTGTAAAATAAAATAATTCTAAGTTTGGTCGGCCCTAAGGGCTAAATTTCTAGAACCTTCTCGGGCGGTGGAAATTGCCTATATAAAGAAGGCTCGTAGTGTTGTCTAGGGAAGTTCTAGGTAGTAGATCTGGGTATTGATTCGAGGCTTTTTCCTACAGAATATTTTAAGGGAATGCCCATGTGGCTTTGCATATTGTAATTCTAAAAGTTTGTAATTCCACATTTGTGGAGATAATAAGAAGCCAATTTTCTGTTCTTGCATATTATTGTTGTTGTTTCTCTATTTCTGTTATGTGTTTGTGGTATTAATGGGAGCACCCTTCATCAGTTCCCTAATTAGCTTGGCTCCCCTTGGTCGGGGGTTGGCTAGGACCTACGAGGTCTCATGATGCCATATGGTAGGGAGGAGAGTATTCCATGGATTGCTGGTTTTTGGTATGCAAGTTTTTGGCTGAGTAGAGATAAGCTTTAAGTTGCAGGTATCCTAAGTGTTGCAGCCCTCTTGAAGAGAAGAGCAATGAGGTATTTTCTAGTTTTTTTTGTAAAAAAAAATATGTAGAGAAACTATTTGTTGTATTTAAAGTTATTTGACAATGTAATGTAGTCTAATGATGTATCCCATTTGAGTATTAGTGCAAAATGATTTATGTGTAATATATGTGATAACTTCTGTTCATGTTTGTAATGCAACTTAAAACAAAAAGATATTTGTAGTTTTTGCTATTGTAGAAAGTGTTTCAAAACATTACTAATGTTTAACTTAAACTCAAAATTTACATATTAGCGAGTTGATTAAAGGGAAAACTTATTCTTTGGTAGTTGAGTTCTTGCCTAGAAAAATATAGGCATGACAAACAACTACTAGATTCATCTAAGAATCCAAGCTATAAACATAGTTAAACATCTCTTACACTACTTATAAGTATCCTTACTGATTGAACCAAATGAATCTATGCTTCACTCAAAGACTTTTAACCTGATTCTCAATCAAGGCTGAGAGATGAAACATATACATAAGCAACCAAATGCTATGAGCCAGAAAACTCAGAATTCATTAAGAACAACTAAAGGAGAGATCCAAGAATGAGAAACTGTATTAAGTATGTGGATTCAAATCCCTGTATTACAAGTTCATTAAAAAAACACCATAGACAATATGCAAAAGATACATGAGGTTTTTCCCTAATGTTGATACAACTAGGATGAAGATGTTTACATGAAGAAACCACTCATGGAACCAGAAATTGGAACCACTGGAACTGACCAAATTTAGAACCCTTACTCAGTCAAAATTTCAACATTTTATACCACTAGCCACCTTGGGAATCTCAAAGAGATTGCAACAAGCTTAGGGTGACTAGGGTTAGGATTTCAATAGCTAAACCACAACAAAAATCCAAAAAACAAGCTGTAGGGAAAACCAACACCAATTTGTCAGAAATAAGGCATGATCCTCACGGCAAGAAAATCTTCAAATTTGTACCCAAGATCACAAATTCATCATGAAATTCAGTCTGACTAGACCATCAAAACATCTTTAGCCAACAAACTATCCTCCCCACATGGAAAAACATCCCTGCAAACTCTCATCCAACTCACTAGACCACACTGCAACAACAAGCGCCACCAAACCAATCAAATCTGGCCATGAAAGTAATCAAAACCAGTACATTTTTTCATTGTAGATCCTCAGGAAATTCAAATTCAAACTGCAACGGTCAACAAATATTTCACAGGCTATGGCTTTAACTCAATTGCACCACGGGTTAACTTCGTGAACTGGTGACAAGGTATTTCTTAGTCATGGAATGAAAGACTTAACTTTGGTTTAACTCCACAAACTAGCGACAACACGTGCTAAAAATGGCCACTTAAGTTATCTGGCGAACTGGGGACTAAAGGCACTTTGCTAGTTCATAGAAATAATAGCACCACCACTAAAGTATCACGTGAACCAGTGACAGAGAGAAAAAATGCCTGAGCCATCACATTTTATCCATATTGTCAAAAACAATGAGAAGTCACACTGGGCCCGCCAAGGAAAATTGATGGCCAGTCGCACGATCGCATGGGCTAGAAAGATTCCATGCGATCACACAACAACCATAGGATTAAGAATCTTTCCAAGAAAATTGGGCCCATCTGCCATCTTGCCACCCCAGACCAACTGAAAGATGCCAAATCACCTCCTACCACCAGCCTTAGGAATAGGTGTCAACCAGTCGCATGATTGCATGTCAGAAAACTCTGACATGTGATCATGCGATAGCCAACCCCAGGCTGCCCCATCACCACTAGTGGGACCACTGCTGAAGAGGCCTTACCCTTTAAAAGCTTGAAGACCCAGGCCCACCATTACATGATCACGTGACTAAGGAAAAGTAAATCGCCAGCCAGGTCGTTAGATGTTAAGGGCCTAACCGCCAGAATCAGGAGACTAGGAGATAACCGCAAGTCGCCAGGTCACAGAATGAAAAACTTAACTGCCAGGCAATTGAACATCACTAAGAACTAGGACCCACATGGACAGGTGGCAAGCGGTCGCATGATCGCATGTTATAAAATTTTGACATGTGGCCATGCGACAACCAATCAAGAAAAGCCTGCAGACCTAGACCCACTTCACGCCTATACAAGAAAATTGAATGACTGTCACAAAAGCATGAAGGATAAACATCATGCAACTTTTTCATGGGAACATATGACAACCAATGATCCTTGTTCAAACTTTAACAACACTGGGCAATGGGAAGAACTGGGACCCACCAACAAACTGCTAGGCATTTAGAGATTACATGATAAACTGCCCGCTAGGTCATTAGATGCTAGCTGATAACTACCAAACATGAAGAGATTATGTGACTAACAGTCACCAGGTCTCTGAATAAAAGATGCAACCACCAGAAAATTTGGAGAATCAGTGACACAAAACCTTTGAAGACCTGGACCCACCATCCATCGCACCCGCGCAGTTAGGGAATGTCAGCAAATAGGAAACTATGAGGTTGAAAACACATAGGGTTTCTGACGCTAAAAGATAAGCGCACAAAAGCTAGAAGGCACAAGTTTGAAAATAATGAAGGTTTTCACACAGACTGAAAACATCATGGATTTTCAAAAATATTGTGAGTTTTCAACACTTAGGTAGATTTTAAAATTTATTTCCTGTAGACCTTAGAACTTGAATAACTTCCTGGGTTTTACAATCCAGGACGTGCAATTTGGACTGGAGCAAGGTGACACATTGGAGAACATGGGGTGGGACACCTCAAGGAAACTTGCAAGGAAATGGTCCATTTTCAAAATATTCTTCATTGATAGGAAAATGGACTAACAGTGGCTCTAGTTGGGGACATGTATCTCTTGCAGATACAATGAGGACCTCAGATCTCTGGGAAGAAGCAAACCACCCACTATAAAAACATAGAGACCTCAAAAAATGCAGGGAACAGGAAAGAAAAGCACACAACAGGAAAGGGAAAGATATTTACAGATATTTACAAAAGAACTTTACAAATTTACTTGATGGCCCTAGGCCACCAAAAGAAAATCATAGACCCTCCTGCATCAAAAATCTAATTTTCATTCACATATGTGACCCCAAGTCTAAAAAATTCTTTACCATTCTGCTGCAAACATATGTGAATAATCATGGGGTGAAGAATGAAACTATGCTAGTCACTACCCATGTTCTTCTAGTCATAACTATCTTCATACTCCGAGAAGTATGGGACATCATCTAATGCTTCTTGATGACTGGAAACAAAAATGTGATCTAGTAATGCATCAGAAAATGAATAATACTAAGCGTCATGCATTACATCAGAGTTACCTGGCTGAAAAGGACTTGAATCCTCTAATTTATCTTCATACATTGCCTCAGCCACTGAGCAACTTGGTTCCTCCAGGATGTCTTCATGAATTGGATCATGAACCAAGTGAAGGTCTTCTTTAAAACTTCTATGATAGGGGAACACTACAACATCATTTTCACCAAAATAATTTCTATCCCAACTATTGAAGACTAGGTCCCCAACATTGTCACACTTAGTATCATACTTTGCAAGAGAAGGAAAAGGACTTGAACAATAGACTTATTCATCACTGCAATCTTGATGATAGGAAAACACACTATCATGTCCTTCTACCTCTTCTTTTTTAGGGTCATTACATGAGGGGAACTCTGATGGAAATGAATCATCAAAAATATAAGCATCCTGCATCTTGTCAACATTTGACAAACTCAAAAATTGCTGGTGGGTGGGAGGGAAAACATCAATACATACATCAGGGATATTTGCATTGCTTGCAACTGAACAAATGCTGATGACTTCATCATCTGATATATCATATTGAACCTGGTTGCTATCTAGTAATGTGGGGGCAACAAAGGAATCAGAGGCACACATGTCAAAGTCAAAACCTATTGACTCATGCCCTCAGTCAAAATCAATGTGTACTGAATGTGAGAACTCAGAGTCATCCCTCCCTACATACCTGAGATATTCAAAAGATAGAAGATCTAAAATTTGTTCACTATGAAGTGAGCAATAGTCTACAAGAACACCCTCCTCTAACATACAATCATCAACAACATATTCATCAATCTAGTCATTTTCTTCATTTGATTTATTGCACAAACTTTCTTCCCCATACTGAGAAAGAGCATCACTCTCATGATTGTAAGAAAGAGTGTCATCACTTGACACATCTCCTTCATAACTTCCATCATTCTCAATATTAGTACCAAAGAGAAAAACCCCAAGTGCATCCTCAAGTTCAAGACTACCATCACCAAGTACCCAATCCCTGATACATATATAATGCTCTTCCCACAAGGCATTTGACCAATTGGTTGATTCAGGAAAACAAAGATCCAAGAATAAACCAACGAAGTCAGATTAAAGAAACTCAACATCCTTAGGAATCTCATCATATACTTCACAAAATCTATCATAGAACAAGGATATTGATAAATCATTTCTACTTCCCACTTTTAATCTTACTAATCTTATGTAATCCCTAAGGATGCCCTCCTCAAGAAAAGCCAGCTCCTTATTCAACTTATCCATTAAACTTAATGCAATACTTCCATATAATTTTGACAAACTACAACTAAAAACTTGAAGTATGCTAACCTCTACTCACACCTTATCCTTCTTTTAGTGCTTGATCACTTTATAAGGAATATTTAAAACTTGAAAAATACTTGGGAAAATCTTGCAGCAGAAGACCTTGTTGACTGAAAAGAAGGTCAGATCTAGAGCTCAGCTTGTAGCTCCATTAGTTCCTTTATAATGTAGAGTTGCCACCTCCTTGGAGAGGAAAATTTATCACTTTTATTGTAGCTCCTCCCAATCAACCACAACTCCATCAAGTAAACATGCACTATTTATTAGAAGATGTACTGACCAAATAGAGAAATCAGAGCCACCACTCACAACTAGTGAGAAGATATTACAAATGTGTTTTTTATATCAAACTCTATACTAGACTCTCCCTAGTGGAGTCACCATCTTGTTGGTGTTCAAAAAATCTTATGCCACTTAGGGCTACCAATATGCCTTGAGACTAATGTTAGGACTGGTTAAATCCAAGTGTGAAAGCTCTACAAAGCAACTAGATCAACTATAGGGACAAGACTGCCCTCTTCACTTCTAGCTCTCCAAAACCATGGCGGGTGTACCTAATCTAATAACTCATGACATTTTTGGACTTTGGACTCGATTAAACAAAGTAGATGATAGCAAGAGACTACTAAATGTTAACCAGGCATTCATTGAATCTCTATTGCTATGAAGGGTAAAATGGCCTTGTGACCTCAAGACTATGAGGGATTGCAGGATTGGAGATATTAAATATAATTGGGTTTCTTGTAGGATGTAGACAACCATGCAACACTTTGCATCACCATAGGGATGCTAGCTTAAGATCAGTGCCTTATCCATTGGGCATCACACCTGAAGTGAACATGGAACACAAGAACAACAAATAGATTCATCTGAGAATCCAAGCCATAAACATAGTTAAACATATCTTACACTACTTACAAGTATCCTTGCTGATTGAACCAAATGAATCTATGCTTCACTCAGAGACTTTTAACTTGATTCTCAATCAAGACTGAGAGATGAAACATATACATAAGCAACCAAATGCAATGAGCCAAAAAACTCAGAATTCATTAAGAACAACTAAAGGAGAGATCCAAGAATGAGAAACTATATTAAGTATGTGGATTCAAATCCCTGTATTACAAGTTCATTCAGAAAACACCATAGACAATATGCAAAAGATACATGAGGTTTTTCCCTAATGTTGATACAACTAGGATGAAGATGTTTACATGAAGAAACCGCTCATGGAACTAGAATTTGGAACCACTGGAATTGACCAAATTTAGAACCCTTACTCAGTCAAACTTTCAACATTTTATACCACTAGCCACCTTGGGAATCTCAAAGAGATTGCAACAAGCTTAGGGTGACTAGGGTTAGGGTTTCAACAGCTAAACCACAACAAAAATCTAAAAAATAAGCTAGAGGGAAAACCAACACCAATCTGTCAGAAATAAGGCATGATCCTCACGGCAAGAAAATCTTCAAATTTTTACCCAGGATCACAAATTCATCATGAAATTTAGTCTGAATAGACCATCAAAACATCTTGAGCAAACAAACTATCCTACCCACATGGTAGAACATCCCTACAAACACTCATCCAACTCACTGGACCACACTACAACAACAAGCGCCACCAAACCAATCAAATCTAGCCATGAAAGCAATCAAAACCAGTACATTTTGTCACTGCAGATCCTTAGGAAATTCAAATTCAAACTGCAATAGTCACCAAATATTTTGTGGGCTATGGCTTTAACTTAACTATACCTCAAGTTAACTCTGTGAACTGGCAACAAGGTATTTCTTAGTCATGGAATGAAAGACTTAACTTTGGTTTAACTCCACGAACTGACGACAACACGTGCTAAAAATGGCCACTTAAGTTATCTAGAAAACTAGCGACTAAAGGCACTTCGTCAATTCATAGAAACAATAGTGCCACCTCTAAAGTATCATGCAAAATAGTGACGGAGAGAAAAAATGTTGGGGCTGCCACATTTTATCCATACTGTCAAAAATACTGAGAAGTCACACTAGGCCCACCAATGAAAATCGATGGCCGGTCATACGATCACATGGGCTAGAAAGATTCCATGTGTTCACACAAAAACCATAAGATTAAGAATCTTTCCAAGAAAACCATGCCCATCTACCATCCTACAACCTCAGACCAACTGGAAGATGCCAAATCACCTCCTGCCATGAGCCTCAGGAACAGGTGTCAAACAGTCACATGATCGCATGTCAGAAAACTCTAACATGTGATCATGTGACAGCCAACCCCAGGCTGCCACATCACTACTAGTAGGACCACCACTGAAGAGGCCTTACACTTTAAAATCTTGAAGACCCGGGCCCACCATTACGCGATCACATGACTAAGGCAAAGTAAACTGCTAGCCAGGTCGCCAGATGTTAAGGGCCTAACCGCCAGAATCAGGAGACTAGGAGATAACCGCAAGTCGCTAGGTCGCGAAATGAAAAACTTAACTGCTAGGTAGCTGAACATCACTAAGAACTAGGACCCACATGGATAGGTGGCAAGCGGTCGCATGATCACATGTCAGAAAAGTCTTACATGCGGCCATGTGACAACCAATCAGGAAAAGCCTGCAGACTTGGACCCACTTCACGCCCATACAAGAAAATTGAATGGCTATTTCAAAAGCATGAAGGATAAACATCATGCAAATTTTCCATGCAAACATATGACAACCACTGATCCTTGTCTGAACTTTAACCACATTGGGCAATGGGAAGAACTGGGACCCACCAACAAAATACCAGACATTTAGAGATTACGTGACAAACTACCTACTAGGTCATTAGATGCTAGCCGATAACCGCCAAACATGAAGAGATTACATGACTAAAAGTCACCAGGTCTCTGAATGAAAGATGCAACCACCAGAAAATTTGGAGAATCAGCAACACAAAACCTTCGAAGACCCAGGCCCACCATCCATCACACCTGTGCAATTAGGGAACGCCAACAAACAGGAAACTATGAGGTCGAAAACACACAGGGTTTCTGACGCCAAAAGATAAGCACACAAAAGCTGGAAGGCACAAGGTAGAAAACAATGAAGGTTTTCACACATATCAAAAACATCATGGATTTTCAAAAACATTGTGGGTTTTTCACACTTAGGTAGATTTTAAAATTTGTTTCTTGCAGACCTTAAAACTTGAATAACTTCCTAGGTTTTACAATTCAGCATGTGCAATTTGGACTGGAGCAAGGTGACACATTGAAGAACATGGGGCAGGACACCTCAAGGAAACTTGCAAGGAACTAGGCCATTTTCAAAAGATTTTGCATTGACAGAAAAATGGACTAATAGAACACTTGAACACAACCAATATTTTGGTTATAGGGAAACCCCAATTAGTAAAAACCCCAATGGGATATGATACCCACTAATATTATGTACTAGTTTATAATGATCCTTGCTAGAAGATCATTTACCCTATTAGGAGTAGCTTTACAATATATGAAGTATAGTAGACCCAGTTAAGTGTCAGACCCTATTAGGAGTCTTTTACAATTGTCCTTGTTAGGGGAGAGAATGTACTATCTGAGAGCTCACTGCTCAAATGGATAAAGGCTACAACTTTCTAAATAATAGATACACACTATATCTAGATCTTGGTGAACTGCACTTTCACCTACTCTCTAAATCAGTTCCACTGAATAGCACAAGTACTTTACTTGGTCATATAGACCTTCTACTGATGGTTCCACCACTTTCACACTCTACTCTGCTCTACTTAATCAACCATGAACCACACTCAAGAAATCACAATAGACTACCTATAAATATCTTTCTTGCAAATGATATAGTCAAGTCAGCCTATTAGAACCACCTTGAAATCATATTAGAGAAACCTTAATAAAATCCAACAAACATTTTGTTGGCTCTACTATGGGCGCAACACATTCTGGGACTTGTTCATATAATATAATTGTAGACGCATGCCACACACTATTGGCTCTACCAAAACAACTGAAACTTTCTCTATAAGCTGAATTAACTCATGCGCTCTTAATTGAACATCAATAACACTTCTCCAAGCTTAACTCCAAGGGCACATATCCTCAAGATAGGCTCAATTCATGAACCAATGAAATCTTTGTTGGCTCTTCAGAACAAACACAGGAAACTTCTATTGGTGAATGGTGACTACATAACTTCACTTGCATCCAACATCAAACTATGTGTCCATGAACTTAACATGACTAACATGTATACAACATAAATCCTAGGGCACATGCCCATAGGATATTTGTAAGGACACCCATATAGAGAACACTGTTTGTTACTTTGTCAGGAACACTATTGCTACTATATAACTATCTATGCTAATAGTTAACCTCTGCACCCATGATATCATGCTAATATCATGTCCATACATCATATACTGAAGGCTTACTACATAAGACTTCCATGTATGCTACTTTCCATATGTTGTCATCAATAAAAAACATACAGTTAGTACTATCCTACTGGAAAATCTCCAACATGTATGTGATTGGACATATGATTGTAGTACAGCCTTGTGCCTTCATATTTACATTGTAGACATATTTATGATGTTATTTTCATGAACACAGAGTCAGATATGCAGTACTAGTTGAGTTATAAAGTATCCAGTTGACATTATAGTTTCCTGGGTTTATTTGGGAGATTCAAGAATGTTAATTAGATTGTGATAGTTGCACCTATCATCATGGTATGTGCACTTAGATTTATGTTAAGAAGATAGTTAACAATGTTTGGTTAAGAGGGAATTATGTAATTTAGCATAAGAAGAAAGTTGAAAATAATTTAGTGAAGCCAACTATGTGTAGCATGACATCTACTCACATAGAATTGTGAAGTTCCAATTTATGTTGTGTTCTTAGTAGAGCTGACTGAGGTGTTATTGGATAGTTTTTTTGTTTCTCTAATATCATTTCAAGATGGTTCTAATAGGATGACTTGATTATATTGTTTGGAGGAAAGATATTTATACGCAGTCATTTGTAATTTTTAAAGGGTGGTTACGAGTTGAAAGAAAAGAGTAGAGTAGAAAGAAGTGTTGAGCCATCAATAGAAGGTCTATCTCACCAAGTAAAGAATATTTTCTATTCATTGGAACTGATCTAGATAGCAGGTCTATGTAAAGTTCACAAAGAACCAGATATGGTGTTTATTTTTTATTTAGAAGGTTGTAGCCTTCACCCCTTTGAGTAGTGTGCTCTTAGACAGTGCATCCTCGCTGCTTATAAGGTTAATTGTAAAAGACTCCTAATAGGGTCTAACCCTTGACCAGGTCACTATACTTATTGCATTGTAAAGATCAACTCCTAATAGGGTTGTAAGATCTTCTAATAGGGACCATAATACACTAGTGTAGTTCTTAGTGGGTGTCAATTCCCACCAGATTTTTTACCTATTTGGGTTTCCCCGTAACAAAAATTGTGGTGTTGTGTTAAGTGTTCATTCATTGTGTTTATGCTTAATGTTCTTATATACTTAATTGGATAAATAATTAAATCTTGTAGATAACTAATTCACTCCCCCCCCCCCCTCTCAGTTATTTCTTGGGACTATTCCTAACATGTTATATTTCCAGTCCTCAAGAAGAGGTAACAGACATTCCATATTTTTTGGAATATGAACATGATGGTGGTTATGACTAGAAAAATATGGGCAATAAAAAATACAAAATTATTTTTCAGCCCAAGGATGTTCACATATGTAGGCAAAAGAATTATCATGATATTTTTAGATGGTTGGTCTCATATGTGGATGAAAATCATATGTTTGATAGAGATAAATAATGATTTTAGTTTGATGGCTTTGGGCCATTTTAATTAGTGTGCTTGTTGTATAGTGGCTTTCTTTTATGTTGTGTGTGTAGGGTAGTTTGTTTCAGTAGATGTTCTTCTTATCCCAAAGATTCTAAATCCTTATCATGTTTGCAAGAGGCATACATGCCTAGATATAGCCATTGTTAGCCCATTTTCTTATCAATGCCAAATATCCAAAGAAAATAGTCTGATCATGTGCAAACCCTAAGGAAATTTCCATATCCTACTAAATCCTATTTTTAATAGAGAAGAAGATATATAATGTTTTATGGCTTTTCCCTTAGCCATGGATTAATCAAGATATGACCAAGATCAAGTTAAGAGAACATGTGCTCAAGTGTTAAAACCAGAGAGAAATTGTAGTTTCAAGGTTTGAGAAATAGGGTTTATCCATGTCCTAGGGTTTCATAAAATTGCCTAAGTCCAAAAACCCTAGCCATTTCTATTTCTCCATTACCTTTTTGCTGGCCACTCAAACCCATTTTCCTACACATGCTTTATTTTATTTGCTAGATGTCTAAGTTCTTGGGTGGTTAGTCTTTTTATTTTGTGGTTAGTCTTTTTATTTGGTGATCCAGTGACTATGTATTCATGTAATCTCTCAACCTTGGTGGCCAAGTTCCTAACATTCAACAACTCAGCACATGGTTAAGTTTTCCTTCAGTCACTCATTCTCTAGATATCTGGTCAAGGTAGGAAGCATTCAAAGATATAATAGGGACTGTTGATGTAGATTTGATCAAGTGGTTGGCCTTAGTCATGTATTCTCTAGACTTAATCCCAGTTAATAAAATGTTTTAGTGACTTGGTGAAGTCCTTTGTTCGTATAATCTCTAGATGGGCTTGGGTTAAGTCAAAGTCAAAGAAAGGTTAGGCTCACGTGTTAAAACTAGAGAGAAATTGTAGTTTCAAGGTTTGAGAAATAGGGTTTATCCATGTCCTAGGGTTTCATAAAATTGCCTAAGTCCAAAAATGCTAGCCATTTCTATTTCTCCATTACCTTTTTCCTGGCCACTTAAACCCTAGTTCCTCCACGTGCTTTATTCTATTCACTAGATCTCTAAGTTCTTGGGTGGTTAGTCTTTTTATTTGGTGATCCAATGACTATGTATTCATGTAATCTCTCAACCTTGGTTGCTAATTTCCTAACATTTAGCAACTCAACACATGGTTAAGTTTTCCTTTAGTTGCTCATTGTCTAGATATCTGGTCAAGGCAGGAAGCATTCAAAGATATAATAGGGACTGTTGATGTAGATTTGATCAGGCAATTGGCATTGATTCTCTAGATGTAATCAAAGGTAAAGAAAAGATTAAAAAACTTGGAGATTACCTCAGTCATGTATTCTCAAAACTTAACCCCGGTTAAGAAAATGTTTCAGTGACTTGGTGAAGTTCTTTGTTCATGTAATATCTAGATGGGCTTGGGTTAAGTCAAAGTCAAATAAAGGTTAGGCCTAGGTAGTTAAGTTTTTCATTTGGAAATTCAATGAATGTAGTGGTCCCATGTTAGCTTGATCTTGGTGGTTATGTGTCTAACACTCAGTGATCCAATGGGTGGTCTTATTTCCCTCGGTCACTAGATCTCTAAATGAAACTTCTAAGTCAAAAATTATTTAGCAATCAAGCGATGGTCATTAATGCATCTGGTGACCAACAGTGATCTTCTAATCTCAAGTTAGAATGGTGAGGTGATAAAAGTATCTAGCAATTCAGACACAATGGTTTTCTCTCATTTGCTAGATTTTTGCAGTTCTGATAAAAGGATTTGGAAATTTAGCGACAAGGGTTTTGAAAGTGTAAGGTTTCTTTAGTCACTGGATCTTAGGATAAAATGGCTAATTCCTAAGTCATTTAGGACCAAAACTTAAGCATTTGATTGACAAGTTCTGAGTCTAGGATATAGTAGATTGTATTACACAACCTTTTTTTATAGAATAGTAAGTATTACTTTTTTTTAGTGAAATATTCAAATGGTTTTCATTTTAAAGCATTGTGTATAAATAAAGATGATATAGCATATTTGAATAAAATCTAAAGTTCATATCTCTCCTTTGTGTTCTATTTCTTTGAGTTATGATTTGACAGTTTCATTGCATGGATTATCTCTGTGTATGTGTTGATATTCTTCAGCTTTGATCTAAACATCAAATTAAATAAGCTTTAGATACAACACTAATTCTTTAAAGTTTTCATAATGATATCAGTAAGTACTATGAATTTCAGGAGTTCTATGATTAGAATCATCATAGGGTGATAGTATTTTCTAAGGATATAAATCATCAAGGTTCTTTTGGAAAGTTGGCTATATTGATGTATATGACTTAATATAGTGTTTTCATTATGGAAAAAAAATCATATAGTAGTTTGGAGTCAGTGCACTTGATGAGAAGATCAGAAATCAATTAAGTGTTGAAGACTGGACAATGTATAGAGTTCTTATAGCTCAGAGCATCAACGCATGTGCGTATAGTAGAATTATCATGTGTGCCCTAGAAGTTAAGTTAGTTAGACTATATTTATCCTTAGTCTATGAGTGCATGATCAGATATGCAAGTATGAGAAAGATACAGGCAGTTGAAGTTGCATAGCCAGTGTCTACCAGTGAAGAACATAGTAAGAAACTAACTGTTATCATTTTGAGTTGCGATTATATTCTATCGATGTAAAGGCTATGCACCTATAGTAATTAGGTTGCTGACATGTATATATTTTTGTTTGTAAAAATTATTGAGCTAATTCAATTGGAAGCATTGAATGTAATAGGTCTAAGGGCCAACCTAGTTGTTTATTTTGTATGCACATATAAATATGAGATGTGCCCATTGTAATTAGCATGGATGTCAAGATAGAGTTGTGATAAGAAAGAGAAAAAGTGTGTGAAGAGTCTATAATATGTATTAGAGCTTTGAAAGAGGTCAAAGCATCAGTGCATCACATGAACTGATCTGAAAAAGAGTGTCACAGTGATAGTTCATCCCATAGATATAGTGTGTATCTGATATCAGAAGGTTGTAGCCTTCACCACTTGAGTAGTGACCTCTAGGATAGTGCATCTACTCCCCTAATAGAGACTATTGTAAAATAATCCTAGCATGGTCTAACCCTTGACAAGGTCTACTGTACTTAATACATTGTAAAGCAACTCCTAACAGGGTTAAGGATCTTCTAACAAGGATCAGTAAACACTAGTACAAAATATTAGTGGGTGTCAATTCCCACAAGAGTTTTTACCTATTTGGGTTTCCCCATAACCATATAGGTGTTATGTGTTGATTTCATATTTCATGTTTATGTGAATTCTCATTTCAATACTTAAGAATTTAAGTTTAGTTTAAAGATTAAGAAAAAAGATAAATATATAATGAACACTAAATCAACCCCCCCTCTCAGTGTTCCCATTCCTAACAATTGGTATCAAAGCTTTGGTCATTAGAAAAGAAGTTGAACCACTTGAGGAGATCATGGGAAAAGAAAAAATGAAACATCTGAAAAGAAATCTAGAAGCTACTCTTGAAGACCTAGACAAATCTGAAAGAGAAATTGAAGAACTAGGGGAAAAACTCAGTGATGCTCAATTAGTCATCAAAAGGATAAGGAAATATTTGAAAGAATTCTCTATTAGTGATATAGGGACAATGATCAAGAAGATGAATGAAGAAAATAAATCCCTAAAAGAACAACTTGAAGAGTTTGATGATAAGCCAACTAACAATTAGGAAGTCTATAATGAATAGGTCAAAGAGAACCTTCAACTGAATGAATAATTGAGGCAAGCAAACAAGGAAATATTAGAACTAAGAAACAACAAGGAAATCTTGGAATCTGAATTGATAGAGGCTAAGAATCACATTGATAAATCACACACTAGTTTTGATTTAATAGAATCACAGTTATATGCAAGAAGAGCCAAAGGAGATACTAGCTGCATTGGATACAATGAAGCACAAAATCAGATTGATAACATGTGAGAAAGAATTAAAGCACCACAAGGCACCTTAGATGCTAAAGAGACTAGAAGTTAGACCAAGGATCATACTGAACCACCTAAGAATTAGTGCAAGACTATAGACCACACTTGTTATGCATGTAATAAGCATGGACACGTAGCAAGGAATTGTACAAAGGTAAGACCTTTCAATGGTTACTGTTATTCATGCAATAAATTTGGTCATAGAGTTATGAATTGCAAGGCAAGCCAAAAGAAAAAGACTTATAATCAAAGAAATTAGAACCAATCAAATATAAGAAGCTCTTAGAATGTTACATGTCAGATATGTAACTATAAAGGTCACTCATCTAAACAATGTAAGATTGTGACCCATCTCAATGTGCCAAGGAATATAAGGCCTCAATTCATTTTTCACTCTTGTAACAAGGCTGTATATATCTCAAAGTTCTATAGATCAAGGACACAAGGTCAAGAAAGCCTTAAAAAGCCAAAAAAACTAGTTCTCGATTCCGAAGGAGAAGTCAATTTTGTGAAAGCTTCAGAGGATGTGAGCTTGATTTGGTTAGAAAAAAAGAAGGAGAAGGTTAATGAGCATGCATTGGATGCATCCATAGTGGATGCACCCTCTACATCTAGATGAATGGCCCTCAGGGTCATAGGGGGAGCTAATGTAGCTCTAGACCCCTGCATGGCTAGTATACTCACTCTTTGAGTATTCACCTTTGGACTTAAGCTTTTGGAGACTAGAGAAACCTTCATTCAAGAATGCACTAGCTGATTCTTTGTAGAATGAAACAGAAATTTCTAAGTGATAGCCTAGTTTACATGGCAAGCATTAATGGTGGAATTTTCACTTTAAGTACACAAAAATATTTTTTATTACTCATTGCATGCAAATTCAAAGCAATTGGAGAGTAGAAAGAGCTTTAGAAGTTATTATGAAAACTTGTAGATTGATCTATCAATGATTAGAAGTACATTTGATTAGTTGTAGAAACCCTAGTTCATCACGCTAATTTAGAAGTCTTCAGATTATCTCAGAGAACATTTGTAAAGTGTTAAAAACAAGTGATGGCCACTCCCATAGTATTTGATGTTGCAGAAAATAAAATATATGTGTTCAATAAGCATCCATTTAAGTCTACCCTAAATGATTTAGAAGGAGCATTCTCTCACATGCCTATGGGCATTATGCATGTTGAAGACATTAGGGCATACATTTACTTTTAGAAGGAATCAATAGGATTGGATAGATTAAGGGCACACATGGAAACCATGCTAAAACTAGACAAAACCTTCTTGGATGAATATGAGAAGTGGAATGATCACCTTATAGTGGAGTATGCTATGGCATATGAGTTCTATGAGATAGAATGGATTAAAATAATTTTGATAAAAATTCATGATGACCTATTTTGGATAGGTGATGTGCCAGTAAGAATCACTAGTGACCTAATATATGAGATGACAGGCCTATCTAAGTCTAGTACCATCCTTCCTATGGGAAAGGATGTTAGAATTTTTTTTGAGAAAACATGTAAGTCAAGAAGTGATAGGCACAGGATGAAAAATGAGCCTATTGACTAAGCAGACATCAAGTTGATGTCCATGATACTTGGATGAAAGTTTCAACACACCAAAAGGGTGAATAGTGTGTCTGTAGCCACAATTATAGTAGCCATTAGACTTGTGAAGGAAGATGGTGAGTTCAATTTGTGTGAGATCTTGTGCACACATTTGATTGATAACATCAAGGCAATCAAGCATGATAAGACCAAGATATTTAGGTTTGGGTATTTGATCATTTACATGTACCTTCAAATAGTTGGGAAAGTATCAGATTCATATTTGGACAAGTCCATCCCAACCATGCCATAGAGGTAGTTGTACCTAGAACAAAGTGGATTCATCCACTTGGATATGAAGTAGATGAACAAGTTTTAGAAGCATATGCTCAAGTGTTTCTTTCAACTCTTACTAATCCTAATGAGCCAAGATGGGGAACTTATGAGGATAAGGAAAGAGAGATAGATGCTAAACTACACAACGCAGCAATAAAAAGAAAGGTTGCTAAAGTCACCTCAGAGATCTTGAGAATACATGGAGTATCTCAAGTAGATCTAGACAAAGTAAAAGAACAAAAGATTTCTATGGAATTAGAGAGTGCGAATGTAGCAAAGGCAGAATCAAATGTTCCCAAGTTGAAAGTGAAGATAGAAAAATATGATGATCAGAAGGATAAAATTGATGACACTCCCTCTACACCCAAGGAAACCATTGACCCTACTACTACTCTAGAGTATAAGACAATGGTAAAGAGGAAGAAAGAGGTTAGCACTAGTCATCCATCCTTGTGAGCAACAAGAAGTAGAAAGAACACTCAAGCTCCTCCTGATGTAGGTTTCAGACCTAGTTTAAATGTGTTGAGTACAAGAATCATAAATGAAGGAAGACTGGATCAAGTAGGGAATTTCTATGATAAATACAATGAAATTGACAAATTAGAGATTCATGGCATAATCATAAAGCATATGACCAAGTTCAATAGGATAGTCTTGGAACTAAAAACAATGATTCTAGACAAAGTTTAGGACATCCTAGAGTCATTGAAGAAGATCTTAGGATAAGAGAAAAGATCTCAGATGAAAGTCTACTAGTATGTTCCTTAGAATAAAAATCACTATTGTTAGATCTAGTGAAGCCTCACCTCAAGACCAAGACAAGAACATTGAATATAATGGATAAAAACTATGAATTAGTTGCCAAATAAATAGAGAAACCCTTTGAGAAGGTCTTTATGAATAGGCACATGTATCCTCCTACTATGCCCAAAGCACGAGTATCCATAAAGGAAGCCAAGGTGGCAAAACCCACTAATGCATTAGTAATAGGTCCTCAAGATTTAGTGCCTATAGTGGAAGAACAATCAGAGGTAGATAAGTCTATGCCCACTACAGAGTCACAAAAAGACAACACAATTATCATTGATAATGTGGAGATAGCCATGGCGGCCATAGATAAGGATCTGGACAAGTTTGAGGAAAATTTTGTTAGCACTCAAGAAGCTAAAATTCTTTGTGGTTAAAATTCTCCAAATCCACAAGAAATTTTGATTGAAGATGAGAAAGAAGAAGAAACGATGGAAGAAAAGAAGGAACAAGAAAAAGAAATAGAAAATGAAGAAAAAAAGAAAGAAATAGAAAAAGAAGAAGAGAGTAATGAACCATTAGCTGAACTAGTCAAGGAAAAACAAGAAGTGATGTATAGCACTCCCATCACTCCCTCGACAACATTGTTGTGAAGTTTGACACATGACACATCCATTTTGGACTCATGGAGAGAAGAATATTTGATAAAATTCAGTGTCTTATCCATGGAAAAGGCCAAAGAAAAAGAAGTGATGAGGAATCCTGTCTTGGTAGAATTAGTAAACATTCTAAAAAAAAAATTTCCAGAGGACAAGAAAGTGTCAAAGATACACTCTATTGATGATGTGATTATAGTCATCTCACATTTCAAAAGTAATTTCTCAAGCCTTGAAGAATCTACATCCCTAGTTGTAGAAGAAAAGTACCTAAAGAAGAGGTTGAATGAATTAATGAGAAACTTTACACTTTACCTAAGCTCACTCAAGACTAGTTAAGCATCCTTAAAAGAGTTTGCAGATCAAGGAAGAAGAATCATTGTAGAATACATGGACCAGGATAAGCTTACTGATGCCCATTTAAAGAAAATAAAAGAGGTAGAAGCTATGATTGAGTAGGTCAAGAGTTTAGTTAAAGATACATCCATAGATCTAAACATGTGTAATAATTTATACCAAGGGAAAATAGATAAGATTGAGAAGGCAGAAAAAGAAATGTCAAAGACTAGGGCAAGGAAAACATAGCTTAAGAATGCTCTTGCACCCTCATTAGATATACTCAATTAGGACATCAAGGACATAGATGCCACAATAGTAACATATGATCATGGTCCTAGCACTAAATTGGAGAAGATGGAGAAGCTATAGTATGCACTATACACCCATCTCCAAATAGTAAACTCTTTGATCACATTTTGGAAGGAGATTGAAAACCTCAAGATAGCATATATGGATGTTTTCCCTTAGTGAGTATGTGTAAATATAGTTTTTGAAACACCTTTTTCATTAATGTCAAAGGGGGAGTTGTGTATATAATATGGATCATAATATGTATAGGGAGATATAAGTGTATGTATAGAAGACAAAAAGTTTTTGTATTAAGAACAATTAGCAAGTTGGCCATATTCATTTCTTGCCATCAATAAAAAAGGGGGATATTGTTGGAAATTTGGCTATACTGATGAATATGACTTAATATTGTGTTTTCATTATGGAAAAAAAGTCATATAGTAGTTTGGAGTCAGTGCACTTGATGAGAAGATTAGAAATCATTTAAGTGTTGAAGACTAGACAGTGTACAGAGTTCCTGCAGCTCAGAGCATCAGCGCATGTGTGTATGGTAGAATTATCGTGTGTGACCTAGAAGTTAAGTTAGTTAGATAATATTCATGCTTATTCTATGAGCACATGATACAATATGCAAGTATGAGAAAGATACAGGCAATTGAAGTTGCATAGCTAGTGTGTGCCAGTGAAGGATAGAGTAAGCAGCCGACTGTTATCATTTTGAGTTGCGATTATATTCTATTGATGTAAAGGCTATGCACCTATTTTAATTAGGTTTTTGACATGTATATATTTTTTTGTAAACACACTTAAGCCAATTCAATTAGAAGCATTGTATGTAATAGGTCTAAGGGCCAACCTAGTTGTTTATTTTGTATGCGCATATAAATATGAGATACACCCATTGTAATTATCATGGATGTCAAGATAGAGTTGTGATAAGAAGATAAGAAGTGTGCAAAGAGTCTATAAGATGTATTAGAGATTTTAAAGAGGTCAAAGCATCAACACATCAAAGGAGCTGATCTGACAAGTAGTGTCATAGGGATAGTTCATCCAACAGATATAGTGTGTATCTGAGATTAGAAGGTTGTAGCCTTCACCACTTGAATAATGAGCTCTAGGATAGTGCATCCACTCCCCTAATAGGGACTATTATAAAAGACTCCTAACAGGGTTTTACCATTGACAACATCTATTGTACTTAATACATTGTAAAGAAACACCTAATAAGGTTAAGGATCTTCTAACAAGGATCACTAAACACTAGTACAAAATATTAGTGGATGTCAATTCCCACCAATGTTTTTACCTATTTGGGTTTCCCCATAACCATATTGGTGTTATGTGTGGATTTCATATTTCATGTTTATGTGAATGTTCATTTTAGTACTTAAGCATTTAAGTTCAGTTTAAAGACTAAGAAAAAAAGATAAATATACAGTGAACACTTTCAAATGCCTATTATAAAAGAGTAACATGATCTTATCTTTGTATAGATTTTTCCAAGATAGCATCCACATAATCCTCAAGAATCTTATGAATGTAATCATGAAAAATCAAGTTCATAGCCCATTGATAAGTTTCTCTTGTATTTTTTAATCCAAAAGGCATCATGACTGAAAAAAATGTTCCCCAAGGTGTTATAAATGTTGTCTTAAGTTGATCTTTAGGAGGAATAAAAATTTAATTATAGCCAAAAAAGACATCCATAAAAGATAATAAAGCATGGCCTATTTTTGAATCCACACTCATATTAATATTAGGTAACAGAAAATCATCTTTTAAGGATTCTTTATTTAAATCTCTAAAGTTAGTACACATCCTTATCTTGTTTTCTCCTTTTGAAATGGGCATAATATTTGAAATCTAGTCTAAGTAATCAATAGAGTGAATGAATCCAACATCCAATAATCTTTCAATTTCAGCCTTAACTAATAAAGCAATTCATGGATTCATCATTTGAATTTTTTTCTTCACAGGTTTAACATGTGGTTTAAGAACAATATTGTGAGTAACAATCTTAGAATCTATACCCTGCATATCCGAATATGTCCAAAAAAAATGTCCTAAAATTCAAGTAAAAGGGAAACCAACTGATCATGTTCATCCTAATTCAAACATTTTCTAATTTTTATGATCTTTTCAAAATCATTTTCATCCATTTGAATATCAACAGTCTTAGTTATTATCAAATCACTTTGTATTGGAGAATCCATTGGTAAAGAAGAAATATTATGTTCATCATGTTCTCCAAAATAAGTATTTGTAATTAAACAATAAGGCTTTTTTTGTTTGTGATGAATAGTATTTAAATCCTCATAAACCCCTAAAAAATTTGCTAAGGCATCATCTTCAAGAAACATAGCCAAGGTAGGTCTTTGATTAATGTCAAGGAGGAGCGAGTTAACCAACTTCAACTATCCACCACATATATGATTAACATTGAGAGGAAAAGTTGATGGTTTTTTGTAAGGATTGAATCCCAATCCATATGTATGATCATAAATTTCATTATCCAAAGGCACTTGTATACCTTGCTCATATTTACCACATCCTTTCCCATTAAATCTTGATTTCTTGAGCAGATGATAACTAGAACCATATCTATCGGCCATATCAGATGGAGTCCAAGGAGAGACGTGTCATAATATCATGACAATCAAGTTTTATTATTTCAATTTTTTCTTCAAGTGAGGTGGAAAAAAATTTCTTTTTAATTCCTTAGAAAGTAGGGAAGTAGTAAACACTTTTTTTTCAAATTGATTTTGTTGTTTCATGAATTCTAAATCAGAAACCATATATTCTCCAATGAAAGTAGGATTAAAGTCTAATGTCCCCCAATCATCCTCATTCTAAGAAGAAGATGGAGATTTATTTTGTTTAATCTTAGCTTGTTTTTCAGTCTCTTTGCTTGGTTGGAGAGGCTCAAAAACATTAACATATTCTGCATTTAAGCAAGAATTTAGTGCATCATCCACATGTAATGTATGCATTAAGTTGTTATAAATGAACCTAATCTTGTGATGAGGAGTAGAAGAAATTGCAAGAATAGTATATAACCAAGGTCTTCCTAAAAGAAGGTTATAATTTAGAGATCTAGGGATAACATGAATAGGATTATTAAGAACATCTAGACCAACTTTAAGAGGTAAGGTAATAATGCCCAAAGTTCTCTTTGCAATGTTGTCAAATCCATGAATAGGGACATTATCAGATTGAATAGTTGTGAGATCATCCTTAATTTCCTCAAGCATATCCATGCTAGAAACATTAAGCCTAGATCCATTATCAATTAATGTTCTACAAATGATACTTAGATTAATCGAAACAACCACCATAAGAGCATCATATTGATTATGTACCTCAAGGGATGGTAAATCATCATTGGTAAACACAATAGGAGGTACAAAAGGCATAGTATGAATACACTCCAAAAAGGAATTAATGTTCTCTTGATTAGGAGGTGAAGCAGGAAGAGTAGATAAAGCCTTTTGCAATGCCTCATGATATGTCAAGGAATTTTGAAGTAATTCCCATAAAGATATCTTAGTAGGAGTAGCACATAATTAATCAACTAAATCATAATCCTTAAAGGAAGATGGAAACCTAGGAGCTTGAGGCAACACAGGTTGAGAAGGTGGTATAGAAACTAGAACAGCATGCTGAGGATTGTTTCGTGTGTGATAAGCATGTGAAATAGAATCTGTGTTATCAAATAAATCCAAAGGATCTTTAGGTTTACCCTTAATTGTTATTTGACGACATCCTTCTACTATCAACAAAGGTTTAGGATATATCATTTTAGGTTTATCAATGTTGCAAATAGGGGAGCATGAAGGTAACCAGGCACACACCCTATGGTAAAGGTCAATTGAAGAGGTTGTGGGGGAGAGTGAAATAGGAATAGGATCAATGGAGATTTCATTCGGACAATTTTCATCCTCACTTCCATGTACCTCATTAAGGTATCTATCATATTTTACAATAAAAGCCTCATCAAAGTATTCAAAACATGAATTATACCTGTTGAACACAAAGTAACACTACAAGCATGAAAAATGTAAATATTTTTGTATTTTAAAGAAATTTTGCAATTTTTTTGTATTTTTGAAATATAAATGAAAGAGCATAAAAGGAATCTACTTTTATAAGTGTTTACTAGTAAAAGTACCTTCAGAGGGTTAGTATTGCAAATAAATAAATAAAATAACAAAATTACCACAAATAATAAGCTATTTTAACAAATAAAGAACAATTAAGCACTCTATGGATCTCTATTTATGGATGCTAATGCAAAGCTCTCAGCAAATTTCCATTAGTAATAGTCCTAAAATGAGAATGAATGATAAACAAAGATAATAGTTCAATTCCAATTTGAAATTAAGCCTGGTTAACTCTAAATTTTCCTTTCTAGCTCTAAATTGCATGAGGTTTGATGCTATTCTCAGATTTGTGGATGATTATTGAGTGAATTTTACCTTGATTTTATAGATTTAGGAAAGGGTATGGGGTGTATTTGAGTTGATCAAGGTTAGGTGAGAGTTGAGTCCATGGTTCCACCTTTGGAGACCATTTAAATATTTTTTCCTCAAAGCTTGGGACAAGAGGAAAAAATGAGTGGACAAGATGCATCCTCCAAGTGAGTGATTGAAATTCAATTTAGGCTTGATCTATGTGAGCTTGGTCCTCAATTCCTATCGGTTGATTCATTTTCCTCCCATTTGGTGGTTGAGAGAGAATAAGAATTAATTAATTAAATTTATTTAATTTGTTTAGTCATGTGTACCCCTTAAATGGGTTGATTTGATTTAATTTGAACTATACAATTAATTATATTAATTGTACACTTTATTGATTAATCATGATTTATTAGGTTATAAATTGATTTAATGGCTTTTTATTTTCAATTAAATTTGGATTAAGGTTCAATTGTAATTTATCTTTGATTTTGACTTGATTTCATTTAATTGCATTTAATTGTATTGATTTTTGCATTGATTTCTCACTTAAATGATCTTGTCCATTTTTTGGTGATTACAAATGTCCCTCTTTGTGTTGACATGTGCAGCGTGTCGATTCAAAGAATGTCTTGATTCATCAATGTAAAGTCTCAATTCATTGATGGTCGATTTTGATGTTTAGTATAAGATGTAGATTCTGATGAAGTTTGATTGAATTTGATGTCCTGATGGTCAATTTGATGATAGTTTGTTGATATGGTACCTAGTTCAATCTGATTTCATATTTGATGCCCCTTTCGATTAATAAGAGAAAAATTTTCTAATAAAATATTACACTTTGATTTGATGGTCATGCCCCTGATTAGATAATACCAATGTCATTCTTGACTATCCCAGTGTATCCCTATCAAAAATGAAATGAAATTTGATCGTTGATTGAAAAAGTTGATGGTTTAGGTCATTTTAGATTAATTAGGTCAAATTATAACAAATTTCAATTTCATTTTTTATTATGAATTTACATTTTTTTAGTGACAAATGCCCTTGATTTGGCCAATTTGGTGAAAAATTTGGGTCCTTGGTCATTTTATGGTCAAAGATACCCTTTTTAGGTCAAAATGGCCTATATATAGGGGTAAAAAGTCAATTTCACTATTCATTTTCACTTTTCTATTTGACTTTTCTTCTTTGAGTCCTCTAACCCTTTCAGCATGGTGATCCTAATTCACAAGTACCAGTTTGAGCAAGGGCATTAGTATCATTGGCCACCGACCTATGGACCTCCAGTAAGTACTTGATCAACTCACTTTGTTAATTTATTATGTTTAATTTGAAAAAATTGAATTTTTCTTGATAAAAACCCCTTTTTTTCTTTTTTCAAATTTAAATAGTGCTTTTAATCCTTTTAATAGCACATAAACCTTTATTTCTACACATGCGTGATTTTAAATAGTGCTTCCGTGATTTCTAGTAGCACTTGTACTTGTTGAAATTAGGGCTCTTTTCACTTTCCAAATTTTCTCTAGCATGTATAATTTCATTTGTGCATTTGATATTTTAAATATCACGTTCATATATTCTTTTAGCATTTTAAAATTCTTTTAGCACTTTCACCATAGAATAATGCTTTTATCAAAAAAGATTGCGCTTTTAATATTTTTAACTGTGCTTTTTCCTTTTAGCACTTTTAAACATTTAAATAGCACTTTTATCTTGTTAGGAAACAAATGCAAATGACTTAGTTAGTTTTCCAAACCGTCTAATGTCGTCAATTAGTTGATTAGCTTAGGTGATAAACTTGATTTGGTAGCAAGTCGTAGGATGTCAGTTTGAGTCAGTTTAGTTTGAATTTTTTATTTGTGAATCTTGATTTAGATGATGGATGATGATAAATTTTCCATCCTCTCTGAATAGAATCAGGAAAATTGATTGTGGTTTAATAATTTTTAAAATATTTGATAGACTTGGGAAAATTATAAAAAAATAACTGATTTCAAAATTGATGTGATTTAACTTGCTTTTTGTAGGTCGTGCTTAAGACACTAGTCATTCTAGGTTTGTATCCTCTTCCATTCAAAGTGATAGATTATTTTAGCACTCCTGATCAATGACATATTGACAGATGCAGTCTATCCTTCTTACTTGTCCTACCTTGATTTTGAGTGAATCAAGGAGTGATTATAGCTATGGCAGAGAGGTGGCACTCTAACCATAACACCTTTCACCTGCCCATGGGAGAGATGAATATCACTCCTAAGGATGTGTACCACATCCTACACATCCCTACATGTGGAGAGTTAGTGTACTATGATTAGGTTTATGATGCCACAACTTGTCGATAGGTGTTCTAGGACTCTATGATTGGTGATGATCATATTTAGTGGGCTTAGTTCTCATCTTTCCTAGTTATTCCAATATTTTTGGGTGCTCTGATTGGTGGTTTCCTCATTCCTAATAGTCAAGGGCATGGCTTTATGGTCAGTTGGGAAACTATCTTGGAGGTGTTTTCAAGTTGTCTATACTAATTTATATGACTTAGTATAGTGTTTTCATTATGGAAACAAAGTCATATAGCAGTTTGGACTCAGTGCACATGATAGGAAGATAAAAAATTATCTAAGTGTTGAAGACTAGATAGTGTATAGAGTTCCTAAAGCTTAGAGAATCAGCTTATGTGTGTATGACCAACTTATGGTATATGCCCTAGAAGATAAGTTGGTTAGACTATATTCATGCTTAGTCTATGAGCACATAATTAGATATGCAAGTATAAGTAAGATAAAGATAGTTGAAGTTACACAGCCAGTGTGTGCTAGTGAAGACCAGATTAAGAAGCTGATTGTTATCATTTTGAGTTGTGGTTATATATTGATGTAAAGGATATGCACCTATTGTAATTAGGTTTCCTATATCTATATATTTTTTTTTGTAAACATGCTCGAGAAAATTCTATTGGAAGTGTTGTATGTAATAGGTTTAAGGGCCGACCTAGTTGTTTGTTTTGTATACGCATTTAAATATGAGATGCACCCATTGTAATTAGGATAGAAGTTGATATAGAGTTGTGATAAGAAGAGAAAAAGTGTTTGAAGAGAATATAAGATATGTTAGAGCTTTTCAAGAGGTCAAAGCATTAGTGCATCAAAGGAACTAATCTGACAAGAAGTGTCACAGTGATAGTTCATCCAATAGATACAGTGTGTATATGAGATCAGAAGGTTGTAGCCTTCACCACTTGAGCAGTCAGCTCTAGGACAATGAGTGCACTTCCCTAATAGGGTCTGACCCTTAACAAGGTCTACTGTACTTAATGCATTATAAAGAAACTCCTAACAAGCTTAAGGATCTTCTAACAAGGATGATAAAACACTAGTACAAAATATTAGTGGGTGTCAATCCTCACCGAGGTTTTTATCTATTTGGGTTCCCCCATTAGCATATTGGTGTTATGTATTAATTTCATGTTTCATGTTTATGTGGATGTTCATTTTAGTACTTAATTATTTAAGTTTAGTTTAAAGATTAAGAGAAAAGATATAATATAGTGAACATTGATTCACCACCCTCTCAATTTTCCCATTCTTGTCAATTGGTGTCAGAGCTCTGGTCCTCAGCAAAGAAGTTTAACCACTTGAGGAGATCATGGAAAAAGTAGAAATGAAACATATGAAAATAAATCTTGAAGCTTCTCTTGAAGACCTAGACAAATCTGAAAGAGAAACTGAAGAACTAAGGGAAAAACTCAGTGATGCTCAATTAGTCATCAAAAGGATAAGGAAGGATTTGAAAGAATGCTCTACCAGTGATCTAGGGACAATGGTCAAGAAGGTGAATGAAGAAAATACATCTTTAAAAGAAAAACTTGAATAATTTGATGATAAGATGAATAACAATCAAGAAGTCTATGATGAACAGGTCAAAGAGACCCTTCAACTAAATGAAGAATTAAGGCAAGAAAACATGGAAATCTTAGAGCTAAGAAACAATAAGGAAAACTTGGAATTTGAATTGAAAGATGCTAAGAATCACATTGATAAATTACAAACTTGTTCTTATTTGATATAATCTCAGTTGTATGCAAGAAGAGCTACATGAGATACTAGCTATGTTGGATGCAATGAAGCACAAAATTAGATTGACGACATGCAAGCCAAAATGAAAGCACCAAAAGGCACCTCAGATACCAAGGAGACTAAAAGTCAGACTAAGGATCATATTGAACCACCTAAGAATGAATGTAAATCTATAGACTACACATGTTATGCATGTAACAAGCATGGACACATGACAAGGAATTGTACAGAGGTAATACCTTTCTATGGTTACTATTATTCATACAATAAATTTGGTCATAGAGCCATGAATTACAAGACAAGTCAAAAAAATATGACTCATAATCAAAGAAATCAAAATCAATCAAATGTAAATGTTACATGTCATATATGTAACTATAATGGCCACTCATCTAGACAATGTAAAATGGTGACCCACGTCAATGCACCAAGGAATAAAAGGCCTCTTGTCATTTATCACTCTTGTAACAAGGCTAGACATATCTCAAAGTTTTGCAGATAAAGGAAACAAGGTCAAGAAAGCCCTAAAAGTCCCATAGAACTAGTATCGGATCCCAAAGGAGAAGTTAATTTTGTGAAAGAGGATGCGAGCTTGATTTGGTCAGAAGCAAAGAAGGACTAGGTTGATGAGTATGTATTGGATGCTTCTATAGTCGATGTACCCTCTACATCTAGATGAATGGCCCTTAGGGTCATAGGGGGAGCTAATTTAGCTCTAGAACCTTATGTGGATGGTATACTCACTCTCAAAGTATGCACCTTTGGACTTAATCTTTTGAAGACTAAGGGAACCTTCGTGCAAGAACACACTAGCTAAATTTTTGCATAATGAAAGATAGAAATTTCCAAGTGACAGCCTGGTTTATGTGACAAGTATTAATGGTAGAATTTCTACTTTAAAGTACACAAAAGCTAGAAGAGCTCTCATTGCATTTGAATTAAGAGTGATTGAAGAGAAGAAGATCCTTAGTAGTTGATTGAGAAGGATTGTAGTTTGATTCTTCAAGTGATTTTCTATGCATTTGATTAGTTGCAAAAACCCTCATTCATCGTGCCAATTCATAATCTCTTGGAAACCTTTGTGAAAGTGATATACAAGTAAGTGATGGCTACTCCTATAGTATTTGATGGTTTAGAGAAGAAAATATATGTGTTTAAGAGGAATCCATTTAAATCTACACTAGATGACCTAGAAGGGGCATTCTCCCACATGCCTATGGGTTTTATGTATGTCAAGGCCATTAGGGCATATATCTACTATGAGATAGAGCTAGTAGGATTGGACAGATTAAGGTCACACATGGAAACTATGCTAGAACCAGCCAAAACCTTCATGGATGAGTATGTGTAGTGGAATAATCACCCTATAGTGGAGTATGCTATGATATATGAGTTCTATGAATTAGAATGGATCAAGATTCTATTGAGTAGGATTCATGATGACCTATTTTGGATAGGTGAAGTACCCATCAGAATTATTGGTGACCTAATTCATGAAATGGCAAGCCTCTCAAAGATAAGCATCATCCTTCCAGTGGATAAAGATGTGAGGAAGATTGTTGAATAGACTTGAAAGTCAAGAAGTGATAGGTGCAGAATGACCATAGAGCCTATTGAGCAAGATGACATCAGATTCATGTCTATGATACTTGGATATAGGTTTCAACACACTAGCAGGGTAAATAGTGTGTCTGCAGCCACAATTCTTGTAGTCATAAGAATTGTTAATGAAAATGGAGAGTTCAACCTATGTGAAATCTTGCACACATAACTAATTGACAACATCAAGGTAATCAAGCATGATAAGGGAAAGATATTCAGATTTGGGTCTTTGATAATTTATATGTACTTCCATATTGTTGCAAAGTTGTCAAACTTATACCTTGACAGGACTATTCCCACTATGCCACAAATATCCTTCAAGGAATCTAATGAGAGAACTCTAAGAGACTACATGACTCTAGAATTGAAGAGATTTAGAGCTAAGATGTAGATGTGGTATAGGATACTAGAGAAGATAGTTGATAAATATAAGGATACTATTTGTTTTATGGTTGAAACAAACACAACATGCATGGAGGAAGTTGAACCTAGAACAAAGTGGATTCATCCACTTGGATATGAAGTAGATGAAAAAGTCTTGGAAGCATATGCTCAAGTATTTCTTTCAGCCCCTAAAGACCCTAATGAGCCAAGATGGGGAACCTATGAGGAGAAAAGAAGAGAAATTGATGTAGTATTGAATAGCGCATCAACAAAAAGGAAGGTTGCTAAGGTTACCTCTAAAATCTTGAGAATACATGGAGTCTCTCAAGAAGACTTAGAAAAAGCATGGGAAGAAAATATTTCTTTGGAATTAGAGATTGCAGATGCAACAAAGGTAGAATCAGATGATCCTAAGCTAAAGAAAGTGAAGATTGAAAAATCTGATGAATAGAAAGGTAAAACTAATGTTACTCCTTCTACACCCAAATAAACCATTGACCTTACTACTCCTCCTAAGTATAAGGTAATGCTGAAGAGAAAGAAAGAGATTAGCATTGGTCATCCATCCTCAAGAGTCACAAGGAACATAAAGAACTCACAAGCACCTCCTAAAGTAAGTTTCAAACCTAGTATCAATGTGATAAGTGCAAGAATAATTGATGAGGGAAGAATTTATCAAGTAGGAAAGTTTTATGAAAAATATAGTGAGATAGACAAATCTGAGATACATGGTATGATAGTCAAACACATGCTAAAGTTCAAGAAGATAGTCTTGGAACTTAAGACTATGATCCCAGATAATGTGTGGAACATCCTAGAATTCCAAAAGAGACAATCCATTGAAGAGGATTTAAGGATAAGGGAAAATATTCTAGATGATACCCTTCTAGTATGTTCCTTAGAAGAAAAATCATTGTTGCTAGACTTAGTGAAGCCACATCTCAGAACAAAGTCAAGGACTTTGCACATTATGGACAAAAACTATGAGTTGGTTGCAAAAGAAATAGAGAAGGAATTTGAAAAAGTCTTTATGAATAGGCACATGTATCCAGCTACTGTGTTGACACCACAAGTACCCCCAAAGGAAGTCAAGGTGGTAGATCCCACTAATGCATCAATGAAAGGTCCTCAGGAATTAGCACCTATGGTTGAAACATAGAAAAAGGAAGATAAGTCTGCACCCATGACAAAGTCACTAAAAGATAGCACAATTATCATTGATAATGTAGAGATAGCCATGGTAGCCACTGATATTGAGTTGGAAAAGTTTTAAGAGGCATTTGTAAGAACTCAAGAGGTAGAAAAATTATGCAGTAATAGTCCTCCTAATCATCAAGAAGAAATATTGATTGATGATATAACAAATGAGAAAGAAGAAGAAAAGATGGTAGAAAAGAAAGAAGAAGAAAAAGGAAAAGTAGATATAAAACAAAAGAAAGAAGAAGAGGTAAAAGGAAGTGAGCAAACAGATGAAACATCAGCTGAACCAATCAAGATAGAACAAGAAGTGATGGATAGCACTCCCATCACTCCCTCAACAACATTGTTGTCAAGTTTGACACCTGACACAACTAGTTTGGACTCATGGGGAGAAGAAGACCTGATTAAGTTCAATGTCTTAGCTATGGAGAAGGAAAAGGAGAAACAAGTGATGAGGAATCCTCTTCTTGTAGAGTCAGTGAACATACTAAACAATTTTTTACCTACAGACAAGAAAGTGTCCAAGGTACACTCTATTGATGATATAAGTGTAGTCATTTCACAATTCAAAAGCAATTTCTCTAGCCTAAAAGAATTTGCATCCTTAGTTGTAGAGGAGAAGTAATTGAAGAAGAGACTAAGTGAATTGGTTAGCAACTATATACTTGACCTGAGCTCACTAAAGACTGGTTAAGCATCTCTGAAGGAGCTTGCAGCAAAGGATAGAAATATCATTGTTGACTATATGGACTAGGAAAAACTGACTACTAGTCTATACAAAAAGGTACAAGAGGCAGAAGTCATGATAAAAAACATAAAGAAATTAGTGGAAGATCCCTTATTGATGTGAATATGTACAATAATGTCTACCAAGGATAGTTAGACAAGATTGAGAAGGCAGAAAAAGAGATGATGAAGATAAGGGCTAGGCAGACTCTACTAATGAATGCTCTTGCACCCTCATTAAACATACTTAATCAGAATATCAAAGAGATTGATACCACCATGGTAACATATGATAAAGGTCCTAGCACTAATTTGGAGAATATGGTGAGGCTATAGTATTATTTATGCACCCATCTACAGATTGTAAATTCACTGATCATGTTTTCGAAGAAGGAGATCCAAAATCTACAGATTGCATATCAAGATGTTCTATCATAGTAATTTTTTGTAGATTCAGTTTTGACACACATTTTTGATTAATGTCAAAGGGGGAGTATTTTTAGAATATGGATTATAGATATGTATAAGGAGATACAAGATAGAAAGATATGTATAGGGACATATAAGACAAAAGTTTTCTTTTGTATTAAGGACAATTAGCAACTTGACCATATTCCTTTGTTGCTATCAATGACAAAGGGGGAGATTGTTGGAAAGTTAGCTTTAATGATGTATATGACTTACTATAGTGTTTTCATTATGGTAACAAAGTCATATAGTAGTTTGGAGTCAACTCACTTGATGGGAAGATAAGAAATCAGCTAAGTGTTGAAAACTGGATAGTGTACAGAGTTCCTAAAGCTTAGAGCATTAGGGCACATGCGTATGACCAAATTATGGTATGCACCATAGAAGATAATTGGGTTAGAGTATATTCATGCTTATTCTATGAAATCATGATCATATATGCAAGTATAAGAAAGATACAGATAGATGAAGTTACACAGCTAGTGTGTGCCAATGAAGAATAGAGTAAGTGGCCAACTATTATCATTTTGAGTTGCAGTTATATTCGAATGATGTAAAGGCTATGCACCTATTGTAATTAGGTTGAAAATATGTATATATGTTTTTTTATAAACACGCTTGATCTAATTCAATTGGAATTATTATATGTAATAGGTTTAAGGGCTGACCTAGTTGTTTGTTTTGTATGCGCATATAAATATGAGATGTTCCCATTGTAATTAGCATGGAAGTTGATATAGAGTTGTGATAAGAAGAGAAGAAGTGTGTGAAGATAATATAAGACATATTAGAGATTTGAAAGAGGTTAAAGGATCAAGACATCAAAGGAACTAATCTAACAAGAAGTGTCATAGTGACAATTCATCCAGCAGATATAGTGTGTATCTAAGATCAGAAGGTTGTAGCCTTCACCACTTGAGCAGTGAGCTCTAGGATAGTGCATTCACTCCCCTAATAGGGACTATTGTAAAAGAATCCTAACAAGGTCAGACCCTTAAGAAGGTCTATCATACTTAATGTATTGTAAATAAACTCCTAATAGGGTTAATGATTTTCTAACAAGTATCATAAAACACTAGTACAAAATATTAGTGGGTGTCAATTCCCACCAGGGTTTTTACCTATTTGGGTTTCCCCATAACCATATTGTTGTTATGTGTTGATTTCATGTTTCATGTTTATGTGGATGATCATTTCAGTACTTAAGTATTTAAGTTTAGTTTAAAGACTAGGAGAAAAGATAAAATACAATGAACATTGATTCACTCCCCCCCTCAGTGTTCCCATTCCTAACAAGAGGATCTGATGGGTCAGCCCTGATGATTTGATTGGGGTTCTTATGTTTTGGTGTAGTTGTACCATGAGATGAATATAGTTGTTTATTGACATTCCTTGACTCTATCTATTGGAGTCATTTTGTTATGTCTATGGATATGGGAGCACCTCCCAGTTACTAGACCAATTTATGTTCATCACCATGATCTTGGGTGGCCTTTTTCCTAGATGTATGATGGTATGGTGGTGTAGGCCCATTTGGGAAAGTTAGATTATTGGCACTATATGATAGATGATATGGATCAAGTCTTATGGCTTCTGTACATTGGATGTGAGGTGTGACCCAAGGATTCTTTAGAGCTTCCTTTCATGTGTTTTCCTCAATGGATGATAGGGTGAACTCTACATATCATAGAGAGATTTTTTTTTCTACGTGTGCTATGCCAGTATGGTCAGACACAAAGCATGCATCAGGGTGTGGCTATTAATGCTAGGGTTCTAGTTGAGTGATCATTATGGGGACCTTAGATCGATTACATGATAGCTCAACAGGAGGTGGAGTAGCTAGGTCACCTACCATGGGATAGGAGAGACCATGTGATAGATGCTAGCATGAATAATGAGTATGTAGATTGGTTTTCTTGGAACCCTTTTTTGAGGTTCACAGATCCTGTTGAGCAGGTGCCTGAGATTGAGGATGAGTTAGAGGATGATGGTGGGGATGGAGATGGAGGTGGAGATGGGGATGGAGGTGGGGGTTGTAATAGATGAGCTCATCAGGGATGATGGGGTAGGAAAGCATTTATAGGAGGTAGAGTTGTGATACCAGTGATTGTTTTCATGCCTTTTCCTCGTAGGGGTGGTCATGTGGATAGATTTTTTCATTGGGTTTCCATGGATCCTATAGCAAGATAGGACCATCATAGGGTCGCATGTCAGAGATAAGTTGATGCATAGGTAGCTATTGATATTGATGCTTAGGCCTCACTAATATTGTTAAATTAGGCACATGGTAGACTAGCATAAGCTCCTCTTCCAAAGGATCCTCCATAAGTTATTACACATGCTCCTCTAGTACAGGCTCCTACTTCTTCTATGATGCCATCTACTTCTCCTTTCATTCCATCTTTGTCCATTCCATTGTCTTCCATTCCATCTTCTTCTATTCCATCTTCTTCTACTACTCCTCCACAAACTCCTCCTACCCAGGCTCCTAGTTCAGAGGCTCTAGAAACTACATCAAATGCTCAAGCCTTACAATTAGATGTGTCTTAGATTAGATAGCAAGTTAGCCAGCTTAGAAGTATGATGCAAGATTTTATGGCTGCTATGAGTCCGCATGGGCTACAAGCTAGTTCAAGAAAACCTCTTGATACTAATCCTAGTCATGATGGTCTTGATTGTGCTAGTTGCTCAGCTAGTTGATTGATACTGATCTGATATATATTTTTTATTGATGTACATGATGATCCTAGTTTTGATATTGAGACATTGGACTCTGTTCTATTCTTTTGATCAGTTGAGGTTTTTATGTTATGTTTTGATACTTGTTGATACTTTGATGGACTCTGATTACCTAATGTTTCATGATGATACTATGGAGTTTGATACTCAATTGATAGATTTACTTTATGTGATGTCATTATGTGTTGGACCTTATTTTTTAGGTGTTTTACTATGATATGTAGATCTATATGATTCTATCTCTTATATGCTTTATTTTATGCATTTCAAAATGCAGTTGATGATATGGATGCATATGTTCTATGTATTCTTAAATGGTTGTCTTATGTATGACATAAAATAGGTGAATGTATGCAATATAGATTTATGATATGATTCTTATAATGATTAATGTTATAATATTTGAATGTTTTATGGATGTGAATGATATATAAATGTGTTACATGATGATGTAATGATTTAATGAATAATGTGAAGTAATGATGCTTATGGATATATGCATGTATTTACTTTGATGATATGGATATCTTTAATTAATGCAGGGGCATTCTAGAGTACTCAATGAATCTATATGGAGGTGTGTTGTTTGGCTAGTGTTACTCAGTTGTAGCCTTAACTGATGATCTTAGTCATTGAAGGAAGCTCAGTCATTGAATGAACTCAGTAATCTTTGGTGCTCAATGAAAGTGTCACTCAATGATGCCTGTGATGCTCGATCAACACTTATGCTTGGTGATGCCTGGCATGCTTGGTTATTTCACTAGTGCTCAGTAGTTCTAGTTTACCGATTGGAGTTCTGTGTGATTTATTGGGCCGACTTGGTGCATTTTTTTTCGGTAGCTATTGTTATAGGCTGACATGTTTAATTAAATGTTTGTAAGGCTATTTTGAAGCTGACTTGTATGGAATTTAATATTTGTTGGGGGAGTTAAGGATTTCATTCACCTAACTTGTGGCTGATGATTAGTATTTATAGGATGTTTGGGGTAGTTTTTTAGGCATGACTTGATGACTTAGCGAGTCAGATCAAAGGTTCTAAAAGATGGAGTTGGTGAAGTTGTGGAAAAGATATTGCTTGATCTTGTAGATCAAATATTTATCTGATAGTTTGTAGTTGTAGGGTTAGTCATTTGCACACTTGGAGACAAGGAGATTTCTTGGAGGCTTGTGAGCTCAATTTTAGATTTGCCTTAGGGTTTCCATCAGCTGTTGATTATTTCATAGCTAAACTAGCTAAGATTGTATTAGATCTATGTGGATCTTGAAGAACTTGTTTATGTTTATAATTGGCCCTAACTCAGAAGGCCTTACAATCAGGCATGTTAATGAAAATTGAGTTGAACATCTTGTTGTGTTGATTTTTCCACTGTGTAATTCTAAAGCTGCAAGGCTAGATTTTCCTTAATTACATCATCCTTTCCTTGGTCAGTGTTAGGTGGTATCAGAGTGAGAGTTGATCTTATGGAGTGAAGGTTAACCTAGCAAGGCTGATCTTGTGAAGTTGATCTGGTTGGTGAAGAGATGATATCATCTGAGTTGTAGATCTGGAGTATTCAACTTATGGATCTTACTCTAGTTGTTTGTGAAAGGTGGTAGGTTGAGATCTAACTTGCATACAACTTGGAGATTTCCACAAGGTGGTTGATGTATAGTTTTTTAGAGAGAGCTTCCCTTATCTTTAAGGATCCCTTCAAGAAGATTGGACCCTAGATTACTTGTCGATCTTTGTGATACTATGGAATCTAGGATTATAGAGAAGGTGAAATCAAATTTCAAATCTGAGATGGAGTTGATGAAGAATGACATGGTCACCAAGATCATGAGATTCATTAATGGTGTACCTATTAGGAATGAATGCTAAAGTGTTTGGCACCCATTCTATAGTAGTTGTTATTGCATTCATGACTATGATTGTCATTGATGTCAACACAGTGTTTTACCAAAGACTTCCAGAGAAGCAGACAGTGTTTTGATTAGCACACGTGGGATATTATAGTTAGAGCTATGAAAAATTGAAGATATACTCTTTGATATGTTATATTTCTATGGTTAAGAGTGCTGATAGTAATTCTTTTATTCTTGAAAGTTATGATCATTTTGGTGGAAGCAATATTCAAGCAGTGTTCCTGAGTAGCAGTTTTTGGCAATTGAATGATATCCCCTAATCAGGATGGAATCTAGCTTTGCATAGTTAAAGGGAAGTTAGAGACACATTGATAGTGATGTGGATGAGAATGCAAACTTTGAAGTCACATGAGTGAATATTTATTGTATTTGGAAGCTGACAGTTTTATGTAATTGTGTGCCAACTCATTTGTAGTTATTTGAGTGTGGTATAAAGGAAGGAATGTTTTTCCTTGTTTTAGTGTTGAGATGTGATGCGGTATGCATGAAGTGAAGAAAAGAGCTAAGTATGAGACTGAAATTGTGAAGGAAGACATGTGAAGTACAGAGATCTAAAATTGAGATTTGATGTGACAGTAAGTGTGATTTGGCACAGTCAGAGAAGAGGTATCATATTATTCTATTGAATAATGCAAAGCTTATTTAGATAGTGAGTTTAGTGATCTTACCCTAAAGTTGTTTGAGCAGTGGGTCCTTTTGTCTTCTATAACTCTTAATAGGGTTAGAATCTTTTAATAGGGATTCAAAATCTCCTAATAGGGATTTATATATACTGAATGTATTTCATAAGATTCCTAATAGAGTCCATCCTTTCACAAGGAATATTCATATTAGTGCATCTTTTTATGGGCATAATTCCCATTGGGGTTTACTCTTTGATCGAGAGGTTCCCTAGTCAACATATCTTGTGTTATTGTGTAATTATATATGAATATCTTTCTATGGTTGGTAATTATATTGCTTACATGGTTTAATTCTATTAAAGATGATAAAAGTTATAATTATTTGATAACTGATTCACCACCCCTCTCAATTATCTTGGTGGACTTTACTTTCTAAAAATTGGTATCAGAGCAGGAGGTCCTTGAAATAGAAGTTTAATAGCTTAAGGAGATCCATGGTGAATTTCAAGAAAGAAAGCCCTAAGTTTGATGGAGTAAATTTTGACAGCTAGAAAGAAAAGATGAAAACACATCTACTATGTTTAGGACAAAGTTATTGGTTGACTACAAAGAATGATAAGACTGTCATTGAAGAATATGATCATGAGACATGCTCTAATGATGAGAGAGATCTATTCATGTGTAACATACTTGCAAGAGAAGCACTTTTGACAGCACTTCCAGAGAATGAATATAGTCCAGTAAAATGTTTGAAAAGGTCTCATGAAATTTGGAAAGCTTTACACTCTAGTTTTGAAGGTGATGAACATGCAAAAAGAGTTAGATTACATAATTGGATATGTGCATTTGAAGATATAAGAATGTTGGAAGATGAATCTATTAGAAGCTATATTGATAGAATGCCAGAAATTATTGCAAGGATAAAATCTTGCGGAGGAACAAAGATAGAGAATGAAGTGATATGGAAAATTCTAAGGACATTGACTCATGTATTTAAGTAGACAACACAGGTGATTGAACAAGTTATACCTTGTACTATGAACTTTACAAGAGAGACTCTTCTTAGAAGATTGGAAGCAGTAGAGATAAACCTGAGGTTATCAGTAGACTTACCTAGAATGGAGACAACATTTAGTGCTCTTAGTATATGCCCTACATTTTCAAGAAGCATCAGTGTGAGTGAAGATTATGCTGGCAGCAATAGATCTAGAAATGAAGAAGACAAGAAGATTGAAGAAGGTATTGCCTTGCTTGTGAAAAGAGAACTAGATGGTAAGAAAATTTTTAAATGTTGGACTTGTCAAGAATATGGTCATTTTGCATCTAAATTTCCTAAGAGAGTTAAGAAGTACAAAAAAAATTTAGAGCCTAGAAGATCTAAGTAATGTTATTATGCTAATGGTGAAGACCTTGAAGCTAGTATTGAAATAAATTTAAGTGAAAGTGATATTGAGAATAATGATGAAATAGGATTTGTAGAAATTAAAGAAGAAAATTCTAAAACTAATTTTAAGGAACAAAAAGCCTTAGTTTCCCAAGTTGAAAAGAAAGTTGTTTGGATTATAGATAGTGGTTGTTCACATCATATGACTGGTGATATGAAAAAGTTCATAAAGTTTAACAATTATGATGAAGGAGTCGTTAGAGTTGGTAACAATGCACCTTGTTTGATTAAAGGTATAGGATCTATTACTCTTGATGGAAAGACTAATACTGATGATGTTTACTTTGTGGATGGATTAAAACATAATCTTTTGAGTGTTGGACAATTAGTTGATAAGGGATGTCAAGTTTGGTTTACTGATAAAACTTGTGTGATAAAGGATAAAGATGGAAATCTGATTGGAATTGGATCTAGAACCAAAGGTAATGTATTTCAATTGAATCCTACTGAGATGACATGTTTGATTACTAAGATTGATGACAGTTGGTTATGGCATAGAAAGTTTTTTCATATAAACTTTGATAATATTTTGAAAGTGAGTACTACACTTGTAGTAAGGGATTTACCTAAAATTATGAAGCCTACTAACATGATTTGTAAAGAATGTGTAATGGCTAAGTAGAAGAGAAGTTCATTTTCTAGTAATAAGTTCACATTGGAAGAGAAGTTGGAGATTATTCAGATAGACTTGAGCAGTCCTACTAGGACTAGAGGATTCTATGGAGAAAGGTATTTTATGATTCTTGTTGATGATTTTACAAGACTGATGTGGATTGAATTTTTGAAAGAAAAATCTGAAGCATTTGATAAGTTTAAGATCATTAAGAACAAAGTTGAGAATGAATCTTGAATGAAGATTAAATGTTTGAGATCTGATAGAGGTGGTGAATTTACTTCTAGAGAGTTGAACACTTTTTGTGAAGTGAATGGTATTAAGAGACAGTTTTTCAGCCCCTAGAACACCTAAAAAAATGGTATTACAGAAAGAAAAAATAGATCATTGACTGGAGTAGCAAGAGCTATGTTATTTGAGAATGATTTAACAAAGACATTTTGGAGAGAAGCAGTGAATACAATAGTATATACAATGAACAAAGTACACATCAAAGTAGACACAGACAAGACACCTTATGAATTATGGTTTGGACATGCACCCTTAGTTAAGTATTTTAGAATTTTTGGAAGAAAATTTTATATAAAGAGAGATGATGATATTAGAAAGTTTGATCCTAGAAGTGATGAAGTTATTTTTCTTGGATATTCTTTGAAGAGCAAAGCATATAGATGTTATAACAAGGGAACTAAAACCACTTTTGAGAGTGCAAATGTTAAAGTTGATGAAAAGTTAAAAATTTGGGAAATAATGCTTGATTATGAATCTAATGAAGAAGCTCATCCTAATTCTAACACTGAAACTACTAAATTATTCTATGAAACTGACAGTGAATTGTTGAATGAAAGTCATGCTGAAGAAACCAGAGAGGAATCTAGAGAAGAATCTATAGTTGAAGCAAGATCTGAGACTATGACACAAAATAGGTATTTATCAAGACATCATCCTATTGAACAAGTTATTGGAAGTTTGGATAGAGGAGTTCTGACTCAGAATAAGGTATGTTTATGTTTGATTTCTCAAATTGAACCTAAATCTACTAGTGAAGCTTGTGAAGATGAACATTGGATTAATGCTATGAAAGAAGAACTAGATAAGATAGAAAATAACAAGACATGGGAATTGGTCCCTAGACCTAAAGACAAGAATGTGATTGGAACTAAATGGGTATTCAGAAACAAGATGAATAACAAGGAGAAGTTTTAAGAAACAAAGCAAGATTGGTATGTGAGGGTTACTCACAGCAAGAAGAAATTGACTATGAAGAAACTTTTGCACTGTATGCACCCCATAATGGTCACCTAGACTTTGGGCCCCTATTTAGCAATTTATCAAATTCCTGAATCAATATTTTTATAAATCAACATTTTTCAAATATATCAATTTCCTTGATCAAATCCTATTTTATCATTTTTGATTATTTTCCTTCGGCTAACCATTTTATCCTAAAGTCTTTATTTATTAAAAGCAATATTTCCTCCCCTTTTATTAAATAAAAATACCTCACCTTTTCCTCTTATCCTAAGTTGCACAAATAAAGCATTATTCTTATTTTATAAAAAGGGAAAAAACACTTTTTGTCTCATATGGACACAAAAGTCAACTCGTATTTTCTCATTGGAGGATATTTGTGCACATGGATTGCTCCTCTTTTAAGATCCACCCTTGATTAAGTATTTTTCCTCTTAATCTCCATGGTCCATTCCTTCTCATTTCCTATAAAAGAAGAGCTCTCTTCCTCATTTTCATATGCATTTTTAAATACTAATGTTATGCTGCAGGTTTTCTAGGTCACTTTGGAGCTTTTGAAGATTTGGAGCATTCTTGGCTTTTGCATCTACATGCTATCATAGTTTCATTTCTTGCATTATCATGGCATTCATAGCTTCATATTAGATTATTTTCCTTTATGCTTTCGATTACTTCATCTAGTCTAATTAGGAAGGATTTGTAACACTTGCATCTTTCCTTTCCTAGTTTAGTTTGCACTTTCATTTCCATAGCTTAGCTTGTATTTTTCATTTCTAGCTTGCATATTCATCTTAATCTAGCTTGCATTTTCATTTCATAGTGATTCTTGGGGATATTGGCATTCTTTCCCTTGTCTTCATTTGAATCTCTTATTGTGTGGTTGACTAGCAAGGTCAATAGCTTAATAGCTCTAGCTAAGAGCAAACATAAAATAATCTTGCAACTTCATGCATAGAGAGCTCTAGGTCACTTTCTAAGGTTTCCCATCCATGGATTCCCTTGGATATAATGACTTAGAGAAGTCCGCTATTTAGTGTGTACATTTTTGGTGCCCACCGTGGGGCAGAACATTAGCATTTTGTCCTTTAATTTCTGCATTTCCATCAATTTTTCAGCAAGTTTTTAGGTCATTTGCAGTCTCTAATTTTTTTTGGCTTAGAGTATCATGTGATACTTTTAGAAGTATCATGCAATAGTTCTTTGTCTACTGGCATGATAGTTTACCAGTTCAAAGTATCACTCAGATATTACAGGAACTATCACCTAGTGTAAGGAGAAGTATCACCTAGTGTAAGATGAAGTATCACCTAGAAATATATTATCACCCTATTATACTGTAAAGTATTGTGTGATATATCTAGTGTCTGTACTATTGCTTGTACCCAGTAGTGAGCTATTTTTTGCATCTTTTTGGCTGAATTTAGACTTAATTAGCTTGCTAGTTTAGTTTGATGCAATTAGCTAGATTCCATTTTTTAGATTTCATTTGGATTTTGGATTTTTCTAACCTTGTGGATCTAACAAATTGTGCTTGTAGGTGCTCTCATTGCTTGAAATATTTTTCCAAAAGAATGCATGTCAAAGCTTCAAATGCACAAGGGCTACTAATGGTTTTTGTGGGGCTGCCCAAAGCATAAAAAACCAATCAAGTGGTTGTTGTTTATTTCATTTCAAGTGTGGCAATTACTAGTTGTTTCATTTCATAGGAACATAATATCTTGTTGTAGGAATTCTTGGGTGGTAGGAGAAGTATGCTCTTCACCCTTGTGGTGAACTAGAAAATCTTGACCCATCTTTGGATTTTGAAAGCAAGAGGGTAATTGAACATTTTCTTGGTGTGTTTGGGAGAAATCTTTGAGATAAGGGAGTATGCTCTTCATCCTTGTGGTGAAACAAAATCCTTGAACCTCATAAGCTGATCCACTTTTTGTTTAGATCTTTAGAATCCTTTAGTAGGCCTACTCTTGAGCAATCAAGAGGAATGACCCAAGTGGGGACAAGCCTTTTGCTGACTATTCTAACCCACTATAAACTCAAAGCTATCAAGGACAAAAAACCTTGGTAGACATAGTGCTTGTCTTTGTTTGATGTGAGTACCTGTGCGATTGTGACCATGAGGAAAATATTGAGCAAGAATGCTTAAGGTACTCTTAAGGCTACAAGGTCTGTTACTTACTGCAAGGTAAGGAATCCCTTTGGGGAGCAAGAGGGGTACTATGAATGGAAGTCCTTATTAAGAACCATAGATAGAGGCCACCCTATTTTTCTTCTTAGCTTCTTGGTGCAAGGATTGATCCAAGTGGAATAAACTAGATCACCCCAAGATTACTCACCATATGTGTTCCTTTGGTTGTGTCTTTGGCACTTCCATGACAAAGCCAATATCTATTGTGGGCAACCACTTTGTGTGAGGCAAGGGAACATCAAGTGTGGGCCAAGTTGTTAAGTATTGAGCCATTGTCATTTTAGGCTAAAGAATGCTTGAATTTTTCTCGTTGTGCTAAACCCATGTAAATGTTCTTGCATACTCAACATCTAGGTAGTGTTCATAGGATTTTTCAATTTTTATATCACAATTTTTTTGTCTTGGCAAGGTTGCTTTAGCCCTTGTTTCAATTGTTTGAAGACATGTTTGATCCCATACTATTTGCAAACCTATCAATTTTCTACTATCATTGTGATTAGAATCAAAAAATCAAACCTCAAACTGAAAATTCTAAACAAACAGTCCCAAAAAAAATTGAAAATTTGCACTTCACTAGTCAAATTCTATAATAGTATCACACCCTATGGAGAGAAGTATCACATGATAGTTCACCCCTGCTAGACTATCGCCCAGCCTACCTGGAAACTATCACTTGGGCTTATTGAAAACTATCTCCTAGCTTAAGGCAAAGTATCACCTTGCTATAAACTATCACCCTGTTTGCCTAGAAAGTATCACACAGAACCTTTTTGTTGTCTACCTAGTTTATGCAATTTTCAATCCTCCTTGGTCAGTCCAGATCTTAAATCTTAGGTGTTGTGACAAATTTCTCAATATCCAAATGAATTTCAATGGTAACAAATTACAAAAAATAACTCTTAGTCTTCTTTCTTCGACTTCTTCCATGTCTTCCTAGTCTTCCATTTTCATCCTTTCTCTTCTTTCTTCATGATTCTTCCTAAATTCTTCATGTCTTCTAGATTCTTTTCCTCTTATTATCTAGTCTACCTTCTTGTATTTCATCTCTTCTATTCATTTCTTCCATTATTGATTCCTCCTCTTCTAGAACCATGAGTTTCAACTATCTTGTTGTGGAACCTCACTTGAAAATAGATGATCTTGATCTCCTCACTCAATTTGAAAAATATCATTCTTCCAAGATTTTCATTGATGATAATTTTATGACAAAAATATGAAAGAAAGAAAGTGAATCACCCACCTTTGGTAGAATCATTCTCATGATCCTCTCACAATCTTCTTCTTCCAAACATTCTTCATCATCTAAGTCTTCTCATTCAAATTCTTCACCCTCCAAGTCTTACAATAACTCTTCTAAACATTATTTGAATTCTTCATCTTCTAAGTCTTATCATGACTCTTCTAGATATTATTCACATTCCTCATTATCCAAGTTTTCTTCCTCCACTAGGTCTTCACTTTCCTCTTCTTCACAATCTCATTCCTCTTCTACTTCTCCCAAGAGTCTTACTTCTCAATATGAGCAATATAGTAATCCTTGTGATACCTCTCCCAAAAAGAGTGACATGCCCACCTTTGATGACTATGATGACTATTATGATGGCTATGATGATGAACCATATAGTCATACCTATGACACATCTATTCCTAAGAGTCCTCCTAGCCATGTGCTTGTGCTTACTAGAAATGGGTCATCACATTGGATAGATCACGATGGTGATCCATATGATTTCGATTTTGAAAGAGACTTTGATGATTTTTGTGAACAATACCTTGATGACGATCCATCTACTACTACTAAGGACAATAAAATGCACCACACTGATTTGAAACATCAATATTATAAGAATCATTCCTTTAAGAACATTCATGTTGAAAATAAAGATTACACTCTTAAGCAAGATTGTGTTAGTGATGTACCTTTGTCTTGTGATGGTTCCCTTCCATCCCCTTCTTCTTCCAATGCCCATACACTTCCTAAAGCTTCTGAGTCTTCCAAATCTTTCACAAATCCTTCATCCAACAAAGATCCTAATACTTTTCATGTGGTTCCCTATAGTTATCCTCAAGGGCTATCTCTTAAAGAAACTCAAGCTAACCTTCACTTGGCTGCAAATAATTTCAATAATGCTAAACCTAAAGAGACTAAGCCTTTATGTGCTATAATGCCTACTTTATCTAGCCCTTCACTATCTCTTCCAAAGTCTTCCATACAATTCCAACATGCTTCCTTGTCATTAGAAGTGGCTTCATGTCAAGAGGACTCTAAAAGTGAGAAAGAAAAGAACATAAAGAAAGATCAAAAACCCTTCATGTCACCCAATCCTTTTCATGATGTCTCTCCTCCACTTCAAGGTTCTTGTGATCCTCTATTCGCTTCCTCATTTATTCCACCATATCTTCATTCTTCTCTTAAGCAAGATCAAGCTACTACTCACACCATTAAGCTTATTGACAATCAAGATGACCTTACTTCCATTGAGGTTATTGAAAATAGTGTTGTTATTTCCAATGTTAAACCTATTGAAAATAAAGAAAAAAATGATGCACTTAAGTGATCCAAAGCAACTTGTCAAGATCAAAGTCTTCCATCTTCTTGTTCTACCACTCCATGTTCACCTCCACTTTCTACTCTTCCTAAGTCTTTGCAAGCTTTGAAAATTCCTATCTAAGTAGTTTCTCCTATTCAAGATATTCATGATCCTATTGAAAATCCTAATGATCACTCTAAAGATTTTGATGTCCTTGGCTTCCATATAAATGCTGATAAATTGGTTGATTATACTTTTACATCTTCCACATCCATCCTTGGACTTCCTCCACCAATAGCAAAGGATTCATGTCTTCCTTCCATCTTGGGCCCTTATGTCCTTTCACTTTCCCCTCCTAACTCTCCTAATTCTTCATCCATCTTGGGTCCTTATGTCCCTACATCTCCTATCTTTCCTCAAGATCAACATGACCCTTGAATCCTTTTCATCCATCCACCCATCTAAACCAGTCATATCATCCTTCTTCTTCCACAAGTTCCAAGTCTTTTGGAAGTAACTTGAATGTTCAATATAATAAAAAGAAGCAATACAAGAATCCATAAAAAAAAGATCACCATGCCTCCTCTAATTGACATGGATGCATAAAGTCAAAAGATATATCTAAGAAGAAAACTACAAGACACGTATGGGTTCAAAAATCCATCATTGAAGATATTCTCTAAATCATCAAAAAGAAATGAAAATCCTAAGGCTATATGGATTCCAAAGTCTCTCTTGAAAGAGTCTAATGTTGAGAAACAAGTGAAGTTGACATTCAAGCTTCCAAAAGCTTCCATTTCATCTTCTTCCAAAAACATTCTTCCATTCCATGTGCCTAAACCGCAATCTCTGCTAAATATTCGCTATATTCCTTCTTGTATTCCTTCATTCACATTTCCTCCATCCTCTCACCACCCTTCAAGGTGTGTGTTAATGTTGATCTTTCCTTCCTTTCCATCTACCCTTTCACAATCCTTCCATTCATTATCCTTCTACCTTCTATCTTTTTTCCTCATTAACCTATTCCTCCTATCTTCCAACCTCACTCCCTTTACATAAAACCTTATCCTCCATTTTTCTCTTCCATATTCCTTTCGCTATCAGCATCTTTGAGCATATCATTTTGAATCCTTGGAATATCATGGTTTATCCTTTCAAGGAGGATTATCTAAAAAGTTTTCCTTCTTCCAAAAAAAAAAAGAAAAAAAATAATAGAAAAATTCAAAAGAAAAACAAAAATAATGAAAAAAATTGAAAATATGCCTTGGTGAAAACCTAGAAATAGGCACCTTGGTAGCAAAAGTAAAGAGAAATAAATTCATCCTATGGTGAGAACCACTCCCCTGTGGCACCTTGGATAAGTACCATGATGAAAACCTAGCAATCAGGCATCATGTGTAGTTCTTCTACATATTTCATCCATTTCATTTTCTCTCTTTGATCTTGACAATGTTGACCTATACATGAACATTTGGCTATCTTGTGAGCTATCTTATGATGATCTTACTTTCATTCCATTCATGTTTAGCCTTCATATTTATTTTCCTCCATTCATTCTATCCTTTGGCTATCCTTTTCCCCTTTGGTCTTGATCTAATAAAAAATAGTAAAAAAATGATGCTATGAAGCCTCTTGACATGTCTTCTCCTTTGGACTGCATCCTTTTCTTCTTTTGCATTATGCTTTTGAGGCTTATCCTATGCTAGCCTTTCATTTCTTGTCCAAATGTGCTTTACATGATAAATTTTTTTTTCCCTATCTTGGGTACTCTTGAGGAGTTTTCCATTGAGGATTTCTTCCCTTCATTCTCCTTCATTCTCTTTTCTTCCATCTCTTCCACTAGCTTGCTATTCCCTCTTGTTCTCCACCTTGCTAGACATTGGGACTACATGATGTGAGCTTTCTTGGGAGTTTGATGCCCATTCTGTCTAGGGGCATCCTTTGTACATACTTATCGATCCTTCAAAAATCCTAAAAAGATACAAAAAAATCAAAAAATGCAAAAAAATTCAAAAAAATAGAAAAAGTGCCTTGGTAAAAACCTAGAAATAGGGGCCTTGGTAGCAAAAATATAAAAAAATTAAAAAATTTAAAAAAATTTAAAAAAATAGAAAAAGTGCCTTGGTGAAAACCTGGAAACAGGTGCCTTGGTAGAAAAAATACAAAAAAATTGAAAAATCAAAAAATTCTTCCAAGTGGTGAAAACCTGGAAATAGGGACTACTTGAAGCCTTTGCACCCTTGTCTTTTAGCATGCATCCTCAAAACTTAGCCTTTCTCCATCATACCTTGACCTTGTTGCCTTGGTTTGGAATTAGTATTTGTCTTTGTCTGGGGGGCATAATTGTGTTAGCTTTGGTCTCTAGGATGGATTGGTCTTTAGGACATCTTGCAAATAGTGTTTTTCAACACCTCCCCAATTGTGTTTTTCAACACATCCCCCAGTGTCAAGTGTTTGTCAACACTTATCAGATATCCTACCCCCCAATTCAGCATGATATGATATTTCTCACTCGCAGATGTGGTGCTCAAAGTTTGACTTTATGACCTATACACATTCACTTAAACACTTGACTTGCTAAAATTTGCTTGATTTTATTTCTTTGTGTGCTATCTATGATGATTTCTTTAATGGATGTTCTCTCCGTATGATAGTTTTCCATGATGCCTAGCTAGAAGACTAAGGGCATGAGGACATGTTTTATTGTTTTTTCTAGTTGTGGGTATATTTTGTTGGTTCTCACTATCATTAGCATTTATGATTGATCCACTTGACATTGGGGATCTACAAGGTATTATCCTTGACTATTTATGTGAGTGCATGCTTATAGCCATCTTGACTTTATTATGTCCCAATCCCAACATAATCTCACTATAGTAAACTTAGGTAATCTCACTGCACTAGTCATCTTGACCTACATGTCTTTGATGCCTAGGTGGGATTCCCACATCACAATCTGATATAGATCATATTCATGTATGCACCCAAAAATGGTCACCTAGACTTTGGGCCCCATTTATTTGATTTATCAATCCTGAATCAGTTTTATCAATAATCAATATTTTTCAATTATATCAATTTCCTTGATCAAATCTTATTTTATCATTTTCAATCATTTTCCTTGGGCTAACCATTTTATCTTAAGTTTTTAAATTAAAAGGAATATTTCCTCCTATTTTAATAAATAAAAAGCCCCCACTTTTCCTCTTATCCTAAGTTGCACAAATAAAGCATCATTCTTATTTTATAAAAAGAGAAAAAGTACTTTTTGTCTTATATGGACACAAAAGTCAACTCTTATTTTCTCATTGGAGGATATTTGTGCACAAGGATCAAGCTTCTATTTTTCTCCATCGTTGATTAAGTCTTTTGCCTCTTAATCTTGATCGTCCATTGATTCTCATTCTCTATAAAAGGAGAGCTTTCTCCTTCATTTGGATATCTTAAGTTTTCATGTTAATGTTATGCTGCAGGTTTTCTAGGTGCATTTGGAGCTTTTGAAGATTTGGAGCTTTCTTGTTGCATTACATCTACATGCTTTCATAGTTTCCTTTCTTGCATTTTCATAGCATTCATAGCTTCATTCTTAGTATAGATTTTCCTTTTATGTAATAGGTTAACTCACATAGCTTAACTAGGAGGGATTGTAAGACTTGTACTTTCCTTTCATAGATTAGATTTCCTTTCAAGCATTGCATTGTTATCATTTAGCTTAGCTTGCATCTTTAATCTAGCTTGTATTGCATTTTCATTTGGATTCATTGGAGATATTGGCACTCTTGCCCTTGTCTTCAACCTTGAATCTCTCATTATGTGGTTGACTAGCAAGGTCAGTAGTTTGTAGCTCTCGCTGAGAGCAAATTTATCAAAGTCCCTTGCAAATCCATACATAGAGAGCTATGGATCAATTTGTGAGAGCTCATTCTTTATTTTTCTTGCATGTAATGATTCATAGAAGTGTGGTCACTTTTACACCATACATTTCTGGCACCCACCATGGGGCAAAGTAGATAGACTTTGTGCTTTAGGTTCTTGCATTTTCATCATTTTTTGAATTGATTTGTAGATATTTTGCGTTCTCTATTTTTTTATCTCAGAGTATTGTGTAACACTTCTTAGGTATATCGCGTGATAGACCTTATAATACGGGTACAACACTTCATGCAAAGGAAGAATCACCCGCTAGTATTAAGGTTTGTCACCTGGCATTGTGTGAAGTATCACCTGCATGTTTTGCAGTGTATCACCCAGACTGAGGTATATCACCTGGGTATAGGAAACTGTGTCATGTGATTTTGGTGAAGTCTGAGATATATCACCTGATCTGATAGAGACCTATATTTTAAGTTTTCTGGTTACTTTATTACATTTAGATAGATCTAACCTGTATTTCTTAGCCTAGATTAGTTAGCTTTTTGCATCATTTCCATTTATATTTTGGATTTCCCTAACCATAATTGTCTAACAAGTTGTGGTTGTAGGGGCTTTGCTTGAAGGAGATTGCCATAAATTTCATACTAAAGGGCTACTAATGGTTTTTGCAGGGCTACCCAAAGCATAATCAAAAGGAAAAATAATTTTTTTTCAAGTGTTTAAGATTTATTTCTTTTCAAGTGTGGCATCTACTAATTATTTTAGGAATCTTAATACCTTGTGGAAGATATTTTGAGGTGGTAGGAGAAGTATTCTCTTCACCTTTAGGTGAACCAAAAAATCTTGACCCATCTTAAGGTTTTGGAAGAAAGGGGGTAATTGAATCTTTTCTTGGTGTGTTTGGAAGAAATTCTTGAGATAGGGGAGTATGCTCTTCACCGTTGTGGTGAACCAAAAACCTTGAACCTCAAGAGTTAATTCACTCTTTGTTTAGTATAGGAATCCTTTAGTGGGCCTGCTCTTGAGCAATCAAGAGGAATGACCCAAGTGGGGACAAGCCTTTTTCCAACTATTCCAACTCACTATAATCTCAAGGCTATCAAGGACACAAAACCTTGGTAGAAAAAACACTTGTCTTCACTTGATGTGAGTAGCTCATGGGATTGCAACCATGGGGATAGCATTGAGCAAGAATGCTTAAGGTACTCTTGAGGCCGTGAGGTCCTAGTCCTTTATGAGGAGAAACTGGGGTGTTATGAATGGAAGCCTTTACTAAGAACCATTAGATAGAGGCCACCTTTATTTAGCCGCTTATCTTCTTAGTGCAAGGATTGATCCAAGTGGACTAACCCAGATCACCCCAAGAGACTCACCATATGTGTTCCTTTGGTTGTGTTATTTGACACTTCCACGACAAAGCCAATATCTCTTATGGGCAACCACTTGGTGTGAGGTGAGGGAACATCAAGTTGTGGGCTAAGTTAGTAAGTATTGAGCCTTGACCTTTTAGGATAGATATTTCTTGAAGTGTCTTTGATTGTGTGATACCAGTGTAAACATTCTTAGCATACAAACAATTGGTAGCATTCATAGGGTGCTTTTTCAATTTTGATATCACAATTGTTTATCTTGGCAAGGTTGTTTTTGCCCTTGTTTCAAGTGTTTGAAGAAATGTTTAATCCCATATTGTTTGCAAACCTATCAATTTACTACTGTCATTATGATTGAAATAAAAAAAACCAACCTTCAAACTAAAATTTTGATCAAACTATCCTTAAAATTGTGATTTTTAGCACTCAGGGGTCAAGAGTCGTATAATACTAAAAAGTCATCGCACATCCCCCTGAGAATTGTCATCATTGAGCTAATTTGTGTCATCTTCCAGTCTTCCTTGGTTGGTCTAGGTCGGATCTTAGGTGATGTGACATGTTGCGCAGTATCCAAATGAATTTCAGTCATATCAAATTGTAAACAATGACTCTTGGTCTTCTTTCTTCCACATCTATCATGTCTTCCTAGTCTTCCATTTTCATCCTTTATCTTCTTTCTTCATACTTCTTCCTAAATTCTTCATGTCTTCTTGATTCCTTTCCTCTTATTATCTAGTCTACTTTCTTCTATTCATTTATTCATTTCTTCCATGATTGATTCCTCCTCTTCTAGAACCATGAATTTCAACTATCTTGTTAAGGAACCTCTCTTGAGAATAGATGATCTTGAACTCATTGCTCGATTTGAAGAGTATCTTTATTCCTCCAATAGTCCTTCCAAATATCTCATGGGTGATAAACTTATGGAAAAAATAAAGGAAAAGATGATTAAATTAGATGCCTTTGCTAGGATCATAGACATGATCATATCACAACCTCCTTCTTCTAAATGTTCTTCCTCATCTAAGTTTTCTCATTCTTCCTCATCTTCCAAATCTTACCATGACTCTTCTAAACATTATTTGCATTCTTCATTATCCAAGTCTTCTTCTTCCACCAAGTCTTCAATTTCCTCTTCTTCACGATCTTGTTCTTCTTCTACTTCTCCCAAGAGTCTTACTTCTATTCTGAAGACATACCATAAAGAGCAACATGATAGTACTTGTGATGTCTCTTCCACAAAGAGTGACACACCCACCTATGATGACTGTGATGACTATGATGATGGACAATGTAGTGATTCCCATGAAACTTCTATTTCTAAGCATCATCCTTGTGGTACGCTTGTGATTTATAAGGGGGAGTCGTATTGGGTAGACTGTGATGGTGATCCATATGACTCTAAATATGAAGAATTCTTTGATGATTTTTGTGAACAATACAATATTCCTACTAAGGAATAGAAAATCTACCACGCTGATTTCAAATGTCAAAAGAATCTCTCCTCTAAAAGTTCTCATGCTGAAAATAAAGGTTGTGCTCTCAAGAAAGATCACATGAATGTTGAACCTTTGTCTTGTGATGGTTCCCTTCCATCCTCTACTTCCTCCAATACCCACACACTTCCTAAAGCTTCTAAGTCTTCCAAATCTTTTAAAAATATTTCATCCAATTCAAATCCTAATGCTTTTCATGTGGTTCCTTATAGTTATTCTCAAGGGCCACCTCTTAAAGATACTCAAGCTAACCTTCACTTGGCTACAAATACTTTCAATAATGCTAAACCTAAAGAGCCTAAGCCTTTATGTACTATAATTCCTACTTCAGCTGATCCTTCACCATCTTTTCTAAAGTCTTCCATACAACTCCAACATACTTCCTTGTCCTTACAAGTGGCTCCATGTCAAGAGGACCCTAAAAATGATAAAGAAAAAAATACAAATAAAGATCAAGATCAGGAACCCTCCATATCATTCAATTCTCTTCATGATGTATCTCCTTCATTTCATGGTTCTTTTGATCCTCTACGCTCTTCCGCATTCATTCCACCATCTCCTAAGCAAAATCAAGCTACTATTTACACGATTGAGCTTATTGATAATCAAAATAACCTTACCACACTTGTGCTTTCCAAAGATGATACTGTTGGCATTAAGCAGAATTGCCACTAGTGACAACACTTATTTGCATTCTGGGTGCAAACCGAGTAGACAGTGCACACTGAGCAGATAGTGCAAACTGAGCAGACAGTGCAAACCAAGTAGATAGTGCAAACCGAGCAACATAATGTCTACCGAGTCACCAGTATTTACCGAGTTCAAAACCTACCGAGTGGTCAGTATGAACCGTGCCTTCACTTCTACCGCGTGCATGACGATGCCGAGTAATGTAGTGGACGCTGAGTATCAGAAAGTCACCGAGTTAGTTTGCAGGAATCATGTAACCATACTTGGGCCGACTTAGTAGCACTTATGTTTATTTGTCAAGCCGACTTTGTAATTGTAATTGTAATTAATTAAGACTTGTATATAAATAATGTTGTAAAATTGTCAAGAAGAATGTAAGAAGCATATATGTGAAAAAGAAAGAAAGGCAGAGATAAGAGAATTACAAAGGGCTTCAGCAGTATAAGGAACAGCAAAGACAAATTCATCATAGAAGGTGATCAGTACATCAGTGAATCTCAATCAGCAATCCAGTTGCAAAGCAAGAGATCTATTGTTTCATCCTAACAAGTGAATCAGTACTAAATCCTTTAACCGGGTAGACTTAACAGTCTTTTGTAAAATCTCTTTACCAAGTGCATACTTCATTATATGTTTGTAAATCTTTTAATAGGGTGGATTTAGCAATCCTTATTGCTCCTAACAGGGCAGATCATCAGAAGTGATCAAATTGTAAGCCTTAACTGGCCAACTTTATTCTGCAGTATTAAAGCTTTGTGAGTTTCATCCCCACCCCAATTTTACTTTCTTTTTGGAAGGTTTCTAGGTAACCAAATCTATGTGTCATTATTGTGAATTCTTTTAAGTTTCATGCTTTCTGTATGCAAAGGTTAAAGTAAATTGCATATTAATACATCTGTAATTGAAAGAAAATTTGGAGTTAATGATTCACCACTCCCCTCTCAGTAACTTGGTTAATTCCTAAATATTTTCAATAATTGGTATCAGAGCAGCATTGGTTCTCAAGACAAAGCTTAACTATCCTGAGCAAAGATCCAGGACAATGGAGGTATTCAAACTGAACAAGGTGATTGAAAATGAAAAGCTAGATCTGGAAATGGCCATAGCAAAACTCAAAGAAGCAAAAGAACATCTTTCCCAATCCCTAAGGAGAAGGAAGGAACTTGCAAATTAGATGAATGATCAGAATTACATTGAAGAAAAGGTTGAAGATCTTTTTCCCTCTAATAGCTCAGATGAAGCAAACAATGCTGTCAAAGAACTCCTAGAAAAGAATGGGTCTCTGCAGGAAGAAGTGAGAAAATTAAAAAGAGAACAAGAGCTACACTCTACAAGATTTTGTGAGATCTTGGAACAAAGAAACAAGTTGAAAGATGAAATAGATGGAAGGAACATTGAAGTCCAAAATAAAATCCTTCAGCTAGAAAACCTAATTGATCAGATCTCTCATACAAATGAGGAAATTCTGAATCTAAGATCAGAAGTAGAAAGCACAAGAGAAGAACTAAGATCTGAAAAGGAAATCAATCTAAGATTGGTGGATGACCTAAATGTTGAAAAACAAATCAATGAAGGAATGCTGAAAAGCCAAGAAGACTTGAATCAGCTGTATGAATGAAATCTTCATAGGCAAAAAGGAAAAGCAAGACTTGGATACAAAGGAGAAGGTGAATCTTCTAAGCAAGGTACTCAAAGGAATCAGAAACCTACTTGTAATCACTGTGGTAAAATAGGACATAATTTAAATAAATATTGGAACAATGAAAAGGCAGAATTCAATGGAAAATCCTACAACTTCAATCAACCTGGTCACAAAGCAAATGAATGCAGGGAAAAAACAAGATTCAGAGGTAATTGTCACAAGTGCAACAAATAAGGTCATAAAGCATCCGAGTGTAGATCCAAGACATTCAATCCAGCAGAACAAATTATGAAAGCAATGTTTGGATGGGACTACAACACCTGGTGTAGATGTCATTACTGTGGAGAATATGGACACATTGGCATGAATTGCATAAAACATCATCTAAGGAAAAGAGATACTACCGTAAGATGCTTCAAATGCACTAAACTCGGTCACATAGCCAGAAACTGCATGAATGCTAGTGAAGTTGAAGATGGAAAGAAGAATGAAGCAACTAAGGTCAGGAAATAGGTAAGACAAAAATGGATTCCTAAATCTACCGAGCAAACCAGTCCAAGTAATGGAATGGATGGCTCTACCGACTCAAGCTAAATTTCCAAGAAAGCACTAGAACTCTATTCTCATAGACCAATCTCAAGCAGTTCCAGAACTGAATTAAAAGAAAGATCTAAATCAGCATACAAGATGCAGTAAGATCACAGGAAGGTCGGTATCAGTCTTTACTGAGCATGGTCGGTACCCATCTTTATCGAGCGAGGTTGGAGCAATATGAATTCTCAAGTTCACCAAGTTGCGTAGTCTTTACCAAGCAATTAATTCTTAGTGGGTGACAGTCTGTCGGAATTCATACCCTAATTTGTACTGAGCATTAATGACAGAGTTGTAAACAAAAAGCAAGTAATCAAACTCATTCTTCACCGTGAATCTTTAGCACTTTGAGAGCAAAAAATTTCAAGAGCAACCCAGCGATTCAATACCTTTGCGAAAGGAATTTTTTGTGAGCTACCATGGCATCATCCAGCACCTCAGTGAAGAAAGGATCTGATATGTTAGTCCAAGGGGAATGGAAAGCACCAGATTTCAAGATCGTGCCCGCAATCGCAGTAGCCCTAGATCTGAATGGAGCTCAATCTCAGATTCCTCCTAAGGTACTACTTATTAACGATATTCGCAATCATTTCAACTGTTCAATTCATGAAATGGGGAACCTAGAGCTAGATATTATGCGTGAAGAACTATGTGTGGATGGTATTCTAAAACCCGAGCACAAACATCTGGAAGATAAAGGTTTAGTTCACATTGCACATCTACCTCGAAACTTTTGAGATAAATGGGTTAGATATATTCTCAGCCGTGTACATGATGGCAAGATTTGGCTTGAGCAACCCATAGAGATCACAAAGAAGATTATTCATCAAATCACCGGTCTTCCCATGTTGAACAAAGCAAAAACTACAAAAACCCTAGGTCGGATGGAACTAGAGAAGAAAACCCTAGCTGAGTGGGACGGTAGAGGCATGAAAGTTAGCAGCATTACAGATGCTGAACTGAAGTTTGGTACAAACATAATTGCCCATAAGATTTACAGTTCGAGTCGACAGAATAGTGTCTCCTGTGAAGCTATTGACCTAGCATACAAAGTGGTCAAGAACAACTTAACATTTGACCTAGCAGACTTATTGTTAAAACAGTTTAACAAAAACATGGAAAGCATTAAAACTTCCAAAAACAATCCATGTAAGTTTGGATCCTTATTGGTCTGTTTATTCTTCTATGCTCAGAAATTCTTTGCTTCTAAAGGAAAAGTTGTATTGAGAAAAGATGTACCAGTCCTTTATGAAATAAATGAATATATCTCAGAAATGGGTGAAAATTTTGAAAGCATCATGAATAATTATTTTGAGTCTTTCAAAGAGAAAATGAATGACAGATTTCAGATTCCACAAAAGTTGGTGGAAGATTACAAGGATGACATTTGTTTTATGGTGGATTGTGACAATGTATATATTCAAGCAGCTAAACCGAGGACTGTATATGTAAAACCTCTTCCTTATGAGGTAAATATTGATGAAACCAAGAATATCATTGAAGCTCTTCTTAATCAGCTTGTCAATCCCAAAGCTCCATATTTTGGAACATATGATGAAGCTAAGGTGAGAATTGAACTAAGCATAAAGCTTCCACAGGCGGTAAACAAAGGAAAGAAGAGGATAGCCAAAATGCAAATGATAATCGAGGACAAAGAAGAAAAAGATGAAGAAGAAGAAGAAAAGGATGAGAAAATAGAGGAACCAGAACCTGCAAAGAAGAAAGGAAAGGTATTCATCACTAAGGCACCTAAGCCTCCCACTGCTATATTTACAAGGAGAAATGCAAGAGGTAAGGCAAACAAGGCACACAAGGCAGATAAAGACATAGTATTCAAAAGGCCTCCTCTAAACTTTCAAGAAAAGATCAAACTCTTTAGAGACGGATCAGGTTCTGGAGTAAGTAACATAAAATCTTTTAAATATGAAACCAGATCAGAAATAGAATAGAAGGAAATAGAAGATGCTGTTATTGAAGAGATGGGATAGTGGAAATACTCTCTTGAAGAAATAGCCCCACAGGTTCCAGCAGTTCTATTAAATCCAATAAAAATGAGATGGAGCAATGCAAAGCAAACTGTGATAGACATATTTGATCAAACCCTGAGACAGTTAATGCCGAGCTTGAAAAATGATGAAGTAAAGAAGGCATTAAAATAAAATGAAAGTAAGATGACATTAAAGTTCAATACTTGTTTGATTCTGATCAACAATATTGAATCGGTTCTGAAGGCTGCAAATGCTACATGGAAGAACATATACCACCTTAACCAACTGAGTATTGAAACAGTCATAATAAAAGATATTGAAGATGACAGAGATGAACAAGAAGAAGCAACTGAGGTAGATGATACTATGAGGATAGCAGCAGAAGTCATTGCATCCCTTCCTACCTCTCCAGTAAAAGTTTCTACATCTAGCTCGGAGACACCTTCAAGCATGGTTGTGACAACTTCTACATTTGTCCAATCATCCATTGCAACAACAGAAGCAACTACCATTTATTCCACTGAGTTGCAGTCTCCCTCATCATCAAGTTTTCCAGCAGTAAGTTTTCCAGTTTTTGAATCTGCAAGTGTAAATATTTTAAGCTCTCCAGTAGAAAGTATACCAGTCTCTATAGCTAGCCCTACTATATCTACTGTCACTACTACTAAGGCATTAAGCACAGATAAGCCTAAGGATCTACCGAGTATAAAATTTTTGGGTAAGAATATAGTAGAGGATATAGACCTAGATGAAGAGATAGAGATTCCAACATTAGATTTTGCAAATCTATCAGCGGACTAAATGCAAAATATAGGTGAGATCCTCCAAAGGAAAGCAAAACAAAAGAAGCTTAAAGAGGAGAGAGACAAGGAATATCAAATCATCAAGGATGCTAAGGACATTTTGTCTGATGCATTAGGTATTAAAGTAGACTCCTCCCAACATGTTTTGCTACAATTAGCAGAAGCAGTGAATAAATACAATGAGGATTCATCTGGGACAGAAAAGTTAGTTGAAAGAGCTGAGAAGAGATTCAACAATAAAGTGCTTGAGCACATTGCTCAGTGCATAGCTATTAACCAAGTAGAATTGTCTTCAGTTTTGTCAAACATTGAATCTACCTATTCGAATGCTACCTCTCTTTTGGCCAGATTGTGCAATATTGCCGAGTTCACAAAGGATGTTAAGGATAAAATGAATAAAATGGATGAGGATATGAAGATTAGCATACAGAAGCTGCAACTTGAACCAAGTTCAAGCTCTGCTCATCACATGAAAATCTTATATCTATCAAATATGCAGTCAGATCTACTGAAAGAAGACACAAGGATCCAGTCCACACTGCTAGACATCCAACACATGATCCTTCCCATCATGAATACAATGTATAAGCACATTCAACATTCCAAAACATTGATTCATGACAATTAGTTCTCTATAACAGATCACATGATTGAACTCTCTGCAGAAGTCCAAACTACAATCCAAACATGCAAGATTCTGCAAGAAAGTTGGGACAGAACCCTGGCACTAATAATGAAGGTACATTCTAATTTTCTATCAAATTTTGGATTCTCTCTATAAATAACTTGTATATACACCTTTGGCATTATCATCAAAAAGGGGGAGATATGTATAGAAGAAGATTTGTACAGAAACAATTAGCACATTGAAAGGGGGAGACAATGTATAAAGCCCTATAACAAAGACAAATTTTGAAAAATCAAAATAAAACTCAGCATGATTCATGTATATAAGTTTTGGCCAATAAGTGCTTTTGTCACTAATGCCAAAGGGGGAGATTGTTGGCATTAAGTAGAATTGCCACTAGTGACAACACTTATTTGCATTCTGGGTGCAAACCGAGAAGACAGTGCAAACCAAGTAGATAGTGCAAACCGAGTAGACAGTGCAAACCGAGCAGATAGTGCAAACCGAGCAGGACAGTGTAAACTGAGTAACATCGTGTCTACCGAGTCACCAGTATTTATCGAGTTCAAACCCTACCGAGTGGTCAGTATGAACCGTGCCTTCACTTCTACTAAGTGCATGATGATGCCGAGTAATGCAGTGGACACTGAGTATCAGAAAGTCACCGAGTTAGTTTGTATGAACCGTGTAACCATACTTGGGCTGACTTAGTAGCACTTATGTTTATTTGTCAAGCTGACTTTGTAATTGTAATTGTAATTAATTAAGACTTGTATATAAACAATGTTGTAAAATTGTCAAGAAGAATGTAAGAAGCATATATGTGAAAAAGAAAGAAAGGCAGAGATAAGCGAATTACAAAGGGCTTCAGCAGTATAAGGAATAGCAAAGACAAATTCATCACAGAAGGTGATCAGTACATCAACGAATCTCAATCAGCAATCCAGTTGCAAAGCAAGAGATCTACTGTTTCATCCTAACAGGTGAATCAGTACTAAATCCTTTAACCGGGTAGACTTAAGAGTCTTTTGTAAAATCTCTTTACCGAGTGCATACTTCATTGTATGTTTGTAAATCCTTTAACAGGGTGGATTTAGCAATCCTTATTGCTCCTAACAGGGCAGATCATCAGAAGTGATCAAATTGTAAGCCTTAACCGGCCAACTTTATTCTGCAGTATTAAAGCTTTGTGAGTTTCATCCCCACCCCAATTTTACTTTCTTTTTGGAAGGTTTCTGGGTAACCAAATCTATGTGTCATTATTGTGAATGCTTTTAAGTTTCATGCTTTCTGTATGCAAAGGTTAAATTAAATTGCATGTTAATACATTTTTAATTGAAATAAAATTTGGAGTTACTGATTCACCCCTCCCCTCTCAGTAACTCAGTTAATTCTTGAATATTTCCAACAGATACTTCCATTAAGGTTATTAAAAATGGTGTTGTTACTTCTGATTTAAAGCCTATTGAAAATAAAAAGAAATTTGATACTCTTATGCTACCCAATGATCCTTGTCAAGATCAAAGCCTTCCATCTTCTTGTTCTACCACTCCATGTTCACTTCTGCTTTCTACTCTTCCTAAGTCTTCACAAGCTTTGAATGATCCTATCAAAGAAACTGCTCCTATTCAAGATGTGCATGATCCCATTGAAAACTCTAATGCTCACTCTAAAGATGTTGAAATCCTTGGTTGTGATATAGATGCTGATGAAATTATTGATTATCCTTTTGCATCTTCCACTTCCATCCTTGGACCTCTTCCACCTCTGCTAAGGGCTTCATGTCTTCCTTCCATCTTAGGCCCTTATGTCCCTTCACTTTCCCCTCCTAATTCTCCTAATTCATCATCCATCTTGGGTCCTTACGTCCCTCCATCTCCTATCTTTCCTCAAGATCAACATAGATGCATACCCTTGAATCATTTTCATCCATCCACCCATCTAAACCAGTCCTATTTTTCTTCTTTTTCCACAAGTCCCAAGTCTTTTGGAAGTAACTTGAATGTTCAATATAAGAAAAAGAAGCAATAGAAGAATCCATCAAAAAAAGAAGATCACCATGTCTCCTCTAATCGACATGGAGGCATAAAGTCAAAAGAGATATCTAAGAAGAAAACTACAAGACAAGTATGGGTTCCAAAATCCATCATTGAAAATATTCTCTCTAACACATCAAAAGAAAATAAAAAGCTTAAAGCTATATGGATTCCAAAGTCTCTCTTGAAAGAATCTTATGTTGAGAAAAAAGTGAAGTTGACATTCAAGCTTCCAAAGGCTTCCACTTCATCTTTTTCCAAAAATATTCTTACATTTCATGCGCCTGAACCACAACCTTTGCTACACATTTTCCATATTCCTTCTCATATTCCTCCATTCACATTTGAGAATTATAACAAGTACACCAATCCTCTCTTCAAGGAGTTAGATAGCAATAATGAATTAGAATATGGTTTGCACTTAGACTAGAATGTGGTATACGTTTCCTCCATTTTTCCCGCCACCTTTCAAGGTGTGTATTGATGTTGATCTTACCTTTCTTTCCATCTACCTTTCCACAATATTTCCATTCATTATCCTTCTACCTTCTCTCATTTTTTCTTCATTTTCCTATTCCTCCTATCTTCCAACACCACTCACTTTACATAAAACCTTATCCTCCATTTTTCTCTTCCATCTTCCTTTTCCTACCAGCATTTTTGAGCATATAATTTTGAATCCTTGACATATCATGGTTTATCCTTTCAAGGAGAATTATCTAAAAAGCTTGCCTTCTTGCAAAAAATATAAAATTTTAAAAAATAGAAAAAAAGAAAAAACTGAAAACAAAAAAAGAAAAAAATGAAAAAATTGAAAATGTGCCTTGGTGAAAACCTGAAAATAGGTGCCTTGGTAGCAAAAGTAAAGAGAAATAAATTCATCCTATGGTGAAAACCACTCCCTTTTGGCACCTTGGATAAGTACCATGATGAAAACCTAGCAATCAGGCATCATGCATAGTTCTTCTACATGTTTCATCCATTTCATCTTCCATCTTTGATCTTGACAAGGTTGAACTATACATGAACAATTGGCTATCTTGTGAGCTATCTTATGATGGTCTTGCTTTCATTCTATTCATTTTTAGCCTTCATATATATTTTTCTCCCTTCATTCTAGCCTTTTGCTATCTTTTTCCCCTTTTGTCTTGATCTAATAAAAAAGATTAAAACACAATGCTATGAAATCTCTTGACATGTCTACTCCTTTGGACTACATCCTTTCCTTTTTTTTCATTACACTTTTGAGGCTTATCCTATGCTATCCTTTCATTGCTTGTCCAAATGCACTTAACATGACAATTTTTCCCTAGCTTGGGTACTCTTGAGGAGTTTTTCTTTGAGGATGTCTTCCCTTCACTCTCCTTCATTCTCATGTCTTCCATCTGTTCCACCAGCTTGCTTATCCATCTTTTCCTCCACATTGCTAGATATTGGGATTACATGATGTGATCTTGCTCATGAGTTTAATGCCTATCCTATCTAGGGGCATCCTTTGTATATATCTTATTGGTCCTGAAAAAATACCAAAAAAATTGATATATGATGCTGAAAAAATCCTAAAAAGCATAAAAAGTCCTGAAAAAATAGAAAAAAAATTTAAAAAATGCAAAAATTCAAAAAAATAGAGAAAGTGCCTTAGTGAAAACTTGGAAACAGATGTCTTGGTAGAAAAAATACAAAAAAAATGAAACAATAAAAATATTCCAATAAAAAATCCAAGTGGTGAAAACCTGGAAACATGTGCTACTTAAGGCCTTTGCACTCCTATTTATTAGCATGCATCTTTTATACTAAGCCTTTCTCCATCATACCTTGACCTTATTTGGCTTAGGCTAGAATTGGTCTTTACCTTTGTCTGGGGGGGCATAACTATTTGCATAGGTCCTTTAGGTGCGTTTGTCTCTTGGGGCATTTCACAACAGGTGTTTTTCAACACCACCCCAAATAGTGTTTTTCAACACTACCCTTACATCGAGTGTTTCTTAACACTTATTAGATGTCTTACATAATATTCTAAGTGTAATGTGATATTTCTCACTACGCAGATGTGATACTCAGAATTTGACTCTATGACCAACACACACGCACTTAAACAATCAACTCACTTGAGATATGTTGACTTTATTTTTCTTTGTGTGCTTTCTATGAGGATTTCTTTGATAAGTGGTCTCTCCCTGAGAAGTTTTTGATGATGCATAGCTAGAAGACTAAGGGACTGAGAACATGTTTTATTTCTTTATCTGCTTGTGGGTATATTTTGTTAATCCTAACTGTCATGAGCATTTTTGCTGGTCTTAGTTGACACTATGGATTGACAAGGTATTATCCTTGACTATTTTGCAAGTGCATGCTTCTAGCTATCCTGAATTTCATGTGTCTTGATACAAGCATAATCTCACCATATCAAACTTAGTTAATCTCGCTGCACTAGTCATCTTGACCTACATGTCTTTGATGCCTAGGTGGGATTTCCACATTTCCATCTGATAAAGATCATATTCATATCCACATAGTCATGCTAGTGTGCATTGTATGATCTTATGATGCTACCTAATGCTTGATGATGATAATTAGATGTTTATAAGTGTTATGACCTTGCAAGTCAACCAATTTTCATAGTAGCTTGCATTCTTAGGTTCATGATTAGATTAGTTCTTTGCATTTTGCATATGGAAAGAGCTCTTCTTTTAATCTTTCATAGACTAGTCAGTCAACTGCAATCACCTTTTACTTCTTCATGATCATGTCTTTCACTTCTTATCTTTCATATCACATCCTTTTATATCACACATTTTGCCCCTTATATAGCATTTTGACTTTTTTGACCTAATTTTCAAAACATCTCAGAATTGTGCAAAAATTGCACCCCTAGCTAATTTCGACATCCTGGATCCATTTTCGCACTCAAAATCAAAATTTGAGGTCATCTTGCTAGTCAAAATCATGTTTCAAAATTTTCCTTCTTCTACATAGTTGACTGACCATTTGAGGCATAATTCTCCGATCTTTGATGGAATTTTTTCCTTCCATGTCTCTCAAATTTTCTAGTCTTTCATTTGCTCTATTTCTAGTCTTCTATTACTATTCTTCTACTTCCTCACTAGGGAATGTTTCATTTCCTAATGGTTATCCTATTATCATTTATCTTGGATTATGATTTCATTTTGATTTGATCAAATCTTTATCGATTCGTTGTTCTCCTTTATCTGATTTCGATTTCGACTCCGAGGGGGCAGTATTTATGGGATTCTCATCCTTGATTCCTTGATTTTCTTGATTCAGACATCTTTTCTATGAGCTTTTGCTGAAATTTCAGATTCTTATCTCTTACTTTGAATGTGATCCTGAATCGACCTCATGTTCAAAGACCTTTGTTTATGCTTTGTCCAGATATGATCCCGAATTGACCTCATATCTGAGTTGTTTTGTGATCCTAGATCGATCTCACATTTCAATTCTTCTTTGACTGCATGTGTTCCTAGATCGATCACACATTAGTCAAAGAGGGGAAAATGTATGCACCCAAAATTAGTCACCTAGACTTTGGGCCCCATTTATTTGATTTATCAAGCCTTAATCAGTTTTATCAATAATCAATATTTTTCAATTATATCAATTTCCTTGATCAAATCCTATTTTATCATTTTTGATCATTTTCCTTGGGCTAACCATTTTATCTTAAGTTTTTTAATTAAAAGGAATATTTCCTCCCCTTTTAATAAATAAAAAGCCCCCACTTTTCCTCTTGTCCTAAGTTGCACAAATAAAGCATCATTCTTATTTTATAAAAAGAGAAAAAGTACTTTTACTCTTATATGGAAACAAAAGTCAACTCTTATTTTCTCATTGGAGGATATTTGTGCACAAGGATCAAGCTTCTATTTTTCTCCATCGTTAATTAAGTCTTTTTCCTCTTAATCTTGATCATCCATTGAGTCTCATTCTCTATAAAAGAAGAGCTTTCTCCTTCATTTGGATATCTTAAGTTTTCATGCTAATGTTATGCTGCAGGTTTTCTAGGTGCATTTGGAGCTTTCAAAGATTTGGAGCTTTCTTGTTGCATTACATCTACATGCTTTCGTAGTTTCCTTTCTTGAATTTTCATAGCATTCATAGCTTCATTCTTAGTATATATTTTCCTTTTATGCAATAGGTTAGCTTACATAGCTTAACTAGGAGGGATTGTAAGACTTGTACTTTCCTTTCATAGATTAGTTTGCATTTCCTTTCATAGATTAGATTTCCTTTCAAGCATTGAATTGTTATCATTTAGGTTAGCTTGCATCTTTAATCTAGCTTGCATTGCATTTTCATTTAGATTCATTGGAGATATTGGCACTCTTTCCCTTATCTTCAACCTTGAATCTCCCATTGTGTGGTTGACTAGCAAGGTCACTAGTTTGTAGCTCTAGCTGAGAGAAAATTTATCAAAGTCCCTTGCAACTCCATGCATAGAGAGCTATGGATCAATTTTTGAGGGCTCATTCTTGAGTTTCCTTGCATGTAATGATTCATAGAAGTGTGGTCACTCTTACACCATACAATTCATATACCCATAGTCGTACTAGTGTGTATTGTATGATCTTGCGACGCTACCAATAAAAATCGATGTTGATTATTAGATATCTATGGATGTTGTGACCTTGCAAGTCAAACACTTTCATAGTATCTTGCATTTCTAGGTTCATGTTAGATTAGTCTTGCATCTTGCATATGGAGAGAGCTCTCCTTTCATCTTTCGAGGACCTATTGGTCAACTGCGCTCACCTTTCATTTCTTCGATCATATCTTTCACTCCTTGTCTTTTTCACAACATCCTATTCATGTCATTACAAGGAGTTAATCTTATCATCATTTTCAATTTTGACCTTATATGGCATTTTGACTTTTTGACCTAATTTTTAAAACACCTCATAATTGCACAAAAAATGCACCCCTAGCTAATTTCAATGTCCTGGATCTATTTTCAGACTCAAAGTTGAAATTTGAGTTAATCTTGATAGTCAAAATTGCATTTCAAATTATTCACCCTCCCCTGTGCAGTTCACTGATCATTTGAGGCCCGATCCTTTGATCTTTCTTAGGGCATCTTTATTTCTTCACCCCCATCTCTTCTAGACTCCCAGTCTTTCATTCATTTTCACTCACTTCATCTTTCTAAGGTTTGACTTGGTCATGTTGGTGTTTCAAAATGGCTTATGCTCTTAGACTGCCCATATACCCTTAGATAGATTTTAGGATAGGTAAGTTCTAAATTGTAGAAGGATCTTAGGGTAACTAGACCAACTATAGGGACTGTTGGCATTAAGCAGAATTGCCACTAGTGACAACACTTATTTGCATTCTGGGTGCAAACTGAGCAGATAGTGCAAACCAAGCAGACAGTGCAATCTGAGCAGATAGTGCAAACTGAGCAAGTTAGTACAAACTGAGCAGGATAGTGTAAACTGAGTAACATCATGTCTACCGAGTCACCAGTATTTACCAAGTTCAAAACCTACCGAGTGGTCAGTATGAACCATGCCTTCACTTCTACCAAGTGCATGATGATGCCGAGTAATGCAGTGGACGCCGAGTATCAGAAAGTCACCAAGTTAGTTTGCAAGAACCGTGTAACCATACTTGCACTGACTTAGTAGCATTTATGTTTATTTGTCAAGCTGACTTTGTAATTGTAATTGTAATTAATTGTTTAAGACTTGTATATAAACAATGTTGTAAAATTGTCAAGAAGAATGTAAGAAGCATATATGTGAAAAAGAAAGAAAGGCAAAGATAAGCGAATTACAAAGGGCTTCAGCAGTATAAGGAACAACAAAGACAAATTCATCATAGAAGGTGATCAGTACATCAGCGAATCTCAATTAGCAATTCAGTTACAAAGCAAAAGATCTACTGTTTCATCCTAACAGGTGAATCAGTACTAAATCCTTTAACCGGGTAGACTTAACAGTCTTTTGTAAAATCTCTTTACCGAGTGCATACTTCATTATATGTTTGTAAATCCTTTAACAGGGTGGATTTAGCAATCCTTATTGCTCCTAACAGGGCAGATCATCAGAAGTGATCAAATTGTAAGCCTTAACCGGCCAACTTTATTCTACAGTATTAAAGCTTTGTGGGTTTCATCCCCACCCCAGTTTTACTTTCTTTTTGGAAGGTTTCTGGGTAACCAAATCTATGTGTCATTATTGTGAATGCTTTTAAGTTTCATGCTTTCTGTATGCAAAGGTTAAAGTAAATTGCATGTTAATACATCTGTAATTGAAAGAAAATTTGGAGTTACTGATTCACCCCTCCCCTCTCAGTAACTCGGTTAATTCCTAAATATTTCCAACAATTGGTATCAGAGCAGCATTGGTTCTCAAGACAAAGCTTAACTAGCTTGAGCAAAGATCCAGGACAATGGAGGTATTCAAACTGAACAAGGTGATTGAAAATGAAAAGCTAGATCTGGAAATGGCCATAGCTAAACTTAAAGAAGCAAAAGAACATCTTTTCCAATCCCTAAGAAGAAGGAAGGTACTTGCAAATCAGATGAATGATCAGAATTACATTGAAGAAAAGGTTGAAGATCTTTTTCCCTCTAATAGCTCAGATGAAGCAAACAATGCTATCAAAGAACTCCTAGAAAAGAATGGGTCTCTGCAGGAAGAAGTGAGAAAATTAAAAAGAGAACAAGAGCTACACTCTACAAGATTTTGTGAGATCTTGGAACAAAGAAACAAGTTGAAAGATGGATTAGATGGAAGGAACATTGAAGTCCAAAATAAAACCCTTCAGCTAGAAAACCTAATTGATCAGATCTCTCATACAAATGAGGAAATTCTGAATCTAAGATCAGAAATAGAAAGCACAAGAGAAGAACTAAGATCTGAAAAGGAAATCAATCTAAGATTGGTGGATGACCTAAATGCTGAAAAACAAATCAATGAAGGAATGCTGAAAAGCCAAGAAGACTTGAATCAACTGTATGAATGAAATCTTCATAGGCAAAAAGGAAAAGAAAGACTTGCATACAAAGGAGAAGGTGAATCTTCTAAGCAAGGTACTCAAAGGAATCAGAAACCTACTTGTAATCACTATGGTAAAATAGGACATACTTCAAATAAATGTTGGAGTAATAAAAAGGCAGAATTCAATGGAAAATGCTACAACTGCAATCAACCTGGTCACAAAGAAAATGAATGCAGGGAAAAACCAAGATTCAGAGGTAATTGTCATAAGTGCAACAAACAAGGTCATAAAGCATCCGAGTGCAGATCCAAGACATTCAATCTAGTAGAATAAATTATGAAAGCAATGTTTGGATGGGACTACAACACCTCGTGTAGATGTCATTACTGTGGAGAATATGGACACATTGGCATGAATTGCATAAAACATCATCTAAGGAAAAGAGATAATACCGTAAGATGCTTCAAATGCACTAAACTCAATCACATAGCCAGAAACTGCATGAATGCTAGTGAAGTTCAAGATGGAAAGAAGAATGAAGAAACTAAGGTTAGGAAACAGGTGAGACAAAAATGGATTCCTAAATCTACCGAGAAAACCAGTCCAAGTAATGGAATGGATGGCTCTACCGACTCAAGCTAAATTTCCAAGAAAGCACTGGAACTGTATTCTCATAGACCAATCTCAAGTAGTTCTAGAACTGAATTAATAGAAAGATCTAAATCAGCATACAAGATGCAGTAAGATCACAGGAAGGTCAGTATCAGTCTTTACCGAGCATGGTCGGTACCCATCTTTATCGAGCGAGGCCGGAGCAATATGAATTCTCAAGTTCACCAAGTTGCGAAGTCTTTACCGAGTAATTAATTCTTAGTGGGTGATAGTTTGTCAGAATTCATACCCTAATTTTTACTGAGCATTAATGACAGAGTTGTAAACAAAAAGCAAGTAATCAAACTCATTCTTCACCGTGAACCTTTAGCACTTTGAGAGCAGAAAATTTCAAGAGCAACCCAGCGATTCAATACCTTTGCAAAAGGAATTTTCTGTGAGCTACCATGGCATCATCCAGCACCTCAGTGAAAAAAGGATCTGATATGTTAGTCCAAGGGGAATGGAAAGCACTAGATTTCAAGATCATGCCTGTAATTGCAGTAGCCCTAGATCCAAACGGAGCTCAATCTCAGATTCCTCCTAAGGTACTACTTATTAACGATATTCACAATCATTTCAACTGTTCAATTCATGAAATGGGGAACCTAGAGCTAGATATTGTGCGTGAAGAACTGTGTGTGGATGGTATTCTAAAACCCGAGCACAAACATCTGGAAGATAAAGGTTTAGTTCACATTGCACATCTACCTCGAAACTTTCAAGATAAATGGGTTAGATATATTCTCAGCCGTGTACATGATGGCAAGATTTGGCTTGAGCAACCCATAGAGATTGAAAAGAAGATGATTCATCAAATCACCGGTCTTCCCTTGTTGAACAAAGCAAAAACTACAAAAACCCTAGGTCGGACGGAACTAGAGAAGAAAACCCTAGCTGAGTGGGACGGTAGAGGCATGAAAGTTAGCAGCATTACAGATGCTAAACTAAAGTTTGGTACACACATTATTGCCCATAAGATTTGCAGTTCTAGTCGACAGAATAGTGTCTCCTGTGAAGCTATTGACCTAGCATACAAAGTGGTCAAGAACAACTTAACATTTGACCTAGCAGACTTATTGTTAAAGCAGTTTAACAAAAACATGGAAAGCATTCAAACTTCCAAAAACAATCCATGTAAGTTTGGATCCTTATTGGTCTGTTTATTCTTCTATGCTTAGAAATTATTCCCTTCTAAAGGAAAAGTTGTATGGAGAAAAGATGTACTAGTCCTTTATGAAATAAATGAATATATCTCAGAAATGGGTGAAAATTTTGAAAGCATCATGAATAATTATTTTGAGCCTTTCAAAGAGAAAATGAATGACAGATTCTGGATTCCACAGAAGTTGGTGGAAGATTACAAGGATGACATTTGTTTTATGGTGGATTGTGACAATGTATATATTCAAGCAGCGAAACCGAGGACTGTATATGTAAAACCTCTTCCTTATGAGGTAAATATTGATGAAACCAAGAATATCATTGAAGCTCTTCTTAATCAGCCTGTCAATCCCAAAGCTCCATATTTTGGAACATATGATGAAGCTAAGGTGAGAATTGAACTAAGCATAAAGCTTCCACAGGCGGTAAACAAAAGAAAGAAGAGGATAGCCAAAATGCAAATGATAATCGAGGACAAAGAAGAAAAAGATGAAGAAGAAGAAGAAAAGGATGAGAAAATAGAGGAACTAGAACCTGCAAAGAAGAAAGGAAAGGTATTCATCACTAAGGCACCTAAGCCTCCCACTGCTGTATTTACGAGGAGAAATGCAAGAGGTAAGGCAGACAAGGCAGACAAGGCAGATAAAGACATAGTATTCAAAAGGCCTCCTCTAAACTTTCAAGAAAAGATCAAACTCTTTAGAGACGGATCAGGACCTGGAGTAAGTAACATAAAATCTTTTAAATATGAAACCAGATCGGAAACAGAACAGAAGGAAATAGAAGATGCTGTTATTGAAAAGATGGGACAGTGGAAATACTCTCCTGAAGAAATAGCCCCACAGGTTCTAGCAGTTCTATTAAATCCAATAAAAATGAGATGGAGCAATGCAAAGAAAACTGTGATAGACATATTTGATCAAACCCTGAGATAGTTCAATACTTGTTTGATTCTAATCAACAATATTGAATCGGTTGTGAAGGCTGCAAATGCTACATGGAAGAACATATACCACCTTCACCAACTGAGTATTCAAATAGTCATAATAAAAGACATTGAAGATGACAGTGATGAACAAGAAGAAGCCACTGAGGTAGATGATACTGTGAGGATAGCAGCAGAAGTCATTGCATCCCTTCCTACCTCTCCAGTAAAAGTTTCTACATCCATCCCAGAGACACCTTCAAGCATGGTTGTGACAACTTCAACATTATTCCAATCATCTATCGCAACAACAGAAGCAACTACCATTTCTTCCACCGAGTTGCAGTCTCCCTCATCATCAAGTTTTCCAGCAATAAGTTTTCCAGTTTTTGAATCTGCAAGTGTAAATATTTTAAGCTCTCCAGTAGAAAGTATACCAGTCTCTATAGCCAGCCCTACTATATCTACTGTCACTACTACTAAGGCATTAAGCACAGATAAGCCTAAGGATCTACCGAGTATAAAATTTTTGGGTAAGAGTATAGTAGAGGATACAGACCTAGATGAAGAGATAGAGATTCCAACATTAGATTTTGCAAATCTATCAGTGGACCAAATGTAAAATATAGGTGAGATCCTCCAAAGGAAAGCAAAACAAAAAAATCTTAAAGAGGAGAGAGACAAGGAATATCAAATCATCAAGGATGCTAAGGACATTTTTTCTGATGCATTAGGTATTAAAGTAGACTCCTCCCAACATGTTTTGCTACAATTAGCAGAAGCAGTCAATAAATACAATGAGGATTCATCTGGGATAGAAAAGTTAGTTGAAAGAGCTGAGAAGAGATTGAACAATAAAGTGCTTGAGCACATTGCTCAGCACATAGCTATTAACCAAGTAGAATTGTCTTCAATTTTGTCAAACATTGAATCTACCTATTCGAATGCTACCTCTCTTTTGGCCAGATTGTGCAATATTGCAGAGTTCACAAAGGATGTTAAGGATAAAATGAATAAAATGGATGAGGATATGAAGATTAGCATACAGAAGTTGCAACTTGAACCAAGTTCAAGCTCTGCTCATCACATGAAAATCTCATATCTATCAAATATGCAGTCAGATCTACTGAAAGAATACACAAGGATCCGGTCCACACTGCTAGACATCCAACACATGATTCTTCCCATCATGAATACAATGTATAAGCACATTGAACATTCCAAAACATTGATTCATGACAATCAGTTCTCTATAGCAGATCACATGATTGAACTCTCTGCAGAAGTCCAAATTGCAATCCAAACATGCAAGATTCTGCAAGAAAGTTGGGACAGAACCCTGGCACTAATAACGAAGGTACATTCTGATTTTCTATCAAATTTTGGATTCTCTCTATAAATAACTTGTATATAAACCTTTGGCATTATCATCAAAAAGGGGGAGATATGTATAGAAGAAGATTTGTATAGAAATAGTTAGCACATTGAAAGGGGGAGACAATGTATAAAGCCCTATAAGAAAGACAAATTTTGAAAAATCAAAATAAAACTCAGCATGATTCATGTATATAAGTTTTGGCCAATAAGTGTTTTTGTCACTAATGCCAAAGGGGGAGATTGTTGGCATTAAGCAGAATTGCCACTAGTGACAACACTTATTTGCATTCTGGGTGCAAACCGAGCAGACAGTGCAAACCGAGCAAGTTAGTACAAACCGAGCAGGATAGTGTAAACCAAGTAACATCGTGTCTACCGAGTCACCAGTATTTATCGAGTTCAAAACCTACCGAGTGGTCAGTATGAACCGTGCCTTCACTTCTACCGAGTGCATGATGATGCCGAGTAATGCAGTGGATGCCGAGTATCAGAAAGTCACCGAGTTAGTTTACAAGAACCGTGTAACCATACTTGGGCTGACTTAGTAGCACGTATGTTTATTTTTCAAGCCGACTTTTTAATTGTAATTGTAATTAATTGTTTAAGACTTGTATATAAACAATGTTGTAAAATTGTCAAGAAGAATGTAAGAAGCATATATGTGAAAAAGAAAGAAAGGCAGAGATAAGCGAATTACAAAGGGCTTCAGTAGTATAAGGAACATCAAAGACAAATTCATCACAGAAGGTGATCAGTACATCAGCAAATCTCAATCAGCAATCCAGTTGCAAAGCAAGAGATCTACTGTTTCATCCTAACAGGTGAATCAGTACTAAATCCTTTAACCGGGTAGACTTAACAGTCTTTTGTAAAATCTCTTTACCAAGTGCATACTTCATTTTATGTTTGTAAATCCTTTAACAAGGTGGATTTAGCAATCCTTATTACTCCTAACAGGGCAGATCATCAGAAGTGATCAAATTGTAAGCCTTAACCAGCCAACTTTATTCTGCAGTATTAAAGCTTTGTGGGTTTCATCCCCACCCCAGTTTTACTTTCTTTTTGGAAGGTTTCTGGGTAACCAAATCTATGTGTCATTATTGTGAATGCTTTTAAGATTCATGCTTTCTGTATGCAAAGGTTAAAGTAAATTACATGTTAATACATCTGTAATTGAAAGAAAATTTGGAGTTATTGATTCACCCCTCCCCTCTCAGTAACTCGGTTAATTCCTGAATATTTCCAACAGGGACAAGACTGCCCTCTTCACTTTTGGCTCTACAAAACCAAGGTAGGTGCACCTAACCTAGTGAAAACTATACTTTACACACCAAAGAGTGGGTTTGAATAATAGATTGATAGTAAGAAAGTACTAAATGCTAACCACACATTCATTGACTCTCCATTACTATTGGGTAACACAACCACACAAAAAAAGACCTAAAGCTTAGAAAGGTTATTGATTTTAAGATTTGGAATGTAATAACTTCAATCAATGTATGTTGACAAGGGAAATACTCATTTAGGCCAGTGCCTCATCCATTAGGAAAGATTTCTTAGACACAAAGACACATAGATTTGAGAATATCTAAGAATTCATAGCCATAAATACATTTATCCTAATCCTTACTGCTTACAAAACATCCTTACATAGACAAGGGAAAACTCATATCCCATTTAGAACATTGTTTAATCCAATCCTAGATTAGAACTCAAGAATGAAGAGACATACATAAAAATAATATGTAATGAGCTAGAGAACTCAAAGCTTACTTGACATGACACAAAGGAGAGATAAGAATTAGGTATTTATATTAAGTATGATGAATTCTTTCTATGTATATAATGAATCACAAGACACCCTGCTTGCAAACTATAGCTTAGACCTACAACTTTCTTCTGTCATCAACAAACACTAAATCAAAAACTATTACAAACCCTGACTAAGAAAAGGGCTCACCAAGCAAAAGTTCTGAACACATAACTCCCAATGCCTTTGAATGATGATGAAAAAATCCCTTTATCTCAAGGATTGCAACAAGCACTGATGATCATTCAAAGAAACAATTTCAAAACTACCTGCTCAACAAAAAGAATAAAAGCCAGACAAGACAAGCTCCAAGTGCAAGGCTAGTAAGATCAAGAATAATCATCAAATTCTATAATAGATCTGATCCTGTACTAGCTCTAAGGACAAAAATGATGGAATATGGATGAAGTGACTGAGAGGGGGGGGGGGGGGGGTGAATCAGACAACCATAAAACTTTGACAATTAATTCTTTGCAGATCCCTTAGGATATCTTAACACTGTTATTTGTTTTGGCACTCGGTAAATAGATTGCAGTAACTTTGAAGATGCAGAAAATATTATCTTTAGATATTCATCAAGACATGTATATGATTGTGAAAGCAATTAAGAACACAAGAGACACAAGTTTTAACGTGGAAACCCAATATGGGAAAAACCACCAATGTATCTAGATACTAATTTTCACTTTTCTGAAGTGATGCCCGGTTAGAAGCCAACCCGGTAAAAGGTTACAAAACACACTGTTAGGTGTGACCTTGTTAGAGGATTTAAAACACCCTGCTAGGAGTGGCCTGGTAAGAGGTCTTGAAAACAATTCAATGGAATTGTCACCTTGTTAGAGGATTTATATTATGGCTGTTAAACCAACTCGGTTAAGAGATTTAGAATTCACTGTTACAATGATAAGAAGGTAACAATGAAAAAGTGACCTGTATAATAATGCAACTGTCTTGCTGATTACAGATCTCTGTTCTGCATAAGTCTGATCCTCTCTAATCGAATGAATCTTTGCTGCTCCTCAAGGATATCTGAACATCCTTCACAAACTCGCATATATCTTTCCTTTTCTTCTTCTGTAAATCTTCTGCTATATATTCTACTTACTTTTCACATTTGACCTATTATATATATGATTTTGGATTAGTCAAATCGTCATTTATTAGAATAACAGTCGGCTGAATTAAGTAAACTCTATTTGCAAAAATCCTTCAAAGGCCGACAGTGCTTGGTGACCATATCTTTTATAATTTTCTAGAGACCGAGGGAACTCGGTAAACACCAACAATCCTTCTCCTTTGATAACCGATTGAACTCAGTAAATACTAACTTTCTTCGACAACCGAGTGAACTCGGTAAACACTAGACTTTCTTCGGCAACCGAGTGAACTCGGTAAATATTAAACTTTCTTTGGCAACCGAGTGAACTTGGTAAACATTAAACTTTCTTCGGCAACCGAGTGAACTCGGTAAACATTAAACTTTCTTCGGCAACCGAGTGAACTCGGTAAACATTAAACTTTCTTCGGCAACCGAGTGAACTCGGTAAACATTAATATCCCTGACAGGCAGACCGACTGAGCTCGGTATAAGCAGATTGCTGTGGATTATGACATAGTGTGACATCAAAGACAATACATAATTGAGTAGCAATTTCCTTCAGACAATTGTTTCCAACAATCTCCCTCTTTGGCATTGATGGCAACACAATATGTCATAACACAAGAAATTTGAAAGAGTTAGCTCGGTTTGGATTCAAATCTCCCTCTGTCAGTAAACTTCCTGTATCCTGAAAATTCTTTCTTCTGACTATAAATTTCTTGAAAGCAATAGTAAAGACATAGCAAACACTCCCTCTTTGACAACATATGCCAAAGATAATTCACATATTACCGGTGAAAATTAATGTACCTCAAGTACTGATTCATATGCAATGATTCCTTTAATATGCTGCATCAACAAGTTGATTTTCAATCATGTTCTGGTTGATGCATCACTAAAACTGTATTTAGTGAGCCTCGGATAGGGGAATGACCCCTAACTTACCTCTTAGATACATAAATGCATCCTTAGGTAATGGTTTGGTAAAAATATCTACAATCTGTTCTTTTGTATGAATATATTCTAATCTGATTTCCTTGTCCTGCACCAATTCTCTGACAAAGTGATATTTAATGGCAATGTGCTTGGTTTTGGAATGCATCACTGGATTCTTAGAAATGTTTATTGCACTGGTATTGTCACAAAATATAACAACTGGTTCTTTGATTTCAACCTTCATACCTTCTAATAGCTGTTTGAACCAAACAATATTTGAACAGTTTACTGCAGCAGCAACATATTCTGCTTCAGCTGTGGATTGAGATGTGCAATTCTGCTTTTTACTAGTCCAGGATACCAGTCTTTTTCCAAGAAAAAATGCTCCACCACTTGTGCTTTTTCTGTCATCAATGTTTCCTGCCCAATCAGCATCAGTAAACACTTTCAAGTCTAGATTGCCTCCAAATTTATACCACAAACCATACTCTTCAGTTCCTCTTAAGTATCTTAAGATTCTTTTGATTTCCATCATGTGATTTTCCTTAGGTTTAGCTGAGAATCTAGCTACTATACCGACTGCTAAGGCAATATCAGGTCTAGTATGTACCACATACTGCAATTTTCCAATCATAGATCGGTATAGGGTCTGATCAACTTCTTTTGAATCATCATTTTTGGTAAGTTTCAGTCCAGTACACATGGGTGTACCAACTGGTTTTGAATCTTCCATTCCAAACTTCTTAAGTATCTCCTTAATGTATTTTGATAGAGTAATGTATATACCATTTTTGCTTTGCTGAATTTGAAGACCAACAAAGAATTTTATTAAACCAAACATAGACATTTCAAATTCTCTGTTCATTTGTTCTGAAAATTCTTTGCACTGATCCTCATTCCCTGTAAATATAGTATCATCCACAAATATTTCTGCCAGTACAATTTTGTCATTCGGTCCTTCTTTGATATACAGATTGCTGTTATCATTAGCTCTTTTGAAATTAATCTGGATTAAATAGTTATGGAGTCTTTCATACCATGCTCTAGGAGCTTGTTTTAAACCATATAATGCTTTGTGTAACCTGCAGACCATGTCCCTTTTGTCTGGATCAACAAAACCTTCAGGTTGTTCAATGTAGACTTCTTCATCAAGAATTCCATTGAGAAATGCAGATTTTATGTCCATCTGATATACCTTAAATCCTTTGTGTGCTGCATAAGCAAGTAGAGTTCTTACACCTTCTAATCTTGCAATAGGAGCAAAAGTTTCTCCATAATCTATACCTTCTTCTTGAGAGTAACCTTTACATACCAGTCTAGCCTTGTTTCTAGATACTTGACCATCTTCATTCAGTTTATTTCTGAATACCCATTTTTTTCCAATTACATTCTTATCTTTAGGTCTAGGTACAAGAGTCCAAGTTTTGTTCTTTTGTATTTGTTCTAATTCTTCATTCATTGCTTCAATCCAACTTTCATTCTCTAATGCATCTTTGATATTTCTAGGTTCAAAATCAGTAAGTAGACATGTACCTTTTAGCTTGCTTCTTGTCATACTACCATCTGGTTTGTTTCCAATGATTTGATCTGGTGTATGATGTCTTCTGACATATTTGGCTAGTATAGGTTCCTTGCCTTTTGAATGATTCATGCTGTTGTCTTCTAGGATCTCTTCTTCAGGTTGCTCGGACTCGGTAGATATTTGCTCGGTAACTTCAGGCTGAGACTCGGTCTGAATTTCTTCCTGTGACTCGGTTTGAACTTCTTCCTGTGACTCGGTCTGTGACTCGGTAACTGTGCTTGGCTCGGTAGATATAGCTTCCTTATTGATAGTTGTGTCTGTCAATGTTTCAGGTTCAATGTAAACGAATCTTCTATAGTTCTCAGGTTCCCTTTTGCTTTCTTCCTCAGTCTTTTCTGCAAACTCATCAAATTTCACATGTATACTTTCTATGACTTTGTGAGTAGATAAGTTTAGACATTTGTATGCCTTGCTTTTGCTAGAATATCCTAGGAATATTCCTTCATCACTCTTCACATCAAATTTATTTCTTCTGGAATCCTTTAAGATATAACACTTGCTACCAAATATTTTCATGTAACTTACATTAGGTTTATAGCCATACCATAATTCATAAGGAGTTTTGAATGTGTCTTTCTTCAGTTGTACTCGGTTCAAGGTATGAATTGCAGTGCTGATAGCTTCCTTCCAGTACTTTATAGCAATGTTCTTTTCTATCATTAGAGTCCTTGCACAATCCATAATAGATTTGTTTCTTCTTTCTGCTATTCCATTCTGCTCAGGAGTTCTAGGAGCTGATACCTGTCTTTTGATTCCTCTTTCAATGCAGAAGTTGTTAAAATCATGAGAGATGAATTCACCACCTCTGTCTGATCTTAAGCATTTCAATCTTTTCCCTGTTTCTTTTTCTACTCTTACTAAGTACCATTTGAACTTTTCAAATGCCTCTGATTTTTCTCTTAAATACATAACAGTCATCATTCTAGAATAGTCATCAACGAAAAGAATAAAGAATTTATCTCCAGTATAGCTTTGTATTCCAATAGGTCCACATAAATCAGTATGCACAATTTCCAAAATTTCTTTAGACTGATAGTTCTTACTTTTGAAACTAGTTTTACTCATTTTGCCAATCTGACAATTCTTACATAGACCAGTGTCAGGTTTCTTCAAGGTAGGAATGCCTCTAACCTTCTTGAATTTGCTTATCTTTATCATGTTATCAAAATTTACATGACATAACCTTTTGTGCCATAGCCAACTTTCTTCTATTTGAGCAATAAGGCATGAATATTCATTGAGATCAAGATAAAATAAGTTACCTTTTGTTTGTTTGCCTGATCCAATGAGCTTTCCTTTTCCATCCAGCAGTCTTGCTTGACCATTCATGAATTCAACCTTGAAACCAGTGTTGATTAGCTGTGCTACACTTAGAAGATCATGTTTTAGTCCTTCAACCCAGTAAGCATTATCACATATGAGTTCTTTGGTTAATGAGATTCTTCCTTTTCCTTTTATACAACAAGGTTCATTGTTACCAAATCTTACATTACCATTGTCACAGTCTTCTAGATATTCAAATTTTGTCTTATCACCAGTCATGTGGTGTGAACATCCGCTGTCTATTATCCATATATCATCTTTGCTTATATGAGAAATAAGTGCTATCTTATCTTCATCATCATCAGATTCATCTTTTATAGCAATAAAGACAATTTCTTCTTCACTATCATCAGAATCTTTAACCATAAAACATGATTTCTTACCTTTATCCTTGTATGATTTGAAATTCTTTTTGCCATAGTACTTGTGACTTCTCTTTTCTTCCTTGACTTGCTTGTTTGGGCACCTAGCTACAATATGTCCAATTTCTTCACATGAAAAATAGATTAAAGGAGTTTTACCTTTATACTTACCTTTCCCTCTAGAGTACTTCTTTGCAAGTAATGCTTCTACAATTTCAAGATCACTATCAGAACTTTCTTCTGATTCTTCTTCACTTTCTGTCTGAACTTCTTTAATTTTCTTGTTCTTCTTTAGTGAAACTTTGGCCTCAAATGCTGATTCAATATTTTTGGAACTAGGAACATAGTTGTCATAGTTGTCTAATTCAAAAGCTGTCAATCTTCCAACTAAAGCATCCAAAGTTATACTGTGGTTTGCTTCACATCTTCTTTCTTGAATAGCTGATACTCTTATTGCATAGATAGGGAGTAGTGTTCTGAGTACCTTACTTATAACCGTCTCATCTGAGATTGTTCCTCCAGAAGCTCTGATTGCACTTACACTTGCTTTGATTCTTTCAACATATTTTGCAATGTTTTCATCTTCCTTCATATTCATCTTGTCAAACTGTCCTCTTAGGCTTTCTGCTTTTGCTCTCTTCACATTTGCATCACCACCATATATCTTCTTCAATGCCACCCACATTTCATATGCAGTAGTGCAGTCTTTAATATCATCAAATTCTTCATAGCTGAGAGCAGATGCAATGTCTATCATCATGGCGTTGTGAGTCTTTTTATCTGCAATGTCTTCTACGGTTAATGCGCCATTAGGAATTGTGTATTCTTCATCAATGTATTTGCATCCTGAATCACCAATGGAAGCTAGATGAAGTCGCATGAGACCTTGCCATGTTGAAAAGTTTTCTCTGTTAAGCTTTGGAATTTCCCTCTTATAAGACATCCTGATCTTTAGCTTAGGTCTTTGAAACCCTTCCTGCAAGCACCAAAAGCTCTGATACCAATTGATGGAATATGGATGAAGTGACTGAGAGGGGGGGGGGGGGTGAATCAGACAACCATAAAACTTTGACAATTAATTATTTGCAGATCCCTTAGGATATCTTAACACTGTTATTTGTTTTGGCACTCGGTAAATAGATTGCAGTAACTTTGAAGATGCAGAAAATATTATCTTTAGATATTCATCAAGACATGTATATGATTGTGAAAGCAATTAAGAACACAAGAGACACAAGTTTTAACGTGGAAACCCAATATGGGAAAAACCACCAATGTATCTAGATACTGATTTTCACTTTTTTGAAGTGATGCCCGGTTAGAAGCCAACCCGGTAAAAGGTTACAAAACACACTATTAGGTGTGACCTTGTTAGAGGATTTAAAACACCCTGCTAGGAGTGGCCTGGTAAGAGGTCTTGAAAACAATTCAATGGAATTGTCACCTTGTTAGAGGATTTATATTATGGCTGTTAAACCAACTCGGTTAAGAGATTTAGAATTCACTGTTACAATGATAAGAAGGTAACAATGAAAAAGTGACCTGTATAATAATGCAACTGTCTTGCTGATTACAGATCTCTATTCTGCATAAGTCTGATCCTCTCTGATCGAATGAATCTCTGCTGCTCCTCAAGGATATCTGAACATCCTTCACAAACTCACATATATCTTTCCTTTTCTTCTTCTGTAAATCTTCTGCTATATATTCTACTTACTTTTCACATTTGACCTATTATATATATGATTTTGGATTAGTCAAATCGTCATTTATTAGAATAACAGTCGGCTGAATTAAGTAAACTCTATTTGCAAAAATCCTTCAAAGGCCGACAGTGCTCGGTGACCATATCTTTTATAATTTTCCAGAGACCGAGGGAACTCGGTAAACACCAACAATCCTTTTCCTTTGATAACCGACTGAACTCAGTAAATACTAACTTTCTTCGACAACTGAGTGAACTCGGTAAACACTAGACTTTCTTCGGCAACCGAGTGAACTCGGTAAACATTAAACTTTCTTCGGCAACCGAGTGAACTTGGTAAACATTAAACTTTCTTCGGCAACCGAGTGAACTCGGTAAACATTAAACTTTCTTCGGCAACCGAGTGAACTCGATAAACATTAAACTTTCTTCGGCAACAGAGTGAACTCGGTAAACATTAATATCCCTGACAGGAAGACCGACTGAGCTCGGTATAAGTAGATTGCTGTGGATTATGACATAGTGTGACATCAAAGACAATACATAATTGAGTAGCAATTTCCTTCAGACAATTGTTTCCAACAAAAAATTCATGCTAGAACAACCACTAGGACCCTCCTCATAAAATCTCACCCATAACCAAGCTGGAATGATCAAAATACTCCTGCAATATAGCTTCATCTGGTGCACTATCTCCAAACCCTGCAAAAACAATTTGAATTTGAAAAACAATGGATACAAGCTTCAGTTTAAAATGTGACTATAGATCCTTTTATTTCTTGGTAGATCAAGCGGCTCACATTAATCTTTACAATAGTCATAAAACCCTAAAAAGTCCATGTCCATGCTAGCAGTTAACACCAATAAAAAACATGCATGTCAGCTCCATCTAACATACAGGACCCACCCTTGTTAGTGCTTGAGAAAAAGCAAAATCAATGGTTGGTGCAAGATCTCATGGCTTTGACAAAACCCATGAGAACTTACACCAACCATAGATCCTCTGTGAATGTGAGGGCCCTCAAAACACATCAGCAACTAGGTCCCACTGATAACTCTCTAAATCAACAATGCCTCGACCAATCAGGAAAAAGGAAGTCAGCACAATGTGGTAGTTCAGACCCACCCTTTGTCTTTAACATACTAGAAGATCAAATGGTTGGTGTATAATCTCAAGGGCTCAAAAGATTCCTTAAGATCATGCATCAGCCATAGATTTTGAATCTCCACACTGAGATATTGGGCCCACCTAATAGAACATCCAACTCACAGTCATGTGGACCAATGAGAGAATGCCAATTATGCTAACATGTCAGTGGACCTGCTTCATTGAAAAGTTGTGTCATAAAGAAGAATAAATGGTAGGCATAAGATCGCATGCGTCTAACAAATTTTGTAAGAATATATGTCCACCGTTAGATTTAGATGGTATCAAAGCCGAGCCCAAGAAAGAATGAAGGCCGAAAACATTAGGAAACATTAACGCCGAGGCTTAGGGAAAAATTTAAACCCATGGGTTTTAGGATTTTTAAGTGGCCCGAAAAGTAACATGAAAATAGATTTAAAATAGGGTGCACTATGGTTTTTCAAACAAATGGCTAGATTTTTAAAATTTTGCCTAGGGTTTAGCCAGAAAATGGGAGAAAAAAGACTGCAGAGGCACAAAAAAAATAGGATGAAACCATGGAAATTTTTAATTGTGCTAATAGGTCAAACTGGGGCATTTTCTTCATTGCTTGATGGTTATCGTATTAGGCTCCATCCTTTGATTATGATTTCTAGTGACTTGATCAAGTTTATCTATTTGTTGCTTCTCCTCTACCTAATTTTGATTTTGATTCTAAGGGGGCAGTACCTATCAACTTTAATCTTTGATTCAACTTTACCATTCATCTCAGCTTGATATTCTTATTTTGAGACTGCACTATCACTATCTCTTATTTTGAGACCTAATTAGCACTTAACAACAATAGTGTTGATCTTGTCTTTTGATTTTTAGACTTGACTATCACTTAACAATAGTGTTGGTCTTGTCTTTTAGTCGGCTTATCTTTATCCTGATGTGTTCCTAGAATGATCACACATCTGGATTATTTTGTGATCCCAAATCAATCTCATATTTCAATTCTTCTTTGACCACATGTGTTCCCAGAATGATCACCCATTATTCAAAGAGGGGAAAATGTATGCACCCTAAAATGGTCACCTAGACTTTGGGCCCCTATTTAGCAATTTATCAAATCCCTGAATCAATATTTTTAAAAATCAACAATTTTCAAATATATCAATTTCCTTAATCAAATCCTATTTTATCATTTTCAATTATTTGCCTTGGGGTAACCATTTTATCCTAAAGTCTTTATTTATTAAAAGGAATATTTCCTCCCCTTTTATTAAATAAAAAGACCCCACCTTTTCCTCTTATCCTAGGTTGCACAAATAAAGCATTATTCTTATTTTATAAAAAGGGAAAAAACACTTTTTGTCTCATATGGATACAAAAGTCAACTCTTATTTTCTCATTGGAGGATATTTGTGCACATGGATTGCTCCTCTTTCAAGCTCCACCCTTGATTAAGTCTTTTGCCTCTTAATCTCCATGGTCCATTCCTTCTCATTTCCTATAAAAGAAGAGCTCCCTTCCTCATTTTCATATGCATTTTTGAATACTACTGTTATGTTGTAGGTTTTCTAGGTCACTTTGGAGCTTTTGAAGATTTGGAGCATTCTTGGTTTTTGCATCTACATGCTATCATAGTTACATTTCTTGCATTATCATGGCATTCATAGCTTCATATTAGCTTAGTTACCTTTATGCTTTAGATTACTTCAACTAGTCTAATTAGGAAAGATTTGTAACACTTACATCTTTCCTTTCTTAGTTAGTTTGCACTTTCATTTACATAGCTTATCTTGCATTTCTCATTTCTAGCCTGCATATTCATCTTAATCTAGCTTGCATTTTCATTTCATAGTGATTCTTGGGGATATTGGCATTCTTTCCCTTGTCTTCATTTGAATCTCTCATTGTGTGGTTGACTAGAAAGGTCATTAGCTTAATAGCTCTAGTTGAGAGAAAACTTAAAGTAATCTTACAACTCCATGCATAGAGAACTCTAGGTCACTTTCTAAGCTTTCCCATCCATGGATTCCCTTGGATATAATGACTTAGAGAAGTGCACTATTTAGTGTGTACATGCACCAGTAGCAAGAATTGAAGCAGTAAGAATATTTTTGGCCTGTACAGCTTTTAAGAAATTCAAAGTGTATCAGATGGATGTGAAGTCAGCATTTTTGAATGGAGAATTGGAAGAAGAAGTCTACATTGAGCAACCTGAAGGTTTTCCTTTGACTCAAGAAGGATACATGGTGTGTAAACTAAAGAAAACATTATATGGACTAAAGCAAGCACCTAGAACTTGGTATGCAAGACTAGATAAGTATTTGTTAAAGTTAGGATTTGCTAAAGGAATAGCTGATAGCAATCTCTACACAAAAGAAATTAAAAATGGTTTGTTGATTATAGTTATTTTTGTTGATGACATTATTTTTGGAGGAGAAGATGAGGCTAGTGACAAGTTTACTGATGAAATGAAGAATGAATTTGAAATGAGTATGATTGGTGAGATGAAATAATTTTTGAGATTGCAGATAACACAAAATAATGATGGTATCTTTGTAAGTCAGAAAAAGTACTTGAATGATTTGCTAAAGATATTTGGAATGGAGGATTGCAAACCAGTTGGAACACCTATGGTAACCAGACATAAGTTATCTAGCATAGATGAAACACCAGTAGTTGAGCAGAAGAAAGATAGATCCATGATTGGAGGATTGCAGTATTTGACACACACAAGACTAGATATAGCACATTCAGTTGGAATTGTAGCAAGATTTCAAACTGAACCTAGAGAATCACATTATGCAGTAGTAAAGAGGATACTGAGATATTTAAGAGACACAATGGACTATGGATTGTGGTATGAAAAATATAATGATTTTACCCTATGTGCATATACAAATTCTAATTGAGGAGGTACTGTTGATGATAATAAAAGCACCAGTGGAGGAGCATTTTTCCTTAGAGGAAGATTAGTTTCATGGCTAAGAAAGAAGTAGAATTGTATTTCATAGAGCATAGTGGAAGTAGAGTATGTAGCAGTAGTAAACAATTGTAACTAGAGAATTTGGATGAAATAGATGCTGAAGGATATTGGAATTAAATTTGTTGAACCTATTGTTATACATTGTGACAACACTAGTATATTCAGTATGTCTAAGAATCCTATACTAAATTCTAAGACAAAACATATAGAGATCAAGTATCATGTTATAAGAGATAAAGTTGTTGAGAAAGAAGTTAGACTGGAGTACATAAGCACAAAGGAACAAATAGCAGACATATTTACAAAGCCTTTTCCTACAGATACATTTGAGTATTTGAGAGGTATGCTTGGGGTTATGCCCTAGCCTACTTTTGAGTAATGATGTAGTTGGTTGCATCCATCCAGTAATATATGAGCCCTATCTTTCTTTTGGATTAGATGTTGGTACTTCCTCTATGGGGGAGTATGTGTATGTGAGCTGAGTCATAAGGACTCTAGTAAATGTATTTTTTTTAAAAGTGTCTTTTGACATTGAGTTGTTGTTGACATAGTGATGAAATTTCAGCCATTGATGTCAATCGGGGATAATTATGCATGAAAAAGAATATGAGTAAAACAATATGAGAGAACTAAATAGGATAACAAAGCAAGATTTGATTGATGAAGAGGATTTGAAGAAGCAATGTTGTAGTATTGGATTTTTGAAAAATTGGATGTTTTTCATCTATGTTTCCATCAATGCCAATGGGGAGATTGTTAGGAATGAATGCTAAAGTGTTTGGCACCCATTTTGTAGCATTTGTTGTTGCATTCATGACTATGATTGTCATTGATGTCAACACAGTGTTTTATCAAAGATTTGTAGAGAAGTAGAGAGTGTTTTGATTAGTGCATGTAGGATATTATAGTTGAAGCTATGTGAAATTGAGGATATACTCTTTGATATGTTATATGTCTATGGTTAAGATCAAAGATAGTAATTCTTTTATTCATGAAAGTTATGATCATTTTGGTGGAAGTGGTATTTAGGCAGTGTTCCTGAGTAGCCATTTTTGGCAATCGGATGATATCTCCTAATCGGGATGGAATCTGGCTTTGTGTAGTTAAAGAGAAGTTAGAGACACATTGATAGTGACATGGATTATAGTGAAAACTTTTAAGTCACATGAGTGAAGATTTATTGTATTTGGAAGTTGACAATTTTATGTAATTTTGGTGTAGCGTGTGGAATATTTTATTTTGTAATTGTGTGCTGACTCATTTGTAATTATTTGAGTGTGGTATAAAGGAAGGAAGTTTTTTCCTTATTGTAGTGTTGAGATGTGATGTGATATGCATGAAGTGAAGAAAAGGGCTAAGTATGAGAGAATAATTGTGAAGGAAGACATGCAAAGTATAGAGATCTGAAATTGAGATCTGATGTAACAGTGAGTGTGGTTTGGCACAGTAAAAAAAAAGGTATCATATTATTCTATTGAATAATGCAAAGATTATTTGGATAGTGAGTTTAGTGATCTTACCCTAAAGATGTTTGGGCAGTTGGTCCTTCTATCTTCTATAACTCTTAACAGGGTTAGAATCTTTTAACAGGGATTCAAAATCTCCTAACAGAGATTTATATGTACTGAATGTATTTCATAAGACTCCTAATAGAGTCCATCCTTTCACAAGGAATATTCATATTAGTGCATCTTTTGTAGGCATCATTCCCATCAGGGTTTACTCTTTCATCAAGAGGCTCCCTAGTTAACAGATCTTGTGTTATTGTGTAATTGTGTATGAATATCTTTCTATGGTTGGTAATTATATTTCTTACATGGTTTAATTCTATTGAAGATGATAAAAGTTATAATTATCTGATAACTAATTTTCCCCCCCTCTCAATTATCTTAGTGGACTTTAATTTCTAACAGTACCCTGGAATGTTGGTACTAAAGATGGTTATGAGGAAGCTGTTGAAGACTTTGAACTTGGTGGATCTAGTGGTGATGACAGGAGGGATAGATCTGGTGAAGACAAAACTACTTAATTGCCTAGATCTAGAGCTTGGTTAAGTAGTAGTTACTGAATGTAAGTTTCTACTTTCTCTAGTTCTTTAAAGCTTGAGAATTTGATTGATTCAATTAGTGAACTTGAAGATTTCTTTGAGCTAGAATAAATTGAAGATCCTCTTTGGGTGAGATTAGCATAAACAAAGTTAAAAGGACACACTTCTCTTTGGTGGAAAGAACTACAAAGAGATAGAGAAGATGAAGGTGAAATGAAGATCAATTGGTGGACATTGATGGTGACTAAGTTGAAAGATAAGTTCATACCTTCTTACTATGAGCTTGAATTGCTTAAGAAGTTGCATAATCTAAAATAGAAGGATTTTTCTTTTGAGGATTATGCCAAGGAGTTCTATAGACTTACTATTTGGTCTGGACACTGAGAGCTTGGTAAGGAAAAGGTAGGTTGGGATGTAAATGGTTTGAGATTCAATATTTAGGATGAGCTTAGTATGATGAAGATTGATTCTATTGAAGATGCTTATCAATATGCTTTGAAGGCATAAGATAAGTTGAAGAGGAAACAACATAGTAGTCCCCAAGGGAAGGAAAAAGTTGACCGCTCAGTGAAGGATAAACTAACTGATGTAGAAGATGAATAGAAACCTATGGGACCAAAGAAGAAGACATGTAGAGTTATCTTTAAGGGTACTTTCTATAATTGTGGAGAGGAAGGACATCATTCTTTTGAGTGTACATAAAAGAAGCTTGGTGACTGATGAAATGCTATGGTGAATGAGAATGAACCTAAACCTGAGAACTTGCTACTTTGGTGAACATTGCTCGGTACAAAGGAGGAACCTTTTCAGAGGAGTAACTTGTTTAGGACCTGATGCAAGTCTAGAGGTAAACTCTATGATGTTATTTTTGATAGTGGTAGTATTGATAACCTTGTTTCTCAGGACATGGTTTAGAAACTTGGGTTGAAAATAATGAAGCATCCTTGTCCTTATAAGATTGGCTAGTTGCAAGATGTTCATGCTCTAGAAGTAAGAAAACAATTCTTTGTTATTGTTTAGATTGTCCAGTACAAGGATCTTATGTTATGTGATATTGTGAAGATGAATAGTTGTGGTATATTTCTTGGTAGACATTGGAAATATGCTTGTAGAGCTTTGTATGACTATGTCAAAAATGTGTTTACTATTGAGAAGGATGATAGGAAGTTTTCCTTGAAGCCTTTGTTTGATACAATGGTCAGTAGGAGAAGCCTAAGTATTGGTAGCTGAGTTGAGTTGGTGGATCCTGAAGGTATGGTTGATTAGTGTGAAGAAAATACCTATGTGTTGTCTAGGAAAGACTTGAAGGGATACATAAAGATGAAGTGGAAGAGTATGCAAACTGAAAAGGTGGAGGACTTGTATGTGAAGAACCAGTTTGGGGTTTATGTGTTGAATCCCAGAAGATTTTCTTCTCACAACATCTTTTCAAACATGGAGTATCTAATGCATGGGCATTCTAGGGTACTTGGTGAATCTTCATGGAGGTGTGTTGTTTGGCTTGTGTTACTTAGTTGGAGCCTTGACCAACAGTCTCAGTCATTGAAGAAAGCTTGGTCGCTAAAGGAACTTGATAATCTCTGGCACTTAGTGAAAGTGTTACTTGGTGATGCCTATGGTACGTAGTTGACACTAGTGCTCAGTGATGTCTGGCATGCTTGGTTATTTCATTGGTGCTCAGTAGTTCTAGTTTACCGACTAGAGTTATGTGTGATTTTTTGGGCTGACTTGGTGCATTTATTGTTGGTAGCTATTGTTACTAGCTGACATGTTGAATTAAATATTTGTAAGGCTATTTTGAAGCTAACTTTTATGGCATTTAATATTTTTTGGGGGAGTTAAGGGTTTCATCAAGCTAATTTTTTGCTGATGATTAGTATTTATAGGATGTTTGGGGAATTTTTTAGGCATGACTTGATGACTTAGAGATCCAGATCAGAGGTTCTGAAAGCTAGATTTGGTGAAGTTGTGGAAAAGATCTTCCATGATCTTGTAGATCAGATTGTTATCTAATACTTTGTAGTTGTAGGGCTAGTGGTTTGCACACTTGGAGACAAGGAGATTGCTCGAAGGCTTGTGAGCTCAAGTTTAGATCTACCTTAGGGTTTCCATTAGCTATTGATTGTTTAGAGTTGAAATAGCTAAAATTGTATTGGATATGTGTGGATCTTGAAGAACTTGTCTTTGTTTGTAATTGGCCCTAATCCAGAAGGCCTTACAGTCAGGCATGTTAATGAAAATTTAGTTGAACATCTTATTGTGTTAAGTTTTCTGCTGTGTAATTCTGAAGCTACAAGACCGGATTGTCCTTAATTGGATCCTCCCTACCTTGGTCTGCATCATTAATGGATATGAATGAAATGGATTTATGTGATGCAAATGTGATGGACCTATATGATGTAATGAATAATTTTTATGGGTATTTAATGATTAATGATTTATATAACCTTAAATGTTATATGTTATATAGATGAATGATGTTGATTAATTCAATGATATATAATGTATGAGGACCTTTGAATAATGGTTATGGATATTTATGAATGATTTAATGAACATTAATTAATGAATGCAATGTTAAATGAACTTAATGGATTAATATGGATGATTTTTTAAAGAATGCACACTAAATGAGATGGATATTTAAAATGAATGCATCCTAATGCAATTAACTTTATGTAAGTTTGATGCAAGCTAAATGTAATGAACTTAGATTAAAATGAATGCAACCTAATGCAAAGAATCAAATTGTACTTTAGGGTGGAAAGTCCTAAATGAATGCAAGATAACATGGATCTAACAAATGCTCATGAAATAATGTAATGCACCCTTATTTTTTATTTTTGAATTTCTAACACACTCGATCACATATAATTTTTTATGTTACTTTGATTTTTTATTTGACTACATCCCTTTTTTTTTAATTTCCTCTTTCAATTTAGTTTTTAGGCTAAGATAGACAAATAATTTAAATGCATTTAATCTAAGATGTATGCAACTAACTATCACTTTTTTAAAAGAATTGGAGCTTATTTTCATCATTGAGCATTTTTTGGAATCCTAAATTCAATACAACCATCACTAGTTCAACCATGATGATATGAATACCTTTTTCACGTCTTATGTTTCTTTCCATCTTTTGGTATGAATTTCACTAATTTAAGTCAATCATGAGAGTACAAATACCAATTTTTTAAAATTCTATGTTGCAAGTGAATTTTGGTGTTATGATAGTGAACATCAAAATATCCAAGGTATCCTTTTGTGTAAACAAACAAAAATCTTAGTTTCATCGTATGTACAAGTCCTCGATGATTCTTTGATGATCACATCCTTAGACAAATAATACATGGTTTAAAACTTTTATTTTAAGACAATCATTCAGAAATCAACAAAATATCACGCTTTCATCATAGTTTGTCTAGTTTAAAAACTTTCATTGATTCGCTAGAAAGACATGATTTCATCAATCAAGTCAACACTTTAGAAACAATTTGCAATTTTTTTCAAATCCATATTTCAAGTATAGTTCCATCCATTTCATACTTTTAATCCTAATAAAGATAGGGTCTTTATGAGATTTAGGATTGAGTTTTTCATTTGGTTTTAATTGGATTAGAATTAGGATTTGATTGAGTGTTTCACTTTTACCTTGATGAATTGATTCAGTATCTGATTGAAGTCTATTTTCGATGAATCCTTCCTCCTATAGAGTAGATTGCCCCCAATTTGATATGATTTCAATGTTGGACATAGGACAATTTGAAGATTAGGTGACCAAAATCCTTAGGTACTTGCAAATGTAACTGTGGGGTTTTATTATGCAATATACATAAATGTTGGTGAATACAATATTTACAAGGATGACCACTAGGTATGCAACTGACTTGGACTTTCAATGGAGCCTTTTTACTAGGTTTTCACCACTTGAATGAATTTTTCTTTCTTTTTCTATTTTTAAAGCTTTTTTTTCTTTTTTTTGTTACCAAGGCACCTTTTTGCTAGGTTTTCACCAAGGCACTTTTTCTCTTTTCTTATTTTTTTTATATTTTCTCTTTTTTCAATATTTTTTTTTCATATCACCAAAGTGCCTATTTCCTAGGTTTTCACCAAGACAACATCTTTTTTTAGGATCATTTCTGAATGTTTTTGGCTTTCTTCATGCTCAATTTTCCACTATTTTTTATCTTTTTATCTTTTCTTATTTTGCTTTCTCTTTTCTCATTTTCAATGTTTTTGGTATTTTCAGAATCTCTTTTGAATATATATAATAAATAGGATACTCTCCACCTAATTTTCTCATACTCTTTTTCACCATACTCTTTTATCTGCTTCATGTGTAGAACCTTTTTAGATGAATGCTATTGATAGGTTCTTGAAATTCTTCTCCATCACAATCAGCTAACTTATAGGTGCTTATCCCAAAAGACAAAGTAATCACAAAATGTCCTAACTAGTTTGCTTCCCATTTTCATTTCTTTTTCCTTTCTGCTTGATTTTTGGGATTTTCTCACAAAACTAAGTCACTTATTTGGGATGTCCTTTACTTAATATGCTTGTTATAGGTCCTTGACATTCAGTTTTGATACACTTTCAAATGATCAAAGGCTTGTTGCTATTTTTCATCTAGCAATTCCAGTTCATTTAATCTAGAAACTCTATAGTCCTCTTCACTTATGAAACTATGTAATGAGACCCTTAAAGATGGAATTTGTACCTTGAAAGGTAAAAATACCTATGCCCCAAAGACTAAGGATAATGGTGTAGCTCTTGTTGGTGTTTAGATACTTGTCCTATAAGCCCATGGGGTTGGGTTTATTTGTATATGCCAATCTCTACCTAAATTATCCATGGTTCTCTTCAATATCTTTATGATGTTCTTATTTGTTTCTTCTGCTTGTTGATTACCTTAGGGGTAATTTATTGAAGATGAATGATGTATCATGTGGAATTTGGTACATAACTCATTTAAATCCTTAATTTTGAAGTGTTTTGAATTATTGGTTATGATGGCATGAGGTACACCATATCTAAATATTATGTGATTTAGAATAAATAAGGATATTTTCTTTCTTGTGGTAGATGATAAGGGTACAATTTCCACCCATTTAGTAAAGTAATCTATTGCAGTAATGATAAATTTATGGGCATTTGAAGATGGAGGATAAATCATCCCTATTAAATCTAAACACCATTGATAAAACAACCAAGGTGTTGTCATGGGATGAAGCTCTTGTGCTGGTAAAAGGATCAAGTTCCCATGATATTGACACTTATGACAAGTTTTTTCAAAGTGACAAGCATCTTTCTCAATGGTAGGCCAAAAATATCATATCCTAAGAATTTTCTTAGCTAGGGTTAAACCATTCGAATGTGACCCATAATTCCCCTCGTTAATTTATTGTAAGGCTATATCTGATTCCTCTTTCTCTAGACATTTAGAAGTATTCCATCTAGACTCTTACGATACCATATGTTAGATATTAAGGTATAATGGGAGGCTTGGCATATAAAGCTTTTATTTTGATTCCTGGTTTGGCCCATAGGTAGGATTTGGTCTTTTAAGTAGGTGTAAATGTCTCCATATCAAGGTGATTCATGTCTCATTAGAAAATAAATAGTATGAGGATGGGTAGGGTCAAATGTGGGTTTCTCAACTTCTTCTACCAAGAATTCATATATGGCTCTTAGATTTGGTATTTGGAGAAGTGATGCCAAAGTAGCCATTGCATCCACTTCTTTATTCTTCTCTCTTGGGACTTGCTCAAATGTGATGAGAGTGAAATAATTCTTGATATTTTCAACCATATTTTTGTAAGGTATCATCCAATCATCTTTCATTTGATATTGATCATTAATTTGATTGATAACTAGCTGTGAATCTCCATAGCCTTGTAGCTCTTTCACTTTTCATTCTAATGCCAATTTGATCCCAATGACCAATGCTTCATATTCAACTATATTATTTGTGCATGGGAATAGAAATTTGTATGATTTTGGAATTGTAGATCCTTGAGGAGTAATCAAAAGTATGCCTACTCCTGATCCATGTTGGGTGTAGGAACCATCAAAATATAAGTTCCATGCTTTTTCTTCAACATTCACAATTTTAGATTCTAGAAATTCCACCTGAATGGGATGTTCATCTTGTAATGGTGATTCCACTAGTTGGTCAGCTATGACTTAGCCCTTGATAATTTTTGATCCACATATTCTATGTCGAATTCACTTAGTACCATGACCCATTTGGCTAGTCTCCCATTAAATGTTCTTTTGCTAAGAAGATATTTCAAGGGATCAATCTTTACGATGAGTCAAATCTTGTGGGCTAACATATAGTGGCATAATTTTTGGGAAGAAAAAGCTATGGTCAAACATGCTCTTTCAATGGCATTATAGTTCAACTCATATTTCACCAATGTTCTACTTATGTAGTATATGGCCTTTTCTTTTCTCTATTCATCTTCTTATGCCAGGAGTGCCCCTAATGAATGTTTGGTCACTAAAATGTATAGAATTAAAGGCTTGCCTATTATAGGTGGAATCAAAGTTGGAGGATTCATTATATATTTCTTCAACCAATTGAAGGCTTCTTCACATTTCTCATTCCATTTGAAAACTATGTCTTTATGAAGGAGTTGAGTAAAATTATGGCACTTTTCTGCTAATTGAGAGATGAACCTTCAAATGGATTGGATCCTACCTTGAAGAGATCTCATCTAACTTATGTTCCTAGGTACCTCCATTTCCATGATATCTTTGACTTTGGTGGACTCTATATTCCCTTTTCCAAGACAATGTACCCTAGTAGCTTTCCTGATTGAACACCAAATGCACACTTCTTTGGATTTAATCTTACTTTGAATTGTTCCAATCTTACAAAAAATTTCTCTAAGATGGGTAGATGTTCTTCCCTTGAGTGGTATTTTAACAAGTATGTCATCTACATAGTCCTCCATGAACTTGTGTATCATGTCATGGAATATGGTCATCATGGCTCTTTGATAGGTTGCTCTAACATTCTTTAGACCAAAAGGAATAACATTCCAATAGAATGTCCCCCATGTGCATGTAAATGTTGTCTTCTCTTGATCTTCAAGTGCTATATTTATTTTATTATAACCACTAAATGCATCCATAAGTGAGAACATTGAATGTCGTACTGTCAGATCTACGATGGCATCTATGCTTGGTAATATAAATTCATCTTTCGGACATGCAAGACCGAGATCCCTAAATTCCATGCAAATTTTGATAGATTTGTCTACTTTTGAAACTGGCACAATGTTTGAAATCCATTGGGCATAATCAATGGATTTTATAAACCCAACTTTCAACAATATTTCTAACTCCACTTTTACAAGTAAAGTTATGTGTGGATGCATCTTTCTTAGTTTTTGCTTCACTGGTCTTACTCCTTTTATGTTCAAATGATGCATGATTAAATTTGTATCTAATACTAGCATATAATCATACAACCATGCAAAATTGATTTGTTTTTCTTTGAAAATTTTGATGAAGTCCTTTCTTTCTTCACTAGATAACGATGTTGCTAAGTGTACGATCCTTGGTTCTAATTCTGCCATAATGTTCACCTTCTCTATTGGTTCAATCAAGATAGGAGATATTTCTTCATAGTGCTTGGGTAATGTATCCAAAATCCCTTCCTTAGGTGCCTCTATTGGGTTTTCACCTTTGGAATCAATCTTTATTCTTAATCTTTTTTATCTAATGTTCCCACAACATGGTTTTCAACATTAGATTCTTTCCATTTTTTAAAAATTTGGTTTTTCATTTTTTATTGAATTGAAAGTTTGGATACTTTTCTTTGTCACTTCTTCCTGATATTCCATGGTAGAAGAAGGCTCAACCACATTTAGGTATTAGGACATGAAGTTATCATTCAAAAATGTAGGAAGGGTAGTAGGTTCAATGTAATCCCATTCAATTAATTCTAGATAGATAAGGGTCAAAGGGTAAATGCTTTGGTTTAGTCCAAGGGGGTTTAGGGACATGACTTCATTTGAAGGTTCAAACATTATATCACTTAAGTCTATAATATGTGCTTCTTCAAGATGTTCTAGAGAACTAGGGCCAAAATCTTCCTCACTAGAATCCTCTAAGGTTTCTGTTGGGTAAAAATCTTGTGGATCAAACCTAGGGTTTTATTCTTCCATAGTAGGTCTCCATGATGGTATGTAGGGTTCTCATACCCATGGATTTATTTCAATTCTTTGAATTGGTATATTATCTAGGATCACTTGACTCAAACTTGAGGCTTGATTTTGATTTGATTCTAAGGCTTATTCCTTTCCTTTGATAGGGGTGTAGGTGTGGATGACATCCACTTCTTTATCTCATCATGACTCACTTGAAAATGATTCCCACTCCCAATTTTTTGAGTCTACATCATTTTGAGAACCAAATTTCAATATTTGATCATATATGATGCAGTGCAAGGCAGGAGAATCCCTGATGGAGATGTCCTAGCCCCCAGCAAATAACCACACAATAGAATATAATAACAATACAAAGATTTAGATCCACACAATGCCAATACTCATAATAGAATCATTATATTGTCATCCAACATGCCCGGCTGTAAGGCCTTTCGGGTTACGGCCAAATATAATGCAATTACAATAGAAACTCTGCAAGATCTCGTAAGATACAAACCAAACCCTAGCTAGCCCAGATCCACACACTGATAAGAATTCCCAAGGAAGATCTAACCCGGTGCTCGCAAGCCCACCAAGCAATCTCCTTTGTTTCCCAAGCCGTAGCTACTAGCTCCTCTCAAAACCCGCTCCTCTACCTCTTCCTCTTCTCCAAGATGGATGAATGAAAAATGAATTGCCTAAAGACTTCCCCACTACCCCTATTTATACCAATCTAAGCCATAGGTCAGCCCTAAAAATAAATTAAATACAAATACCGAAATTAAATGCCACAAGTCGGCCAACAACAACAATTAAATTCCCAAAATAGATGTCTTAGTAAAATCATGATATCTCCTAGCTCTGGATGAATTAGAACTCATGCTTCAAACTGTAGGAAGAAATATAGGCCCTCTTCAATCCTTGAAATTTTCAGCCTCTAACCCTTTGTGGAAAATTACTTATACGACCTGTAATAGGCACCAAATTCCTAAGCAAGGCCAAACTCCTCCTAGGCCATGCTGAGAAACCCAAACCATGCCAAGTTCATTAAATGCATCAAAACAAATTACCCAAGACCAAACTAGGTCTATCCAACTCTACCAAAACCCCTCACACATTAAAATAAGTCCACACAACTCCATAAAATCTCCCAAACATGCAGGATAGCCAACTACCCTGGGATGCTCCTGCATCAATATACCTTAGGATAGTTCTTTTGAGTGTACCCTTGTTCAAGGTATCCTAATCCAGTCTTTTATTTACTATATCTCCATGTCATTTCAATGGGTTCAATGAGTCCTTCATTTCTTGTTCCTAAAGGTCCTTTTCCTTTGTATCCCATTTTCTTCATGATTTGAAATCTTTTCCCATATTGATGTGTGGGAATGCTTACATTTTGGATGTTCTTATCATGTGCACTTGATTCCTCATCCTTATATAAGCAATTTAGGATTTCATTGTCTTCTTCCTCCATGAATGAAGATGTATTTTCCCTCACAAAGTGATCATTGTATTTATGAGGCAGATTTTATGGCCTTCTATAATATTTTGGAGATAAGGGTAGGTCAATTATAGATAAGGAGTATTCACCTATACCCTTTTGTTTGATTTGCCATTAATTTTTAAAGTTTTTCATCATATGATCCATTTTTTGGTAATGAGCATCTTTGATGTAGATTTGAATGGATCTATCTTGGTCTTCTTTCTTTTTCTCCAAAGCATTCTCCTCACTAACCTTCTCTTTTCCTTTTTTTGATAGAGTTAGGTTAGTGGGACTTTGGTTATTTTCCACAACAATTTCTTTTTCTTCTTTTTCTTTTCCCTTCAAAGATGGAAGATCTTTTGAACTTTTCCCTTGCTCTATTCTTTGAGGAATTGACCCTTCTTCATTATGTGGGACTAAGGAATAATTGATAGACTTCATGTTATTACAATATTGAAATGGGTTTGAATTCCCACTTACCATGATTTTGTGTCCTAGATAGGGGAACTTGAGACATTGATGGTAGGTTGAGAGTACGGCCTACATTTCATGGATTTGTGACCTCCCTAATAGAATATTGTAAGTATACTTTAGGTCTAGGACTTGGCAAATGGTCTCTTTTTGCATTGGGCCAACTCTAATATGAAGTATTATGACTCCTTTGGAAGCTCTCTCTTCATCATCATAGGATTTTATGGTTATCTTTTTCATAGGATCTATAGCCTCCTCATAAAATCCTAAGGCCTTTACCAAGTTTAGGGTACAAATATTTAGGCTGACTCGTCTATCAATGCAGACTCTCTTCATTCTATGCTTATGGATTAGGACCTTTATATGCAAGGGTAGATTTTGTGGGTGGTTTAGGGACATATCATCTTGTTCTAAAAAGGATAGACAATGGGGTGCAACAATATGTCCTACCATGTTTCTAAATTCATCCACATCTAAATCTAGAGGTACATTAGTCTCTACCAAGGATTTCTCTAGAATCTCCTTGTGCGTAGGTGAGAGTTTGAGAAATTCTAGAATAGAGATCTGAGAAGGGGTTCATTGAAATTGGTCTACCAAATTATATTGTTTTGAAGATGAAGAGGAGGTTTTATTTGGTAGAACAATTCTTGGGGCATTTCCAAGTAGAGTAATTTTTTATGCTTGCCCCCTAGTTACAACATTAGATGTTTCTTCCCATGGGTTTTCTTTTACCATGATAAAATTTATGGTGTTTTCATCACCACTTATAGAATTAATGGTATTATCATAGGTATAAGAAAAATTGACCTTCTCATTACCACTTTTATTATTTTGATTGGTGTTTGATGATTCACCCTTTTCATGGTTTAGAAAAGGATTTTTGAAGGTGGTATGGTCCTCATTTTTTGGGGGCCTTTCAACCATTATTGTTCAATCATCAATTAGGTCTTGCACAATATGTTTCATGTTCTTGCACTCATTAGTTTTATGGCCCTTATTACAATGGTATTCACAATCGTGAGAATCATTCCACCAATTTTTCTTAACTTGGGGTTCATATGGTCTTAACTCAGGTATGGTAATAATTTTTTTGGCCACCAAAGTCCTTAATGCATTTTCCAATGGTTCACCTAAAAAGGTGAATTCTTGTTGACATTATAATTACAAAAGGGATTATTGTTGGCATTGTTGTTGTTGTTGTTGTTGTTTGAATTGGTATTATTGAAAGGAGCTTTGTTTGTTTGATTCACATTATATGTCGAATTTGATCCACTTGATAAATTGAAGGGGGTATCCTTTAAGTTGTATGTTTCCAAAACTCCATCATGTTAGGAATGAATGAAAAGTATTTTGGTATTCATTCTGTAGTAGTTGTTGTTGCATTCATGACTTGGATTGTCATTGATGTCAACACAGGATATTCTAGATATTAGCAGGAAAAAAGGTATAGTTTTGTTTTTCACACATGTTGTATTGCAGATTGGCTTTTACACAATTGATGGTATGTTCTTTGGTGTGTTATTAACCTATGGTTAATAGAACAAAAATAAATTCATTCATTTGTGAGAGTTATGAGCATTTTGATGAAAGCAGTGTTTAGACAGTGTTTCTGTGAAGCGATGTTCAAAAATCGGAGGATATCTCTTAGCTAGGATGGAATCTGATTTTGAATAGTTAAAGGGATATTGGAGACTCATTAATGATGATGTGGTTCATAGTGAAAACTTTGAGGATATGTTTGGAGAAAGTTACTATATCTGGAAGCTGATAGTTTTATGTGAATTCTGTGTGTAGCGTGTAAAATTTATTATTTTGTAATTGAGGACTGACTCATTTGTAATTATTTAAGTTTGGTATATAAGAAGGAATTTTTTCCTTACTGTAATGTGTACTATGAAGATTGAGATGTGAATATATGCATGAAGTGAAGAAAAGAGCTAATTCAGTGATGAAGGAAGACTTGTGAGTAAAGAGATATGGAATTGTGATCTTGTGTAGCAGAGAGTGTGGTTTTGGCATAGTGTGAAGGAGGTAATATATTTCATATTATTCTATTGAATAATTCTAAGATCTTTTGGATAGTGGGTTTAGAGATCTTTCCTTGAAGCTGTTTGGGCAGTGGGTCCTTCTGTCTTCCATAAACTCTTAACCAGGTTAGAATCTTTTAACAGGGATTCAAAATATCCTAACAAGGATTTATATGTACTGAATGTATTTCATAAGACTCCTAATAGGGTCCATCCTCTAACAAGGAACTTTCATATTAGTGCATCATTTTGTGGGCATCATTCCCATTGGGGTTTACTCTTTTCAAGAGGTTCCCTAGTCAACATATCTTGTGTTATTGTGCAATTGTGTATGATTATCTTTCTATGGTTGATCAGTACATTGATTATATTGTTTAAATATGTTTAATGTGTTAGGCCCATTTTCTGTCATAGAAAAATCTTGTGAAAATGGCCTTCTCCCTGCAAGTATCTCTTGGCTTGTGCCCTTCCCTGTGTTCCTCATGTTGTCACCTTACTCTGGTCCAATCTGCATCTCCTAAATCATAAGGCCCAGAAAATTATTTGAGTTCTAAGGTCTATGGGGAACAAAATTTAAAATCTACCTAAGTGTCAAAAACCCATAGTATTTTTTCAAGTCCATGATGTTTTCAATCTTTGACTAATAACCTATGTTGTTTTTGACCCCCTGTGCTTCCTGCTTTGTGCGATTGTCTTTCAGTCTGTTGAAAGCCTTGTGTTTTCGGTCTTTTTGTTGAAAACATGGTGTGTTTTTGACCTCACACTAGTTCCCTAATTGCTAGCTCTCCTTAAGTGCGCAAGTGCGATGTCATGTGGGCCTAGGTTTTCAAAGCTCTTCTCTGATTGGCTATCACATGGCCGCATGTCAAAGTTTTCTGACATGCGATCATGTGACCACTTGCCACCTATCCATGTGGTCCCAGCTCTTCATGGTTTTTAGCTTCCTAGTGGTTGGTCTTCTTTCTGGCAACTTGGTGACTAGTAGTTATCCTTTGATCTCCCAATGCTAGTGGTTAAGTGGCTAGCATCTAGTGATCTGGTGACTATATTGTCACACAATCTCTTCATCCTAGAGGTTAGGTCTCTAACATCTCATAACTTAGCAGATGGTTGGTCATGTAGTCGCTAAGTGCTTGGTGGTCTATCTCTTCTTGCACGGTTAAAGTTTGGATAGGATCGATGGTTGTCACAAGTTCACATGGTGAAGATGCATGAGGTTTATTTCTTGTGCTTTCGTGACAACCGTCTGATCCTCCAAGGGGATGAGGCTTCTTTAGGTAGTGGTCCTAGAGGTGATGATGTGGTAGCTTGTGATTGGCCATTGCATGTTCACATAGCCTAGTCTTCAGGCTATGCGATCATGTGACTGCTTGACACATGTCTATGGTAGTGACTTGACTTGTTAGAGGGGCCTGTAGTGAAAGACTTGTAATCAATGGTTGGCATATAATCTCAAGGAATATTCTCAGCCTTTGAGATCATGCACCATCCATCAGATTTTATTCCATTTTGTTAGGTTGTTTGTTGTCCATAGTGGGTCTGGTGTGACTTGTCTGTGCAGGTGGAGGTTTCCTAATGGCATCACAGTTGTGGAGTTAGGATGTGGGGTCTGATGTAGTTCGTGGAGTGGATAAAGTTTAGCGGCCTGAAAAATTTTCTTCCTATCACCGGTTCACATGACAATTTGGTGGTTCCCCAATTCATTTGGCAATTTGGCAAACAATGGTTGCGAGGTCATTGGTTTCTTTAGCAGAGGCAAAATGTTTTGCATGAATTGGTGAAATGCTTTTATCACCAGTTCACCAGATGATTTAGTGGGATATTCTAACACGTGTTGTCATGTGTTCATAGAATTCAACTGGAGTTAAGTTTTTCATTTCGCGACTAGGAAGCGCTTTGTCGCTAGTTCGCTGAATGAAACCTAAGGTGCCTGGATGGGTTAGGTTGCCGAGCCCAAGAAAGTAATAAAGATCTAACGGTTGTGACTTAATGTTAATAGAGGTTTAAATGTGGGCCATTGTTCTCTATTGGAACCATGGTTGTAGCCATTGCAATTTGAATTCAAATTTGCCAAGGGGTTTGCAGCGATAGGAAGTACTGAAATTTATGGATTTCATTGCAGAATTGACCCTGTTCGATGAGATATGACTAGTTTTCCATTTTTGGTGTGGTCTAGTGTGTGGTTGGATCATTTCCAAAGCTTGTACCATGGTGGTTGTGTGCTCAAGGCATGTTGTAGGGCATCCTTTTGAGCCTAGTTTTTTGATCCCTTGTACTTGCAGAGAGGATTTCCATGATTGCAGACTTGTTTGAGTTTTCCTCTCTTCTGGATTGGATGTGTTTTTTGCCCTTGTAATAATGTTTTGACCATTTCTAGTAGGTTGGGTGGTTGAAACCCTAACCCTAGTCATCCGTAGCATGTTGCAAATTTCCAAGATGACTAGGGGGTATAAGTTGCAGAATTTTGGTTTTTGCAAGGGTTCCAAAACATTGTTGCTTTTGGTCCTTGGTTTTTTACTGTAATATACTGATAGAAGTTTGATTTTGTGACTTTTCCTATCTTGGTATCATTCTGATTGTATGTTGATCCTGATTGTATTAATGAGAACATTTTGAATCCCAATCTTGCATCTTGTGTATGTCTTCTTGCTTGTCTCTAAGCTCATATATGTTAGTTTCACAAAGTGTGCTAATGTATGGTAAAAAAAGAGTATTTTGAATTCATCTCTAAGTTTCTAACAAAGTTAGGATTAAAGTCTTTTAGGTGAATTCAGTGAGTTGGCAGCCATGTATAGAATTTGATGTCCTTGTGCTTGAGGGAAAGGGGTAATAGGCAAAGCACTGACCTTGGATTCCATTGTGTTTGATTTGAGGTATTCAGTTGAGAATATAGTTAGGTGACTCTGAGCCCTAGGATAAGGCACTAGTCCTTCCTCTTGAGGTATGCATGGTTAACAACCACAAACATAAACATTCATTTGATGAACTTTGATAGACTTGTGTTCAGTATTGTATACATCATTTTGAGACTCCTTTAGAGAAGTGAGTCAAGGGTACACCCACCTGAGCATTGAAGCTCAAAGAGTAGAAGGATCTTTTAATCCTTGTCAGTTGGCCCTCTTCCTTGTGGACTTTTAGAGTGGTGATAGAGTCAGGATTTTATTTATGTTATCCATCAAAGTGTAAATCTGCAGGTTAAAGATCAAAGGGAATAATCCACAACCAATAGAATGGATAAATTATTTGATAACTGATTCACCACCCCCTCTCAGTTATCTTGGGGATCTTTACTTTCTAATAATTGGTATCAGAGTGGCAGGTCCTTGAAAGAAAAGTTTAACAACTTAAGGAGATCCATGGCAAATTTCAGAAAAGAAAGCCCTAAGTTTGATGGAGTAAATTTTGACAGTTGGAAAGAAAAGATGAAGACACATCTATTGTGTTTAGGACCAAGTTATTGGTTTATTATAAATAATGAGAAGACTATCATTGAGGAAGACAATCTAGAGGTAGGAACTAAAGATAAACTAGATCTATTCATGTGTAACATACTTGCAAGAGAAGCACTTTTTTCAGCACTACCAGAGAATGAATATAGTTAGGTAAGATGCTTTAAAACATCTCATGCAATTTGGAAAGCTTTACATTCTACTTTTGAAGGTGATGTACATGCAAAGAAGGCTAGATTACATAATTGGATTTGTGCATTTGAAGATATCAGAATGATGGAAGATGAATCTATTAGAATATATATTGGTAGGATGTCTAAGATTGTAACATGAATAAAGTCTTATGGAGGTGATAAGACAGAGAATGAAGTGATATGGAAAATTTTGAGAACTTTGACACCAATATTCAAGCAGACAATGCAGATGATTGAACAAGTGATACCTTGTACATTGAACTTTTCAAGAGAGACTCTTCTTGGAAGATGAGAAACAATAGAGATGAACTTGAGATTATCAGGAGAGCTACCTAGAATGGAAACAACATTTAGTGCTCTTAACATTAGACCTAAAAAAAGTACTAGTGTGAATGGAGATTATGCCAACAGTAGTAGATTTGAGGAAGATAAGAAGATTGAAGAAGGTATTGCATTACTTGTAAAAAGAGAACCAGATAGTAAGAAAATATTTAAATGTTGGACTTGTCAAGAATATGGTCATTTTGCATCTAAATGTCCTAAAAGAGTTAAGAAGTATAGAAGCAACTTTAAACCTAGGAGATCTAAAGAATGTTATTATGCAAATGATGAAGAGCTTGAAGTGGGAATTGAAAAACATTTTTAAGTGACAGTGATAATGATAACTTTGAGGAAATAGGATTTGTAGCAATTAAAGAAGTTACGAATCTAATAAAAGGGAAGAAAAAGCATTAGTTTCACAAGTTGAAAAGAAATTTGATTGGATTATAGATAGTGGTTGTTCACATCATATGACTGGAGATAAAAGAAAGTTTGTTAAGTTAGATAATTATGATGGAGGAATTGTTAGGGTTGGTAACAATGCACCTTGTTTGATTAAGGGTATAAGATCTATTACTCTTGATGGAAAGACTAACACTGATAATGTTTACTTTGTTGATGGACTGAGACATAATCTACTAAGCATTGGACAATTGGCTGATAAGGGTTATCAAGTTTGGTTTTCTGAGAAAACTTATGTGATAAAAGATAAAGATGAAAATCTGATTGGAAAAGGATCCAGAACCAAAGGTAACATATTTTAGTTGAATCCTACTAAGATGAAATGTTTGATAACTAGGATTGATGACAATTGGTTATGGTATAAAAGGTTTTGTCATATAAACTATGATAATATTGTCAAGGTGAGCACTACACTTGTGGTAAGAGATTTACCTAGAATTATGAAACCTACTAACATGATTTGCAAAGAATGTATGATGGAAAAGTAGAAAAGGAGTTCATTTCCCAATAAGAAGTTCACATCAACAGAGAAGATGGAGATTGTTCATACAGACTTGAGTGGTCCTACTAGGACTAGAGGATTCTATGGAGAAAGATATTTTATGATTCTTGTTGATAATTTTACAAGAATGATGTGGATTTCATTTTTGAAAGAAAAATATGAAGCATTTGATAAATTTAAGATCATGAAAAGAAAAATTGAGAATGAATCTGGAATGAAGATTAAGTGTTTAAGATCTGATAGAGGTGGTGAATTTACATCTAGAGAGTTTAACATCTTTTGTGAAATGAATGGTATTAAGAGACAACTTTCAGCCCCTAGAACACCAGAACAAAATGGTATTGTAGAAAGAAGGAACAGGTCAATAACTGAAGCAGTAAGAGCTATGTTGTTTGAAAATGATTTGGCTAAGACTTTTTGGAGAGAAGCAGTGAACACAATAGTATACACTATGAACAGAGTACAAATCAGAGTAGATACAAACAAGACACCTTATGAATTATGGTTTGGACATACACCCTCAGTTAAGTATTTTAGAATTTTTTGAAGTAAATGTTATATAAAGAGAGATGATGATATAGGAAAGTTTGATCCTAGAAGTGATGAAGGAATATTTCTTGGATATTCTTTAAAAAGAAAAGCATATAGATGTTGTAACAAAAGAACTAAGACTACTATTGAAAGTGCAAATGTAAAAGTTGATGAGAAGTTTAAAATTTAGGAAAGAATGCTTGATTATGAATCTGATGGAGAAACACAACCTTAGCCTAACATTGAAAATGCAGAATTATTTTTTTAAACTAACAATGATTTTCTGAATGAAAGTCATACTGAAGAAAATAGAGAAGAAAATAGAGAAGAAAATAGAGAAGAAAGTAGAGAAGAATCTACAGTCGGAACAAGATCAGTAACCATGACACCTAATAGGTATACCACAAGACATCACCTTGTTGAGCAAGTTATTGGAAGTTTAGATAGAAGAGTTTTGACTCAAAATAAGGTACATTTATGTTTGATTTCTCAAATTTAACATAAGACTACTAATGTTTATCTTGTGAAGATGAACATTGGATTAATGCTATGAAAGAAGAACTAGGGCAGATTGAAAAAACAAGACATGGGAATTGGTCCCTAGACCTGAAGACAAGAATGTGATTGGAACAAAGTGGGTATTCAGAAACAAGATGAATGAACAAGGAGAAGTGATAAGAAACAAAGAGAGATTGGTATGTAAAGGATATTCAAAACAAGAAGGAATTGACTATGAAGAAACTTTTGCACCTGTGGTCAGACTTGAAGCAGTGAGAATGTTTCTAGCATATGCAACTTACAAGAAATTTAGAGTGTATCAGATGGATGTGAAGTCAACATTTTTGAATGGTGAATTGGAAGAAGTCTACATTGAGCAGCCTGAAGGTTTTCCTTTGACACAAGGAGATATGGTATGTAAGTTAAAGAAAGCTTTATATGGATTAAAACAAGCACTTAGAACCTGGTATGCAAGATTGGATAAGTATTTATTGAAATTGGGATTTATAAAAGGAATAGTAGATAGTAACTTATACACAAAAGGAATTGAGAATGGTTTGTTGGTTATAGTTATATTTGTTGATGATATTATCTTTGGAGGAGAAGATGAAGCTAGTGACAAATTTGTAGATGAAATGAAGATTGAATTTGAGATGAGCATGATTGGAGAAATGAAATATTTTTTGGGATTATAGATAACACAGAGAAAGGAAGGTATATTTGTAAGTCAAACTAAGTATTTAAATGACTTACTGAAAATATTTGGAATGGAAGATTCTAAACCTGTTGGAACACCTATGGTAACCAGACATAAGTTATCTAGGAAAGATGAGACACCAACAGTTGAGAAGAAAAAGTACAGATCTATGATTGGAGGATTGCAGTACTTGACACATACAAGACCTAATATAGCACATTCAGTGGGGATTGTAGCAAGATTTCAAGTAGAACCTAGAGAATCACATTATGTAGCAGTAAAGAGGATACTGAGATATCTGAAAGGAATAATGGATTATGGATTATGGTATGAGAATTCTGATGATTTTACTTTATGTGCCTATACTGATGTAGACTGGGGAGGCAGCATTGATGACAAGAAAAGCACCAGTGGTGGAGCCTTTTTTCTTGGAATAAAATTGGTCTCTTGGCTAAGTAAGAAGTAGAATTGTCCTTCACAAAGCACAGCAGAAGCAGAATATGTTGCAACAGTAAATAATTGTATTCAGATTATTTGGATGAAGTAGATGTTGAAGGATATTGGAATAAAGTTTGATGAGCCTGTTCTTATACATTATGATAACTCCAGTATAGTGAGTATGTCAAAAAATCCTATTTTACATTCTAAGACTAAACATATTAAGATCAAGTATCATGTTGTAAGAGAGAAAGTTGTAGAAAAAGAAGTAAGATTGGAGTACATAAGTACAAAGGAGCAGATAGAAGATATATTTACAGAGCCTTTACCTAAGGATACATTTGTGTATCTGAGAGGTATGCTTGGGGTTATGCCCCAACCTATTTTTGAGAATTGACGCAAATGATTGCATCTGTCTAGTGGTATATGAGCCCTATCTTTCTTATGGATTGGATGTTGGAACTTACTCTATGGGGGAGTTTATGAGCTGAGTCATGAGGACTCTTGTTATTGTATTTTTCTGAAAAGTGTCTTTTGACATTAAGTTGTTGTTGAATTAGTGATGGAATTTCTATCATTGATTTCAATGGGGGAGAGATATACATGAAAAACATTGTGGATTGTATAAGAGAGCTGAATAGGAAAACAAAGCAAGATTTAATTTGATATTTTGTAGTGATGTTGCAGTATTGGACTTTTGGAACATTGGATGTTTTTCATCTATGTTGCCATCAATGCCAATGGGGGAGATTGTTAAGAATGAATGAAAAGTATTTTGGCAGTCATTCTGTAGCAGTTGTTGTTGCATTCATGACTTGGATTGTCATTGATGTCAACATAGTGATATTCTAGATATTAGCAGGAAAGCAGGTACAATTTTGTTTTCCACACATGTTGTATTGTAGATTGGATTTTGCACAATTTATGGTATGTTCTTAGGTGTTTTATTAACCTATGGTTAATAGCACAAAAAGAAATTCATTCATTTGTGAGAGTTATGAGCATTTTGGTGAAAGCAGTGTTTAGACAGTGTTTCTGTGAAGCGATGTTCAGAAATCAGAGGATATCTCTTAGCTGGGATGGAATCTAATTTTTTGTAGTTAAAGGGATGTTGGAGACTCATTAATGATGACATGGTTCATAGCACAAACTTTGAGGATATGTTTGGAGAAAGTTACAGTATCTGGAAGCCGACAGTTTTATGTGAATTCTGTGTGTAGCATGTGGAATTTATTATTTTGTAATTGAGGACCAAATCATTTTTAATTATTTGAGTTTGGTATATAAGAAGGAATTTTTTCCTTTTTGTAATGTGTACTATGAAGATTGAGATGCGAATATATGCTTGAAGTGAAGAAAAGAGGTAATTCAGTGATGAAGGAAGACTTGTGAGTACAGAGATCTGGAATTGTGATCTTGTGTAGCAGAGAGTGTGGTTTTGGTATAGTGTGAAGGAGGTAATATATTTCATATTATTTTTTTGAATAATTCTAAGATTTTTTGGACAGTGGGTTCAGAGATGTTGCCTTGAAGCTGTTTGGGTAGTGGGTCCTTCTGTCTTCCATAAACTCTTAACCAGGTTAGAATCTTTTAACAGGGATTCAAAATCTCCTAACAGGGATTTATATGTATTGAATTTATTTCATAAGACTCCTAACAGGGTCCATCCTCTAACAAGGAACTTTCATAGTAGTGCATCATTTTGTGGGCATCATTCCCACCAGGGTTTACTCTTTTCAAGAGGTTCCCTAGTCAAGATATCTTGTGTTATTATGCAATTGTGTATGATTATCTTTCTATGGTTGATCAGTACATTGATTATATTGTTTAAATCTATTGAATGGATAAATTATCTGATAAATGATTCTCCCCCCCCTCTCAGTTATCTTGGGGATCTTTACTTTCTAACACATCATTCACAAGATTTTTATTATTATTCTTCAACCATAGTTTAGGTTTATCATTGTGATTGTTGGCTCCTTTATTATTGTTATAATTAGATACATAATGATTATTATTAATTTTGGTATAGGGTTTATTGTCTTTGAACAATTTGATCTCTTTCCTCTTAAAAACACATCTTCAATTTTAATCCCATTCTCAATAAGTTTCTCAAAAGTAGGGGGAAATTGAAGTTGGAGCCTATAATTCATCTCCACATTTAATTTTTTCATAAATATTTCCATTTTCTCCTTTTCGGGGATACTTCATGGATATCTTGCAAAACATTTCCTCCACCTTTGATGAAACCTTGGGAAAGATTCACCATCTCTTTATTTCATATCACATAGGTTGAGCATGGTAATCTCATGTTTGATATTGTAAGAATAATGGGTTACAAATTTGGAGGCTAACTCCTCAAAAGTCTACATCCCTTGCAGAATTTTGCAAAACCATTCCATGGCTTGACCTCCTAAAATTATTGGAAAAAGTCTCATTAAGTATGTGGTGTCATGCATAAATTTAATTCTTAGAGCACAAAACTCTCTAAGGTGATCTTGTGTGTCTAATTTACTTGTGTATTTGTCATATTTAGGAAAGATTACATTGACCGAAACAAGTGCCATAACCAAACTTTTATCAAAAGAGAATGGACACAAGACCTTGATAGAGAATGACTTAGGTTTAGTGGCCTTTTTCATTAGGTCAATCTTTTCTTGGAACATTTATAATTGTTTAGTTATAAAACTCATCTAATTATCCTCTTTTTGGTTTTTGTTAAGTTGGTCCACATCATAATCATGTGGAAGCTTTACCCCTACTTAGGCTAGGTTTAGGAAAAATTTCTCCCTATCTCTATCTATTAGTTTATCCATGACTTCAAGAAATTCATTTTCTTGAGCCGATCGATTAGCTCTTTTTTCAAGTTTTTCCTTAGGCCCTTGGTTGGTGTTATTTATATTATCATTGTTTCCTCCATGATGGTAATCATGAAATGTGGAGTTTATATCCATTGATTCAATTCTCTTCTCAAATAGATTTGGGAGACTATCCCCTTGGTTATGTTGTTGAAATATCTTTGGTATTCAAATTCAAGGACCTCCTTTTCAATGCAAGTGCCTTCTTCTTGTAAAGATAGTTTGAGTTTATGAGAGCATGTAGAAACTGGCATCCGATAAGGTCTGATTTCAAATCGTTTTCCCCAATTTGGTAATTGTTTTCTTTTATGAAGATATTAAAAAATATAAGATGAATTTTCAAATGGATGTCTCTTACTTTTTCTATGTATTTTTCAAACAAAAAAACCACATGTACACTTGTTCTTTTTAACCCTCTACACAAAAAGTGTTTGAATTTGTAAGGATGTTATCACGGGTTTTTGCACAAAAAAATACTTCAAGCAATCTACCTAGCTCATAATTTGTTTCATAAAATTGTCTCTATAAGGTAGTCTTTGCTAAACTAAAAAATTATTTAATCAAGATTCTATTCAAAATGGATATTAAACTTTCATCCTCCAAGTATATTAAGAGGTTTCCCACTATCGGTATGTCGAAGTTTTCTGCAATCCCAAAGGACTACTCGAGGAAGTTAAATTTAACACCCTTTTGTCACACACACCATGAACGATGCATGCATTGCATTTTATAGTTGGTTGGTTGATTGTGGAAAATTCAATTGTATCCCACTTTGGGTTGTCCCTCTCACCAGCCTCGTTAAGGAAAATCTCAAGAGGTGAGCCCACTATAGATCTACAATGTTCATTTTGAAAGCAATAAAGTGGAATAAAGAGATAGGTTTTGGGAGTTTAATTCATAAAAAGGTGAAGAGCATATCCCTATCTATTTCTCAATTCCTAAACACTTTTAACAAGGTTCAATTACAAAACCCACTAACTAATGGGAATCTAGTATTTCTACTATTTTCTACAAACAAGGGGTTCTTCAAATTTAGTGCTTGATTTACTTAGCATTTCTTTTAATCAAGAAACTTGATATGTTTTGAATTTTGATTCACTTAGAAAGTGAAGAGAATAGGCCTAGTATCAAATCCCTCAAACAATAATAGGCTTCTTTAAATACTAGATATTGAAATTGACAAGGCCAAAATTTAAGAAAAAATTGACCAAGTTTTAGGCTTACCTTGTTTCGAAGCTAGCTAAGGCTATGGGAATTTTTGATGAATTTTCCATTTGTATGCTCACCTAGTGGTGATCATTCCTTTCCATTAGCTTATCCTCCAACAAATTAGTCAACACCACTAGCCAAAATGAAGGAAAACAAGAATAAACTTGAATTTAAGCCTTATTTATCAAATTTTAGCTAAAAATAATCAAGGCAAGTAAATCCAATTTAATGATATCAACTTTGATTTATATGCTTCTACAACATTCAAGTATTGTTCATATACCTCATTTTCTTGCTGAGAATTCTCCAAAACCAGCTTGATGTGTGGAATATTCTCCTCCTTAATCTATTTTGTCAAAGCTTTCCCTTCGCTGTTAAATCTGGTCTCTAGTTTTTTAATTTTTCTATGACCAGTCATCCTATAGACACATAAATCATTTTCTACAAGTTAAATTTTGTTAATTCTCAATTTAATTGAAAGCACAACAGAATCTATTGAAAGCATTGTTAAAAATCTTAAACACACTGCTAATCAAACTAAACGTACTACAAAAATTATTAAAAGCACTAAAATAGAAATTAAGAGCTCTAATAAACTAAAAAAAGGTGTTAAAAGAAAGTATTAGAAGCACTAGAGAATGATTTGAATGCGCTAGAGAGTCAGGGTAAAAGTGCTGAAAGAAATAAGATAAAAGACAAAAGAAATTGAAAGCGTTGAAACTCCACATAAAGGCACATGAATTTGTCATAGAAGTGATGTTTCAGGCTTTAAAAGTGTTGGAGAATCAATTAAAAGCACTGGAGAAAATTTGAAATGTGTTGTTTAACCTGCAAAGAAGAGAACAAAACAACAAAAATCTTAGAAACTAGTAACTTTTTGAATTTTTTAAAGAATGAGGCCTAATGCCCCATGGTGGGTGCCATTTTGTGTACTATAAAAAGTACCTTCATAAGGTTAGTATTGTGAATAAATGAATAAAATAACTAAATTACCACAAAGACTAAGCTATTTTAACAAATAAATAACAATTAAGCACTTTATGGATCACTATTAGGGATGCTAATGCAAATCTCTCATCAAGCTTCCATTAGTGATAGTCCTAAAATGAGAATGAATGATAAACAAAGCTAATACTTCAATTCCAATTTGAAATTAAGCCTAGTTAACTCTAAATTTACCTTTCTAGCTCTAAATTGCAAGAGGTTTGATGCTATTCTCAGATTTGTAGATGATTATTGAGTGAATTATGTCTTTCTTTTAGAGATTTTGGCAAGGGTAGGGGGTGTAGTTGAGTTGATCAAGGTTTGGTGAGAGTTGAGTCCATGGTTCCACCTTTGGAGACCATTTAAATATTTTATCCTCAAAGCTTGGGACAAGAGGAAAAAATGAGTGGACAAGATGCATCCTCCAAGTGAGTGATTGAGATTCAATTTAGGCTTGATCCATGTGAGCTTGGTCCTCAATTTCTATTGGTTGATTCATTCTCCTCTCATTTGGTGGTTGAGAGAAAATAGGAATTAATTAATTGAATTTATCTAATTTGTTTAGTCATGTGCACCCCTTAAATGGGTTGATTTGATTTAATTTGAACTATACAATTAATTAGATTAATTATACACTTTATTGATTAATCATGATTTATTAGGTTTAAATTGATTTAATGGCTTTTGATTTTCAATTAAATTTGGATTAAGGTTCAATTGTAATTTATCTTTGTTTCTAACTTGATTTGATTTAATTGCATTTAATTATATTGATTTTTACCTTCATTTCTTACATAAATGATCTTGTCCAATTTTCAGTGATTACAATAAGCATGTAAGATCTAACACAAAATGCAAATCTAACACTAAAAATAAAGAGTTCTCATAAACTTGTTCACCAAAATGTAAGGTGTGAAATGATGATGATAGGTAGGGATTTTAACAATGCACCTAATAGAAGCCCTGAACCAACATTCCTCACAATACATATGAATTGTTAATGATAAGTAATGTGAATTTAGAAATTATTGAAATTAGATAAGATGAAATACATGCCTCATAATATGATTGATTTGGAAATACCTATTTTTTGTTGTCTGTACTCAATTTTGGGAAATTCTGCAATCGAATCTGGGACATGAAAATAGCGATGAATAAAACCCATAAAGGTCTTCCAGTTCTAAGGAAGGTTGATCTTGACCCAAGGACAAGGGTAAGATCTTACCCTAGGGCACAATCTTACCCCTTTATGCCAAACTTGACCTGCACTACTCTGATAGAAATTTTGTTTCAAATGGATCCTAAAAGTTTGATGAAATGGGTTTTCAAATCTTCTCTTTAACTCCTGAAACAATGACTGTAGATATCCAAAAATGGTGTTTTTGGGTGGCTATATAGGGTTTTTCCTTATTCAAACCACCATTTTTTTATCACCACCTCCATGAATAGTCAAATCTAATAGAATATGTGTGTGTATTGAATGTGTAATGCGAAGATCTAATCCTCTAGATTGAAACCCTAGCATGAAGTGATATGAGAAATCATTCCATAGTTTGAATATGATAAAGAAAGCATACAAAGCCCCCAAGTCTAAATTACTCTTACCAACCTCACAATCCATAATTACTACCCCATGATTGTATCTTTGAATGCTTGAATGTTGAAAATGGTGGATCAAGGAAGAAGGATCTTTCTTGCTCCAAAGGAATGTCCACAATAGTTTGTCCACAAAAATGATTGATATTAACAATGGCTTGATATTCTATATCATCCTCTTGAAATATTGCATCATCACTTCAGCATCGGTTTCTTTCTTCAATCAATTGTACACCCACTTGATGGATAGTAGGTGAAAATAAAGACAAAAGAGAGTACTTACATAGAGATCTCAAGGTAAGGCTCCTCAAGTAATGCAAAGGCCCATAATTCAAATATCACCTCAAATTATGGTCCAATCACAATAACCAACTAAGGAGGGAAAATAATTAAATGAATTTTAAATTAAAACCCTTCCACATTTGGATGTGGAGGCCTGACATTAATTTTGGGGCCCACTATGACCCTAATTTGAAAAGGGGGACCAAAATCTGACAAGGGTCACGGTCGACCTCAACTTTGACCTAGGTCAAAGTTGACCTCACCTTGACTTATGTCAAGGTCAACTTTGACCTTGACCCAAAGGTCCAAATCCAGTCAGTGTTGAAAATAGGAATTCTTACGGATGGCTAGAGATTTGGAATAGTGATAAAATAGGGTAGAGTGCTAGGAGAAGGTGCAAAGACCTAGAATGAATGTGATGAGGACTAGGAGGACCTGTACCAAGATCCTACCTAGAAAATAGATCCATAGAGAAGGGAAATCATGGAGAATCCTCAAGATCCTAACCCTAATTTCACCTAGAACAAAGGAATGAAGTGAAAATGCATCCTAAATAGAAATCTATCATGAAAAATTCACTAAATGAGGGTGCTAAACCTATCAAGATGGAAGTGCTTCCATTTTAAGATGATACAGATCTAAAAATGAAGCTATGATATTCAATAGATATGAAATTGTATTTAAAATATAAACAAGTATGTTGATATGAAAGCTTCGAATCAAAACTAATAAATGTAAATCAAAAACTCCATGATTGAATGTTAGGAATCCACCTTGAAAGGAGAATGAATACATCTTGAAGATGAACAAAGGATCTTGGAGGAAGATCAGAGCACCATGATGGATAGTTCTAGGGTTTGAATGATGAATCTTGAATGCCTGAACCAAATCCCTCCAAAGGCTTGAATGCTTGAATCCTTGTGATCCAATGGAGAAATTTAATGCTTAAATGTAGATAATTTCTTGAAATATGGAGTTCTTGATTTCCAAAGAGAGATGAAAGATGATAACATGATACTTGATGGATGATTGAAAAAGAGATATTTGGAAATGAGAGAGGAAAGCTTCCTTTTATACTAGTCTAGGGAAAAAACTTCTAGAGAGGCCTCCATGAGAGAATTAAATTCCCATTTAAACTTTAACCTATATAAATTGACCTAAATTAAATATAATTTTAGAGTTTACCATTCTGAAGCCCGAAACAACTGACCCAGAAGTAGGAAATAAATCTTTCTAAAACCTAACATCCAAAAACTTTAAAATCTTGAACTTTGGACCCTAGGTCAAGGTCAATGTCAACCTTGACCTATGTTAGGGTTGAGGTCAACCTTGACCTAGAAGGTTGACCTTGACCCTGAGGCCAAGAATCTTAGGGTTTCATGTCAGGATGCCAGAATAATGCAGAAAAAAAAGGAAAAATGGGGTAGAATAGGAGGAAAAAGTTAGAAACAAGTCAAAGACCTATTCAAGGCATTTAACATGACCCCAAACCACTTAGTTGGAGGGATAAACTAGTACTAAATGGATGTTCTTCCATTATATATATATATATATATATATATATATATATATATATATATATATATATATATATATATATATATATATATATATATATATATATATATATATATATATATATATATATATATATATATATATATATATATATATATATATATATATATAATGGAAGAACATCCATGTATGTATGTATGTATGTATGTACATACATACATACATGGATGTTCTTCCATTATATATATATATATACACATATGTATGTATATATATATATATATGTATGTATATATATATATGTATGTATATATATATATGTATATATATATATGTGTATATATATATATGTATATATATATATATATGTATATATATATATGTATACATATATATATATACATATACATACATACATACATACATACATACATACATACATACATACATATATATATATATATATATATACATAAATATATATACATATGTATATATATATGTATATATATATGTATGTATATATATATATAGATATATATAATATATATATATATATATATATATATATACATATACATATGTATATCTATATACATATGTATATCTATATACATACATAGATATATATATATATATATATATATATATATATATATATATATATATATATATATATATATATATATATATATATATATATGTATGTATGTATGTATGTATGTATGTATGTATGTATGTATGTATGTATGTATGTATGTATGTATGTAATTGTATCCATATTATAACTGGATTTAAATTATACATGTATATGTATATTGATGTAGGAGCATCCTAGGTGTAAGAGCAATCTTGCATCACCAAAAATATTTCTATTTTTGTATTCAATAAGCGCTATCTTGTATAGAGCTGCTATTTATGGAACTTGCTATTTTTAATAAGTTGGTCATAAATCTCAAAATATTTTGATTTCACATGTGGAGGTTCATCTCAGTCATATCAGCCTGCCAGTAAAGTTTCATGGCTAGATCAGGTCTAGTTTTGAAGATATTGAAGATTTTCAGTATTGGTAGGAGGGTACAAAAACTTTGAACTCATTTTTTAAGGCTTTAGAGGCCTTGGATGAGGTCAAAAGTTTGGGTGATAGTCATTTGCATGAGCTAGGCCTATAGAGCACTTGTGGCCTTTCTGAGATGGGGTTATAATAGTCAATCGGGTCAACTAGTGATGACTTATGGTCTTTGGAAGTCAAGTCACCTGAAATGGTAGAATATAATTTTCCTTGAAAATTTTTGTTCGAGTTTCAAAATTTATTTTGAGTTGACTTTGATGTAATAAATTGAAAAATAAAATAATTCTAAGTTTGGTTGGCCCTAAGGGCTAAAATTTCTAGAACCTTCTCAGGTGGTGGAAAATAGCTATATAAAGAAGGCCCGTAGTATTGTCTAGGGCAGTTTTGGGTAGTAGATATGGGTATTGATTCAAGGATTTGTCCTATAGAATATTGTAAGGGAATGCCCATGTGGATTTGCATATTGTAATTCTAAAAGTTTGTAATTCCACATTTGTGGAGATAATAAGAAGCCAATTTTCTATTCTTGCATATTGTTGTTGTTTCTCTATTTTTGTTATGTGTTTGTGGTATTAAGGGGAGCACCCTTCATCAAGTGCTATCAGAGAAAGAGTTCCTAAGTGTGTAAACAGATTAGCAACTATGAGGTAGTTTACACTAGGATCATGGTTAGGATTTCAGCATGCATCATGAAAATGCCTCCACCAAGGGAATGTGGCAGAAGAGATGGTGTTGTAACACCTGAGGTTAGAGTGCTCCAGAGACAAGTGCAAGCATTACAAGAAGAGATTCATAGAGGAATGAATCTTAATATTAGAGATGAAAGTGAGGATGAGGATGAAGCCGAAGAAGAAGATCAAGAAGGAGACATCAAAATTATGAACTAGGAGGAAGAAAGACTTTTTCGAGCCATTTCCAAGATCAGGAAAAGACCTAAGATTGAGGTTCCTGCATTTTTAGAAAATATTAACCTAGAGGATTTGATCAACTGGATCAATGAATGTGAATAATATTTTGAGTATGAAGATATTGAGGATCCTAATAGGGTCAAATTTGCAAAGGCCAAACTAAAGGGTCATGCAAAGATCTGGTGGCAAGAGATTCAATTGGAGAAAAATAGAAGAGGAAAGGATAAAATCACAAGATGGTATCAGATGGTGCATAAATTGAATTGACAGTTCATCCCTATTGATTATGAGCTTGACCTACTAAAGAAAATGCAAAGTTTGAAGCGAACAGGATGATCTATTCAAGAGTATACAAAGGAGTTCTTTTGAATCCTCATCAGAATAGGCCATGCCGAAGCAGATAAGGAGAAAGTTACTTGTTACCTTAATGGGTTAAGGTCAAGCATTCAAGAGGAGCTAAATCTAGTTTGAATGAATAGTATTGAAGAGGCATACTAGTTTGCCCTAAAAGTAGAGGAAAAGCTGAACAAGAAGTTTGAGAGCAGACAAAATGGAAGAGGTTAAGGTGGATGATTTGGTGGATGGTCATATGGAGGCCAAAATGAAGATCCAAAAAAGAAGGATGAGGCCAATAGTAGTCAAAATTAGAGAGGAAACAATTCTAATCATTTTCAAGATCAGAACAATATAGATCAAAGAGGAAGAGGAAGAGGACAAGGTTCAGGAAGAGGAGGCTTCCATGGAACATGTTTTCACTATGGAGAAGAAGGTCATAGGGAATTTGAATGTCCTCAACACCAAGGAAGGATGGATAGGAAGAATAAAACCTAGGCCAGAGTTGCACATGTAGACGAAGATGCTAGATCATCAAATTTTGAAGATGTTGAAAAAGCAAAAACATTGATTAATAGAAGAGTCCTTGTGAGTGGTGAGAATGAACCTAAACAAAGGAGGAGCCTATTTCACACTAGATGCAAGTGTGAGGGTAAATTGTCATGTGATTATTGATAGTGGAAGCACTAATAATTTAGTATCAGAAGAGATGGTGAAAAAGTTGAAGCTCAAGAGATAGAAACACCCACATCCATATCAGATTGCCTGGGTGTAGGATGACCACAAGGTCGTGGTCAGTGATTAGTGGCTGGTAAAGTTCAAGATCGGTAGGTACCAAGATGAGGTATTATGTGATATCATATCTATGGATGCATGTCATATGTTGTTGGGTAAACTGTGGTAGTTTGATAGATGTGTTGTACATGATAGTCATGTGAATACCTATTCCCTAACAAAGGATGGAGTGAAACATAAGCTAAAGCCATTGAAGGAGACCAAAGAAAAGGTATGTGGTAATGCAAGAATAACTTTTGTTGATGGAAGAAAATTCCTAGATGGTATGAGGCATGTGCATGTGTGATTTGCTTTAATTCCAAAAGTTGGTAAAGAAGAAGTAGAGGATGTACCTATAGAGGTTATAAATTTTTTGAATGAGTTTCAAGATATTGTATCTAATAATATACTTGATAGATTACCACTAGTAAGGAAGATCAATCATCAGATGGATTTGATTCTAGGAGCCAATTTTCCAAATAAGGCAGCACATAGAATGACACCGGTAGAAAGTGAAAAGTTGAACAGACAAGTACACAAGTTGTTACAAAAGGGATTGATTTGGGAGAGCCTAAGTCCATGTGTTGTACCAGTAGTATTAGCATCAAAGAAGAATGGGGAATGAGGGATGTGTATAGATTCTAGAGAAATAAACAAGATCATAATCAAGTATAGGTTTTCATTGCCATGAATGGATGATATTGTGGATTGTTTGAGTGGAGCTGTGTATTTCTAAAAAATAGATTTGAAGAGTGGATATCACCAAATTTGGATTAGAGAAGGAGATGAATGGAAGACTACCTTCAAGAAAAAGGAAGGATTGTATGAGTGGTTAGTCATGCCTTTTGGGCTAACCAATGCACCAAGCACTTTCATGCAGCTCACGAACAAGGTTCTGAAAGAATTTTTGGGTAAGTTCATCATTGTGTACCTAGATGATATTTTGATCTTTAGTAAGACATTGGAAGAGCATATGATGCATATTCATATGGTTTCTGAGAAGTTGAGAGATGAGAAATTGTTGATTAATTTGAAGAAGTGTAGTTTTGTGAAGAAAGAGTTAGTGTATTTGGGATTTATAGTTTCAGCAGAAGGTGTAAAAATTGACCCAAAGAAAGTAAAAGTTACCGTTGATTGGCCTACTCCAAGGAGTGCTACTAAGGTAAGATATTTTCATGGTTTGGCTAGCTTTTAAAAAAAGTTTATCAGACATTTTAGCAGTATTTGTGGATCCTTGACTGAAACAATGAGAGGGGATAGAAAAGAGTTCAAGTGGACTAATGGAGATGAAAAGAGTTTTCAATTGTTGAAACAAAATGTTATAGAACAACCTATTTTAGCACTTCCAAATTTTAATATGGTGTTTCAAGTAGACTGTGATGCTAGTGGTACTGTAATAGGAGCTATTATGAGCCAAGAAGGTAAACCTATTGCTTATTTCAATGAGAAGTTAAATGATGCCAAGAAAAAGTATTTTGTTTATGATTAGGAATTTTATTCTATAGTCCAGGCATTGAAGAAGTGGAGACACTATCTACTTCCTAAGGACTTTGTTTTGTATATTGATCATCAAGCTTTGCAATATTTGAATAGTCAAGGAAAGTTAAATCAAAGGCATTTGAAATGGGTTGAGTTTTTGCAGAGTTATACATTTGTTTTGAAACATAGAAGTGGAAAGTCTAATAGGGTTGTAGATGCACTTAGTAGAAGGAAACTCTTGCTGATAGAGATGCAGATTGAGGTGGTTGGGTTCAAGGAACTCAAGAATTTGTATCCAGAAGATCCTTATTTTGGTGAAGCTTGGAAAGCTTGTAAAGAACCTATTACTTTAGATAGAATGAAGAGGCTAGATTTCATCATTTAGGATGATATGCTATTTAGAGGGAGTCAGTTGTGCATTCCAAGAAGTTCTATGAGGGAGAATCTCATCAAGGAGAAGCATAGAGGAGGATTGGCTAGATATTTTGGTCATGATAAAACCCTTGCTTTGGTTAGTGAGAATTATTCTTGGCCATAGTTACAGCAAGATGTCAAGAAATTTGTACAAAGTTGTAGAGTATGTCAAATGATAAAAGGAGTGAAGCATAATACAAGGTTGTATCAGCCATTACCTGTACCAAAGAAGCCTTGAGAGGATATTAGTATGGACTTTGTTCTTGGTTTAGCAAGGACATAGTGAGGACATGATTCAATTTTTGTGGTAGTTAACAAATTTTCAAAGATGGCACATTTTTTTACCTTCAAGAAAACTAATGATGTTGATCATGTAGCAGAATTATTTTATAGAGAAGTGGTGAGACTACATGGTTTGCCAAAGAGTATAGTTTCAGATAGGGACACTAAGTTCATTGGATATTTCTAGTGTACATTGTGGAAGAAGTTAAAAATAGATTTGAAGTTTAGTTGATCACATCATCCACAAATTGATGGATAGATAGAGGTGGTGAATAGGAGTTTGGGAAATTTGCAGAGATGTTTGGTTGGAAATAAACCAACAAGATGGGATTTGATTTTACCACAGGCAAAGTTTTCCTACAATAATTCTATCAATAGGAACACTGGTAAATCACCATTCTAGATTGTATATGGGAGTAGTCCCAGAAATGCATCTGAGTTGAGAAGGATAGATAAAGGAGAAATAAGTAGTGCTAAAGTTGAGGATTTTGCAGAACACTTGAAGAACATCCATGAGGAGGTGAGGAGGCATGTTACCAAGATGAATGCATAGTATAAGGCTAAGGTAGATGAGAAAATGAGGCATAAGGAGTTTCAGGTTGGAGATGAGGTCATGGTTCATTTGTGGAAGGAGTGATTTTTGGTTGGTACATATAACAAGCTGAAAATGAAGAAGTTTGGGCCATGTAGGATATTGAAGAAGCATGATTCAAGAAATGCATATGAGGTCAAGTTGCCTACTGAGCTGAATATTTCACCAGTATTTAATGTTTTAGATCTAATAGAGTATCATGAAGGAGGTGTTGAAGATGAGGTTACAGTAACATAGTGGAGTATTCCAGCAACCAGTTCAGATAACAAGGAGATTGAAGACATAATAGATAGTCATGTTGGCAGAAGCACAAGGAACAAAACATATGAAGAATATCTGGTCAAGTGGAAAGGATGACCTATTGAAGATTCATCATGGCTAACAAAAGAGGAGGTTAAACATCTTGGTTTTCCTCTACAAACCTAAGTCATGACAGGGTCATTTCTCAAATTACCCTGGGTGTCTGATGCAGGAGCATCCTGAGTGTAAGAGTAATCTTGCATCACCCAAAAATATTTCTATTTTTGTATTCAATAAGGGCTATCTTATGTAAAGCTACTATTTATGGAAACTTGTTGTTTTTAATAAGTTGTTCATAAATCTTAGAATGTTTTGATTTCACATGTGGAGGTTCATCTCAGTCATATCAGCCTACTAGTAAAGTTTCATGGCTAGATCAGGTCTAGTTTTGAAGATATTGAAGATTTTTAATATTGGCAGTAGGGTACATAAACTTTGAACTCAGTTTTGAAAGCTTTAGAGGCTCGGGATGAGGTCAAAAATTTGGGTAAAAGGTGCTTGCACGAGTCTACCTTATAGAGTGCTTCGTGACCTTTATGAAATGGGGTTATAATAGTCAATCGGGTCAACTGGTGATGACTTATGGTCTCTAAAAGTTGGGTCACCCGAAATGGCAGAATATAATTTTATTTTGAAATTTTTGTTTGGGTTTCAAAAGTTATTTTGAGCCGAATTTGATGTAATAAATTGAAAAATAAAATAATTCTAAGTTTGGTCAGCCCTAAGGGCTAAAATTTTTGGAACCTTCTTGGGTGGTGGAAAATGCCTATATAAAGAAAGCCTGTAGTATTGTCTAGGGTAGTTTTGGGTAGTAGATTTGGGTATTGATTCGAGGATTTTTCCTATAGAATATTGTAAGGGAATTCCCATGTGGCTTTGCATACTGTAATTTTGAAAGTTTGTAATTCCACATTTGTGGAGATTATAAGAAGCCAATTTTTAGTTCTTGCATATTGTTGTTGTTTCTCTATTTCTGTTATGTGTTTGTGGTATTAAGGGGAGCACCTTCATCATATATATGGGTGTACACATATATACCAATACATATATAAATATTATAAACTATGTGTTTTTATTGTAACTATAATTGTACCTTTAATATTTAAATAATGATTATTAAATAAAAATAATATTTAAGTAAAATAAAGCTCTTTTTTGTAAAAGTAGCTACCTAAGATATTTGAACCCGAGACCTCCTAGAAGTTTGGATGATTTTTTGCAATTGGGCTATTTGATTTATTTGAGAACTATTGTGTTCCTTTTCTTGGTATGGTCTTATTTTGGTGAATAAGTTGATTAAATAATAAAAATCATTTATAATTATTATGAGGATTGTTTAATTTAATGCAACCAACTATAGTAGCCAAAGAATTTGCTTCCTCTAAAGAAACTCCTCCAACCATATAGTTTTTATTAAATTATTCAGAGGAGAGCATTTTTGGAGGGGGAGAAAGACTAGAAAAAAATTGGGGAAACTCTGGAAGTGATTAATTTTGGGATTTTGTTGTATTTGTATTTCGATGGCTCTAGTTGTGAAGAGTTTGTGGAGATCCTCAGAGGAGGAAGGATGAATTGATCTTAGAAGGATTGATGAAGATTATCTTGGAATGAAATTGTTGCTTTGTTGGTGTTCAAAATGACGCTTATGCTCTTAAGGCTGCCAATATACCCTCAGATAGATTTTAGGGGTGGTTAGCTCTAAAATGTAATGAGGTCTTAGGGTAACTTGACCAACTATAGGGACAAGACTACCCTCTTCTACTTATGGCTCTAAAAACCAAGGCAGGTGCACCTAACCCAGTATAAACTATACTTCACACACCAAAGACTGGGTTTGAATAAAAGCTAAAAGGATAGTAAGAAAGTACTAAATGATAACCACAAATTCATTGACTCTCCATTACTATGGGGTAGAACCTAACACAACCAAATACTGAAAACTTAAGGAATGGTTCTTAATTTATAAGTTTGAATCATAACAACCTCAATCAGGATATGTCAACAAAGAAATACTCATCTAGGCTAGTGCCTCATCCATTGGGCAAGGCTTCTTGGAAAAACTACACACACACACCAGAATATATCTAAGATTCAAAGCCATAAACACATCTACAATCTCCTTTACTACTTACAAAGTATCCTTACATAGACAAGAGATAAATATATGTCCCATCTAGAGCATCACTTCATCTAATCCTAGATTAGAACTCAAGAATGAAGGTATATACATAAAATGGTTATGCAATGAACTAGAAAGTTCAAAATTTATCTATGTTGACACAAAGTAGAGATAAGAATCATGTGCCTATATTAAGTATGAAGAATCCTCAAGTGTATACAATCAATCCAAAGGAACCATGCTTGCAAACTATAGCTTAGACCTACAATTTTCTTTCTATTGTCAAAGTATACCAAAATAGGTCACTACAATTCAGACTGGGTAGAAGACTCACAACCAGAAAAGTTTGAAAACATAACTCCCAATAATCTCGAAAGATCATAAAAATCCCTTTATACCAAGGTTACAATGCAAGCACAATGATCATTTCCAAATCAAAATTCAAATCCACCTAACCCCACCGAGGAGTTAACATAGATGAGATAGGGATCAAGTCATAGCATGCAAGCTCAAATAGTCCAATTCAATAGCCAACTAGCCCTGTACTAGTCCAAGTACCAAATCAACACCAAACCCTAAGACATCTAGCCACATTTATCTCTACAACACACTTTAGGGTATTGTTTAATTTACTCCCCTATGGCAAGACATTCCTCTGCAACTATCATGGTAGCCTAGACCACTCTGCAACATTTGACAATCCATTCTACCCACTCTAGCCACTTAAAAATTAAAATTTGGGTACTTCTATCATTGCAAACCCTCTGCAGAATTTGAATTTGAAAATAAACAGTCACTTTATGGCCTCGGTGGTAAATCGGTGGCTAACATTTAAATCTCAGTCAACTTTAAGTCATGACCATCGAATTACTCCTACTTCACAGGCTTTATGTTTTACTTTAAAAAGTGGCCCTAGCTAAACCTAGCAAACTGGCGACAAAGGCTATCGTCAGTTTGCCCAAAACACCCTGCCTCCACTAAAAACTTTAGCGATCTCGCGACCACCCTTCACTAAATCACCAGACAATCTGGAGAACTGCCAAATCTTTTCATGAATGAGTGAAAAGCCTAAACTTTATCGGCACCGCTAAGACATCAGACCCCACCTGGGTCTGCTTGATGCCACCTATCACCATGCTATTTGTTGCATCCACCTGGTCACTAACATAGGAACCACTTGCAACTCCATAACTGTGACTCAAAATAGTTGTCATATGATCACATAGCCAAAAGATGACCCTTGTGGTCATGCGACAAGGCCATAAGATAGCCACCTTGTCACCCACCGGCCAATGAAAAGTGAACACCAGCACCGCATGACATCTTGGACCCACTACACTGTTGCCCTTGTGAATCACTAGAAGATCAGATAGTTGTCACATGATCGCAAGGGGAAAGAATATTCCTTGCAGTCATGCGACAACTGTAAGATCAAAGGGATCTAACAACCAGACCCATAACTGGCAACTTCACCACATCACCGCTCTGCATCCAATAGAACTCTACCACCTTAGCATCCTCTGACAGTGGTCCCACAACACTTCTTCCATCAACGGGCCCAAGAACAAGTGTCATCCAATCGCATGATTGCATGTTAGGAAAATCTGACATGTGATCATGTGGCAACCAACCATAAGCTGCCACATAACCACCAGTGGGACCACCACCAAAGAAACCCCACCTTTTAAAAGCCTTGAAGACCCAGGCCCACCATTACGCAATCGTGCGACTAAGGAAAAGTAAACCACCAGCTAGGTCACTAGATGTTAAGGGCTTAACCACCAAGAATTAGTGACCAAGAGATAACCATGAGTCGCTAGATCATGGAATGAAAAACTTAACTGCTAGCCAAGTTGAACATCATGAAGAACTAGGACCCACGTAGATAGCTGGTAATCAGTCGCAACTTCGTAAGAAATAAACATCATGCAACTTTTCTATATGAACTTACACTGACCACTGATCTTGTCTAAACTTTAACCACACCGAGCAATGGGAAGAACTAGGACCCACCAATGAACTGCCAAGCATTCAGAGATTATGTGACTAACTGCCCGCTAGGTGGTTAGATGTTAGCTGATAACTATCAAACATGGAAAGATTACGTGACAACACAGTTGGGTGATCTCCAAATAAAAGATGCAACTGCCAAAAGACTTGGAGAATTAGTGAAACAAAACCTTTGAAGACCCGGGCCCACTATCCATCACACTTGCGTAGTTAGGGAATGCCAGCAAATAGGAAACTATGAGGTCAAAAACACATAGGGTTTCTGACACCAAAAGATAAGCGCACTGTTAGTCCATTTTCTAGTCATTGCAAAATCTTATGAAAATGGCCTATTCTCTACAAATTTTGAAGTTATCCCACTGTGTTGTACAGTTTTGTCTTGCATTGAAAATCCATAGTGTTTCATGGTGTGTGCCCTTAGCCCTTGGTAGTTCATTGTGTCAGCTTGCTCTAGTCCAAATTGCACATGCTGAGTTGCAAAACCTAGGGAGTTATTTAAGCTTTAAGGTTTGCAGGAAATAATTTTAAAATCTTCCTAAGTGTCAAAAACCCACAATGTTTTTGAAAATCTATGATGTTTTCAGCTTGTGTGAAAACCTTCATTATTTTTGACCTTGTGCTTCCTATTTTTGCACGCTTGTCTTCTGTTGGATACAATTGTCTAAAGGACATTGTTGGATTAGCTATGTGTTGTCTTTGATGTCACACAAATGTCATATCAATTATTGCTCTTAGTATCTACCGAGTTCAGTCGGTCAGCTAAGCGGTTCTCAGTATCTACCAAGTTTAGTCGGTCAGCTAAGCGGTTCTCGGTATCTACCGAGCTCAGTCGGTCAGCTAGGTAATTTTTAGTGTCTACCAAGTTCTCTCAGGTGTCTAAAGGAAACATGACAGGGTAACAGTGTTAACCGAGCCTCCTTAGTTATCAAAGGAAAATTAGTGGTTACCGAGCTCTCTCGGTCTCCAAAGGATGTTACAGAATTCACTATGGTTACTGAGTTCTCTCGGTCACTGAAGGAAATCTTTTCAGGATTAATGTTTACCGAGCAAGGTCGGCCCTTTCAAAGAATTTTGTTATTATAGTTTGTTTATCCAAGCCGACTATTATAATAATTATTAGTGCTGACTTGACAATCTAAATGATTATGAAATGGTATATATATATAGAAGGTCAAGTGGTGAATAAAAGGTATTCATACAGCATGCAAAAATCATTTTTAAGAAAGGTGTGTGCGAATTTTGAAGGATGGTCAGATATCCTTGAGGAGCAGCAAAGATTTATTTGATCAGTAAGGATCTAGTGAAACAGAACAAAGATCTATATTTAGCAATTCAGTTGTAGGTCATTTCATTGTTACTCTCTTACAATTGTAGCAGTGATATCAAAATCTCTTAACCGAGTTGGTTTAACAACTATTTTGTAAATCCTCTAACAAGGTGACAGTTCTATTGAATTGTTTCAAGACCTCTTACAAGGCCACTCCTAGTAGGGTGATTAAATCCTCTAACAAGGTCACACCTAATAGTGTGCTTTGTAACCTTTTACCGGGTTGGCTTCTAACCGGGCATCACTTCAAAAGAGTGAAAAATAGTAACTAGTTACATTGGTGGTTTTTCCCATATTGGGTTTCCACGGTAAATCTGGTGTCTCTTGTGTTCATGTTATTTTCTTTATTCATGTAAGTTAATCAGTGATGAATTCTTAAGAACAGTTTAATTATTACACACTTCAAGGATCAAGTTTTCAGCATTTCTCTATATATTTACCAAGTGGCACGGTAAATAATTTGTTAAGATATTTAAGCGATCAATGGTAATATTTTTGTGGTTAACTGATTCACCCCCCCCTCTTAGTTACTGCATCTATATTTCCAATAGTCTTCTGGCATTGAAACTCTATGTTTTTAGTATTACGCTATGTCAAAAACTTTGTGTGTTTTCGACCTGATAGTTTCCTATTTGCCAACATTTCCTATGTGCGCATGTGCGATGGATGGTGGGGCCTAGTCCTTGCTATGTTTTGTGTCACTAATTCTCCAAGTCTTCTGGTAGTTGCATCTTTTATTCGGTGACCTGGCGACTGTTAGTTGTGTAATCTCTTCATGTCTGGTAGTTAGTAGCTAGCATCTAATGACCTGGCAGGTGGTTAGTCATGTAGTCATTGAATGCTTGGCAGTCATATGGCTTTGTCACATGATTGCAAGGGCTAGTTCTGTGGCATGAAACCATGCGACCGGTTGACATCTGTCACTTGGGGCCCATTGGTGGATAAGTGCAGTGGGACCTGTCTTCTTGGTGGCACTGATGTGTCAATTTTCTATTGGTTTCCTATGATGAGTTGGATTTCATGTCAGTGGGGCTTGGTGTCAAAGATTTAAGATCTACGATCAGCATGTGATCATATGGAATATTCTCACCCCATGCAATCATGCACCCACTGTTCGATTGGATGCCGATGGGTTTGTTCATAGTGGGGCCGTTTGGGTTGAGGTGTTGTCACTTGATCCGATGAGCTGGGCAATGATTTGGACTTGTCAGTGGGCCCAGTATTTCTTAGGCAGAATGACAATGTAGAAAAGATCTACGGTTGCCGCATGATCATGAGGAATATTCCTCCCCTTTGCGATCATGCGACCACTGTTTGATCTTCCCAAAGGGTAAGGCTTTTCTCAGTGATGGGTCTAGTGTTAGGTGTTGTGGAGATGGAAGCTTTTCATTGGTCGATAGGTTTGTGACAAGGTGTCCGATAAGGTAAAGGGGGTGAGGTGGTAGTCATGTTGCCTTGTCGCATGATTGCAAGGGCCATCTTTCGGCCATGTGATCATGTGACAAGGGTGTCATGTTGGCAAGTGGTGGTGGTGGTTATGCTAGTGGTTAAGGTTCATGGGTTGTCACATGTTCGTATAGCCCATCTCTGTGTTATGCGATCATGTGACAACTATTATACATCACCATTGCAGAGTTAACCCAAGGTGTCTGGATGGGTTAAAAACATAAAGCCCGCAAAGTATGAAGATCTAACGGTAGGGATATAAAGTTGATCTTCGTTTAAATTGTGACCATCGATTCACTGCTAGCACCGTAAGATTGACTACTCTAGTTCAAATTCAAATCTCTGAGACATTTCCAGCAACCAGAAAGGATTGAAATTTATGACAGAAAGGGCCAGGGTTGGTAAAACTAATTTTCTCCACTACTCCAGTGTGCTCCAGGGTGTGAGATGATTGTAGAAGAGATGTTTCACATGGAGAGGTTAATGAAATGTACCAAAGGTAGTTGCAGGGTCACTTCTAGTTTGAATTTTGTATATTTTTTATTGATCTTTGGCGCCTTTTTTGAGTTTCTCATGATTGAAGATTAGATGTTGATTGAGTGTATTTAAAACTTAGTAAACCCTAACCCTAACCATGGTTACCCTTAGCTTGTTGCATCCTAACTTGTGTGAGATTTCAAGGTAACCATGGGTATATATGTTTTTTTTATTGATTTTGAAAGGGTTCCATCTTTGAAGTTCTGAAGTGTTCCTAGTCCTTGATCCAAGATTGTAACACTTTTGCATTCGGTATTCTATTGATGATAGAGAAAAAGTTGCAGGTCTAAGTTATAATTTGCAAGCTTGACTCCTCTAGATTGATTGTCTACACTTAAGGATTCTTCATACTTAATACAAGTACATGACTCTTATCTCTCCTTTGTGTCAACTTAGATAGATTCTGAACTTTCTAGTCCTTTGCATATTGTTTTATGTATATGTATCCATTCTTGAGTTCTAATCCAGGATTAGATGGAATGATGCTTTAGATGGGACATAGATCTATCTTATTGTCTATGTAAGGATATCTCATAAGCAGTAAAGGGGATTGTAGGTGTGTTTATGGCTTGGAATCTCAGCTATTGTCTAGTGTGTGTAGCATTCATGTTCTAGGAGATCTCGCCCAATGGATGAGGCACTGACCTAAATGATTATCTCTTTATCAACAAATACTGATTGTTGTTGTTATGATCCCAAAAGCATAAGTTAAGAACCATCCTTTTAAGTTTTGAGTATTTGGTTGTATGTGGTTCTACCCATAGTAATGGAGATTCAATGAGTGTGTGGTTAACACTTAGTACTTTCTTACTATCCTATTATCTATTATTCAAACCTAGTTCTTGGTGTATAAAGTATATTTTATACTAGGTTAGGTGCACCCACCTTGGTTTTGCAGAGCCAGAAGTAGAAGAGCGTAGTCTTGTCCCTATAGTTGGCCAGTTACCTTAAGACCTCATAACATTTTGGAGTTAACCATTCCTAAAATCCATCTGAGGGTATATTGGCAGCCTATTAGAGCATAAGCATCATTTTGGACAACAACACACACAAAACCTGGAAGGCACAAGGTCAAAAACAATGAAGGTCTTCACATAGATAGAAAACATCATGGATTTTCAAAAACATTGTGGGTTTTCGACACTTAGGCAGATTTTGAAATTATTTCCTGCAAACCTTAGAACTTGAATAAATTTCAAGATTTTGCGATTCAACATATGTGTTTTGGACTAGAGTAAGGTGACATAATGAAGAACATAGGGCTAAGAGCTCAAACCATGAAACACTATGGATTTTCATTGCAAGTTAAAACTGTGTAGTAGGGTGGCATAACTTCAAAATTTGCAAGGAAGAGGCCATTTTCACAGGATTTTGCAATGACTGGAAAATGGACTAACATGCTCAAAACTTGGAAGTTTGTTGTGTTGTGCTTAAACCTTTGAAGGGATTCTTCGCAAGACTCCAAGTAGGAACTGTAACCAGGAAGAATCACCTTCTTTCCTGTAGGCTTCTGCGTGTGTTTGTTTTTATTAAATATACAAAGTATTCATGTGTGTTTTAAATATACTATATTTATATGAATAATTAGATTTTTATTTGGCTATTAAAAAAAAATTGCATACGGGAAGTGTTTATGAATATGTCTGTGATATTTCTTATTGAAATTTCTTCCTAGAAGTCTATGATTGAGTATATAATTGTAAGTTTTCATATTTATCTATGTATATGTCTGTGTGTTCTTAAATATTTATATTGTTCATATGATCTTCAAAATTTTTGTTGTGAAATGATTTTCAATTAGGATGTTAATGAAAAAAAAGTCAATTGGAAATGGACAAAGTGTTTTGGTTTATTTTTCTATACCCATACTCTGTTGTAGATAACTTTTGAACCCAACATTATTATGAAAATCTCTCTAGTGAGAAAGTTTGCAATTAGGTTTTAGCCAAAATATATGAAAATTAGGAAAATCCAATGGTGCAAATAAAATTTATGCTCACCACACTGAGACTATATTTTTATGAGAACCATAGATATGTTTCTAGATATAGTCATTGATATATCTATGAGACAATCTCTAAAATCACATAGATAAAGGGTCCCTTATGATTTAAACCACTAGGATAGATCTACAACTCAATTTTACTCCTCTCTTTATCAATATCCCTCTTGCAATGAAACCACAAGAGTAGATCCACCAACACTTAAATATGTAATATCTTTCCACCATTCAAAGATAAGATTAAATTGTCTTCTCCCTTGATTCAATGGTCCCTCTAGGTTCATTAGTTTATAGTACATTCCTTTCCCCATCAATCTTTATTAGTTTACAATTTATATTACTTTGATATTCTATTTGGACATATTGTAAAAACTTTGGAGCCATGGATTTCAGTTTTGGGTACCTATTTGGCTTGGGGTTTGGTCTATATCTTCCAACCTTGATCTTGGTCTTTGTTTTCATCTTTGTACCTCTCTGAATTTTCATTTTATTTCTTTAAGTTAATCATAATGTTGTACTTAAGGTGTGTTGAGTATGTGACATCCTTTTACTATTCTTATGTTGTTTATGGTTAAGGTTAGGGCTCACCCTGGTGGTCTGAGTACACAAGAGAGTTTCCTAAACCTCTAAAATAGAGTGTTTGAAGTATTTCATTTGTGTTGTCATGTTTTCGGTAGGGGACTAAGAATCCTAGGTGGGTGGCTCACCATAGGTGTTGGAACCCAAAGTGGTAGCCAGATGACCCTATGGGTGAGTTTGTAATCAAGTGATAACCTTATAAAGTAATCTGGGAAGGGGGGATTCAAAAGATAATGAAATAAAATATAATAAGGCCACACAGACTTGATTGGAGTACCAAGACCAAATATAACTGGCAGGATGGATCCCTACTCATAAATAGGGATTGAGGTTACATGGTTTCAAGGAAGGATCCCAATATATAGGTTGTGTGATGACACTCATTTAGGTGGTATCCTAGAACCTTGACCTTGGTGTTATAGTAAGATGATATATTTACAAGATTTACTCTTTCTCTTTTGAGTTTTGCACTTTTTTTTTAAGTCTTAGATTTCCTTAGAGTCTTGAGAGTACCTTGGTTCTATCTGCAAGCATTGGGGGTGGAAATTTACTAGTTCCACATGGTTGGGTGGAAAATATCTTTCTAGGTACTATTTGTGGTTTGAGCATGGCTTGGATTTTGAATTGGTCAATAGTGAAGATTTCCTTTAGTGAATCATGTATCTTTGTCTTGTTTTAGCAAGATGTAAATATGTGATGTAGCCCTTGGGGAATCTTGATGTAATTATCTCTTAGTATTCCTTTGGGCCATGTGTATTAATTTTTGTTGTAATTGTAATTATAACAGAGAATTGTAAGAAAGAAGTTATATATTTGGGAAGGGTAGTTTTAGTAATTTCAAAAGGCATTGAATATTGGTAAATCATTTAAATCTTATGTTTAAGTGATTCCTATCTTATTGCTCTTGCAAATTTTAAAGTTGAAAGTAATGATAGTCAATAAATGTTTACTTAAGGTTTTATGAAAACCTTTGCGATGTAGTGATCTAATGAATGCAAACTTCTTAAAGGAAACTTGTTTCATTATGTGGTATGATGAAAAGCTATTTTAAGGATAGAAGGGTGTCTTCATGTGAAAATAATAAGGGGTAGGAAATATGCAATGTTACTGTGAATAGTAATAAGATGAAAATTATTCTCTAATTCTCTTGAATGTATGGTCCTATATAAATGATGAAAGGTTGTTAAAAGCTAGGTTTAAATATCAATCCATAACTAGATGTATACAATGTTATAAATGATTCAATGGATGTTTAAGATTATAAGGAATGGAAAGTGTATATATGTACTGATAGAGAAATCAATGAAAGAGGAAAGAATAAATGTATTTAGTGTAGTAGATTAGTGAATGTTATCTAATTAAGGGAAAAGGAATTCAATTAGTTCATTAATACAATTGGTTTTAATATGGGTGAAAGAATAAATAAGGGAACCTTTAAGGAAACGTTTATTTGTAGATGTAATTAATTAGGTGTTATTAATGTTTAAAAAAAAATAGTTGCTTTTCTTTAAATTTTTACCTATTCCTTATGGGTTCCCTAGCGGGGAATTACATTTGGTATCAGAGCTCTAGGTTCCTATATTGGGAGCTCTAGGGTGTATTTTCATTTAACTTAGTCACTTCTTCTCATTAATTCAAGGTCAACTCAATACCTATAATTATGTTATATCAGTCTTCCAAGATGTCTCTCAGCACTGTGGAAGATCTAAGGAGAGATCTCAAGATTCTCCCTCTTCATCTCAACAAGAAAGTTCCCATGAGGAATATCTTGGAGAAAAAAATTGGATAAATGAATTTGAGGGGCCTCAAATGAGATAATTCTGATTATTTATTTTTCTAAGGCTAGTAACCATCAGAAGAAAAGTAAACCTTGAGGATGAAAACCATTCTTACCTTTATGATAGGGGTAAAAATATAAGCCCTAGGTTGTCTCCCTGAGAATCCTAGAACTCATACTTGGCTAATTTGTAATACTTGAATACATTGTGTCTCTTCTTTCAATGTTTTCCTTATATTAAACTTGAGTACTAGACATAAAAGGGTGTGCTTTATATAACTCCACTATATTATTTTTCAAGAGTACATGCTTCTTCAAGAAATGATTGTCTAAATAGATTATGTATGTTTTGTAAGATCCATGTGGTACAGATAGATGTATTTAGAAAATGGTAATGGATTCCTGATACTTGAGTGTCCTATTCTTATTTTAATTCTAGAAAATCTCAAAGGACTGTAAGGAAAGACTTTGATCTTATCTCTTGATCTTATGATGTTACCATAAATGGCTGCTAAAATAGTTTCCAATTGATTTGAAAAGTTATATACTCTACTTTGCTATAAATGGTAGTTAACTTCATGATTTGTTATGTCTCAATATTTAAGATAGTTAATGTGAAATTACAAGTTAGATTTGAAGCATTTTGTACTTATAACAAGAAGTAAGACATGATTATGTGGATGTTCATAGGACTAAAATAATTGTAGTATTGCATGGTTATAAAACATGTTTCGTAGGTTCATATAAGAGTTTCAAACTATTTTAGTCCTTCCTCAAGAACTTAGGATTTTATGAATTTATATCCTCTTTGAAAATATAAAACCATGTTGAAATTAGGTAATGTTTGATATTTCATAAATATGGTAAGATTAAGAAATATCTTCCTTTCATATAGCTTCTTAAATCAAGAAATTGAAAAGAAAACAAAAAATCTATTTTTGATAATCAAATGTTTCTCTCCCTTCCTTTTTTCAAGGAATACATTTAAATGAATAAAATTCAAAGGAAAAATCAATGTGACATTGAGAGGAATGTGTTGGCATTAAGCAGAATTGCCACTAGTGACAACACTTATTTGCATTCTGGATGTAAACCGAGCAGACAAGTGCAAACCGAGCAGACAGTGCAAACTGAGCAGACAGTGCAAACCGAGCAGACAGTGCAAACCGAGCAGACAAGTGCAAACCGAGAAGACAGTGCAAACCGAGCAAACAAGTGCAAACTGAGCAGACAAGTGCAAACCGAGCAGACAGTGCAAACCGAGTAACATCTTGTCTACCGAGTCACCAATGCTTACCGAGTTCAATACCTACCGAGTGATCAGTATGAACCATGCCTTCACTTCTACCGAGTGCATGATGATGCCGAGTAATGCAGTGGACGCCGAGTATCAGAAAGTCACCAAGTCAGTTTGAAGGAACTGAGTAACCATATTTGGGCCGACTTAGTAGCACTTATGTTTATTTGTCAAGCCGACTGTGTAATTGTAACTGTAATTAATTGTTTAAGACCTGTATATAAGCAATGTTGTAAAAAAAATGAAATGTATGAAGTAGAATATATGTGAAAGAGAAAGAAAGGCAGAAATAAGCAAATTACAGAAGGCTTCAGAAGTTTAAGGTACAGCAAAGACAAATTCATCACAGAAGGTGATCAGTACATCAGCGAATCTCATTCAGCAATCCAGTTGCAAAGCAGAGATCTACTGTTTCATTCTAACAGGTGAATCAGTACTAAATCCTTTAATCGGGTAGACTTAACAGTCTTTGTAAAAATCTCTTTACCGAGTGCATACTTCACTGTATGTTTGTAAATCCTTTAACAAGGTGGATTTAGCAATCCTTATTGCTCCTAACAGGGAAGATCATCAGAAGTGATCAAATTGTAAGCCTTAACCGGCCAACTTTATTCTGCAGTATTAAAGCTTTGTGGGTTTCATCCCCACCCCAGTTTTACTTTCTTTTGGAAGGTTTCTGGGTAACCAAATCTATGTGTCATTATTGTGAATGTTTGTAAGTTTCATGCTTTCTGTATGCAAAGGTTAAAAAGTAAAATACATGTTAAAATTAGAAGAAAATTTGGAGTTACTGATTCACCCCTCCCCTCTCAGTAACTTGGTTAATTCCTGAATATTTCCAACAATTGGTATCAGAGCAGCATTGGTTCTCAAGACAAAGCTTAACTAGCTTGAGCAAAGATCCAGGAGAATGGAGGTATTCAAACTGAACAAGGTGATTGAAAATGAAAAGCTAGATCTGGAAATGGCCATAGCTAAACTCAAAGAAGCAAAAGAACATCTTTCCCAATCCTTAAGAAGAAGGAAGGAACTTGCAAATCAGATGAATGATCAGAATTACATTGAAGAAAAGATTGAAGATCTTCTTCCCTCAAATAACTCAGATGAAGCAAACAATGCTGTCAAAGAACTCCTAGAAAAGAATGGGTCTCTGCAGGAAGAAGTGAGAAAATTGAAAAGAGAACAAGAACTACACTCTACAATATTCTGTGAGATCTTGGAACAGAGAAACAAGTTGAAAGATGAATTAGATGGAAGAAACATTGAAGTCCAAAAAAAAACCCTTCAGCTAGAAAATCTAATTGATCAGATCTCTCATACAAATGAAGAAATTCTAAATCTAAGATCAGAAATAGAAAACACAAGAGAAGAACTAAGATCTGAAAAGGAAATCAATCTAAGATTGATGGATGACCTAAACGCTGAAAAAAAAATCAATGAAGGAATGCTGAAAAGTCAAGAAGACTTGAATCAGCTGTATGAACGAAATCTTCATAGGCAAAAAGGAAAAGCAGGACTTGGATACAAAGAAGAAGGCGAATCCTCTAAGCAAGGTACTAAAAGAAATCAAAAACCTACTTGTAATCATTGTGGTAAAATAGGACATACTTCAAATAAATGTTGGAACAATGAAAAAGCAGAATTCAATGGAAAATGTTATAGCTGCAATCAACCTGGTCACAAAGCAAATGAATGCAGGGAAAAAACCTAGATTCAGAGGTAATTGTCACAAGTGCAGCAAACAAGGTCACAAGGCATCTGAGTGCAGATCCAAGACATTCAATCCAGCAGAACAAATTGTGAAAGCAATGTTTGGATGGGACTACAACACCTGGTGTAGATGTCATTACTGTGGAGAATATGGACACATTGGCATGAACTGCATAAAACATCATCTAAGGAAAAGAGACACTACCGTAAGATGTTTCAAATGCACTAAACTCGGTCACATAGCCAGAAACTACATGAATGGTAGTGAAATTGAAGAAGGAAAGAAGAATGAAGCAACTAAGGTTAGGAAACAGGTGAGACAAAAATGGATTCCTAAAGCTACCGAGAAATCCAGTCCAAGTAATGGAATGGATGGCTCTACCGACTCAAATTAAATTTCCAAGGAAGCACTGGAACTGTATTCTCATAGATCAATCTCAAGCAGTTCCAGAACTGAAATTAAAAGAAAAGTCTAAATCAGCATGCAAGATGCAGTGAGATCACAGGGAGGTCGGTATAGTCTTCACCGAGCAAGGTCGGTATAGTCTTCACCGAGCAAGGTCGGTATAGTCTTCACCGAGCAAGGTCGGTACCTGTCTTTACCGAGTGAGGTCGGAGCATTATGAATTCTCGAGTTCACCGAGTTGCGAAGTCTTTTCCGAGCAATTAATTCTTAGTGGGTGACAGTCTGTCAGAATTCCTACCCTAATTTGAAATGAGCATTAATGATAGAATTGTAAACAAAAAGAAAGTAATCGAACTCATTCTTCACCGCGAATCTTTAGCACTTTGAGAGCAGAAAACTTCAAGGGCAACCCGGCGATTTAATACTTTTGCGAAAAGAATTTTCTGTGAGCTACCATGGCATCATCCAGCACTTCAGCGAAGAAAGGATCTGATATGTTAGTTCAAGGGGAGTGGAAAGCACCATATTTTAAGATCGTGCCCGCAATTGCAGCAGCCCTAGATCTGAACGGAGCTCAATCTCAGATTCCTCCTAAGGTACTGCTTATCAATGATATCCGTAATCATTTTAACTGTTCAATTCAAGAAATGGGAAACCTAGAACTAGACATTGTGCGTGAGGAACTATGTGTGGATGGTATTTTGAAACCCGAGCACAAACATCTGGAAGATAAGGGTTTAGTTCACATTGCACATCTTCCTCGAAACTTTTGAGATAAATGGGTTAGGTACATTCTCAGCCGAGTACACGATGGCAAGATTTGGCTTGAGCAACCTATTGAGATCACAAAGAAAATGATTCAACAAGTCACCGGTCTTCCCATGTTGAACAAAGCTAAAACTACCAAAACCCTAGGTCGGACGGAACTAGAGAAGAAAACCCTAGCCGAGTGGGATGGTAGAGGCATGAAAGTTAGCAGCATTACCGATGCCGAACTAAAGTTTGGTACACATATCATTGCCCATAAGATTTACAGTTCTAGTCGACAGAACAGTGTCTCCTGTGAAGCTGTTGACCTAGCATACAAAGTGGTCAAAAACAACTTGACATTTGACCTAGCAGACTTATTGTTGAAACAGTTCAACAAGAACATGGAAAGCATCAAAACTTCCAAAAACAATCCATGTAAGTTTGGATCCTTGTTGGTCTGTTTATTCTTCTATGTTCAGAAATTCTTCCCTTCTAAAGGAAAAGTTGTATGGAGAAAAGATGTGCCAGTACTCTATGAAATAAATGAATACATCACAGAAATGGGTGAAAACTTTGAAAGCATCATGGATAATTATTTTGAGTCTTTCAAAGAGAAAATGAATGACAGATTCCAGATTCCACAGAAGTTGGTGGAAGATTACAAAGATGACATCTGTTTTATGGTAGATTGTGATAATGTGTATATTCAAGCAGTTAAACCAAGAACTGTATATGTAAAACCTCTTCCTTATGAGGTAAATATTGATGAAACCAAGAACATCATTGAAGCTCTTCTAAATCAGCCTGTCAATCCCAAAGCCCCATATTTTGGAACATATGATGAAGCTAAGGTGAGAATTGAACTAAGCATAAAGCTTCCACAGGCGGTAAACAAAGGAAAGAAAAGGATAGCTAAAATGCAAATGATAACCGAGGATAAAGAAGAAATAGGTGAAAAAGAAGAGGAAAAGGATGAGAAAATAGAGGAACTAGAACCTGCAAAGAAGAAAGGAAAATTTTTTATCACTAAGGCATCTGTGCCTCCCACTGCTGTGTTTACAAGGAGAAATACAAAAGGCAAGGCAGACAAGGTAGAAAAGGCAGATAAAGACATAGTATTCAAAAGGCCTCCTCTAACCCTTCAAGAAAAGCTCAAACTCTTCAGAGATGGATCAGGATCTGGAGTAAGCAACATAAAATCCTTGAGATATGAAACCAGATCGGAAGCAGAACAGAAGGAAATAGAAGATGTTGTTGTTGAGAAGATGGGACAGTGGAAATACTCTCCTGAAGAAATTACCCCACAGATTCCAGCAGTTCTATTGAATCCAATAAAAATGAGATGGAGCAATGCAAGGCAAACTGTGATAGACATATTTGATCAAAACCTGAGACAGTTGATGCCGAGCCTGAATAATGATGAAGTAAAGAAGGCACTAAAAGAAAATGAAAATAAGATGACATTGAAGTTCAATACTTGTTTGATTTTGATCAACAATATTGAATCGGTTGTGAAGGCTACAAAAGCCACATGGAAGAACATATACCACCTTCACCAACCGAGCATTGAAACTGTAATAATTAAAGATATTGAAGATGACAGTGATGAACAAGAAGAAGACACCGAGGTAGATGATACTGTAAGGATAGTAGCAGAAGTCATTGCATCCCTTCCTACATCTCCAGTGAAAGTCTCTACATCCAGCTCAGAGACACCTTCAAGCATGGTTGTGACAACTTCCACATTTGTCCAATCATTCCTAGCAACATCAGAAGCAGCTACCATTTCTTCTACCGAGCTACAGTCTCCTGTACCATCAAGTTTTCCAGCAGTAAGTTTTCCAGCTTTTGAACCTTCAAGTGTAAATATTTTAAGTTCTCCAGTAGAAAGTATACCAGTATCTATAGCCAGCCCTACTTTATCTACTGTCACTACTACAAAAGCATTAAGTACAGATAAGCCTAAGGCTCTACCGAGTATAAAATTTTTGGGTAAAAATATAGTTGAGGATATAGACCTAGATGAAGAGATAGAGATTCCTACATTAGATTTTGCAAATCTCTCAGCAGATCAGATGCAGAATATAGGTGAGATCCTCCAAAGGAAAGCAAAACAAAAGAAGATTAAAGAGGAGAGAGACAAGGAGTATCAAATCATCAAGGATGCTAAGGACATTTTGTCTGATGCATTAGGCATTAAAGTAGACTCCTCCCAGCATGTTTTGTTACAATTAGCAGAAGCAATTGAGAAATACAATGAGGACTCATCCGGGACAGAAAAGTTAGTTGAAAGAGCCGAGAAGAGATTCAACAATAAAGTGCTTGAGCACATTGCTCAGCACATAGCTATTAACCAAGTGGAATTGTCTTCAGTTTTGACTAACATAGAATCTATCTATTCAAATGCTACCTCTCTTTTGGCCAGACTATGCAATTTTGCCGAGTTCACAAAGGATGTTAAAGATAAAATGAATAAAATGGATGAGGATATGAAGATTAGCATACAGAAGCTGCAACTTGAACCAAGTTCAAGCTCTACTCATCACATGAAAATTTCACATCTATCTAATATGCAGTCTGATCTACTGAAAGAAGACTCAAGGATCCGGTCCACACTGCTAGACATCCAACACATGATCCTTCCCATCATGAATACAATGTATAAGCACATTGAACATTCCAGAACATTGATTCATGACAATCAGTTCTCTATAGCAGATCACATGATTGAACTCTCTGCAGAAGTCCAAATTGCTATACAAACATGTAAGATTCTGCAAGAAAGTTGGGACAGAACCCTGGCACTAATAATGAAGGTACATTCTGATTTCTTATCAAATTTTGGATTCTCTCTATAAATAACTTGTATATGCACCTTTGGCATTATCGTCAAAAAGGGGGAGATATGTATAGAAGGAGAGATATGTATACAGTTATAGATTTGTATAAGAAACAGTTAGCGCATTGAAAGGGGGAGACAATGTATAAAGCCCTATAACAAAGACAATTTTTGAAAAATCAAAATAAAACTCAGCATGACTCGTGTATATAAATTTTGGCCAATAAGTGTTTTTGTCACTAATGCCAAAGGGGGAGATTGTTGGCATTAAGCAGAATTGCCACTAGTGACAACACTTATTTGCATTCTGGATGTAAACCGAGCAGACAAGTGCAAACCGAGCAGACAGTGCAAACCGAGCAGACAGTGCAAACGAAGCAGACAGTGCAAACTGAGCAGACAGTGCAAACTGAGCAGACAGTGCAAACCGAGCAGACAAGTGCAAACCGAGCAGACAGTGCAAACTGAGCAGACAAGTGCAAACCGAGCAGACAAGTGCAAACCGAGCAGACAGTGCAAACCGAGTAACATCTTGTCTACCGAGTCACCAATGCTTACCGAGTTCAATACCTACCGAGTGATCAGTATGAACCGTGCCTTCACTTCTACTGAGTGCATGATGATGCCGAGTAATGCAGTGGACGCCGAGTATCAGAAAGTCACCGAGTCAGTTTGAAGGAACTGAGTAACCATATTTGGGCCGACTTAGTAGCACTTATGTTTATTTGTCAAGCCGACTGTGTAATTGTAATTGTAATTAATTGTTTAAGACCTGTATATAAGCAATGTTGTAAAAAAAATGAAATGTATGAAGTAGAATATATGTGAAAGAGAAAGAAAGGCAAAAATAAGTGAATTACAGAAGGCTTCAGAAGTTTAAGGTACAGCAAAAACAAATTCATCACAGAAGGTGATCAGTACATCAGTGAATCTCATTCAGCAATCCAGTTGCAAAGCAGAGATCTACTGTTTCATTCTAACAGATGAATCAGTACTAAATCCTTTAACCAGGTAGACTTAACAGTCTTTGTAAAAATCTCTTTACCGAGTGCATACTTCACTGTATGTTTGTAAATCCTTTAACAGGGTGGATTTAGCAATCCTTATTGCTCCTAACAGGGCAGATCATCAGAAGTGATCAAATTGTAAGCCTTAACCGGCCAACTTTATTCTGCAGTATTAAAGCTTTGTGGGTTTCATCCCCACCCCAGTTTTACTTTCTTTTGGAAGGTTTCTGGGTAACCAAATCTATGTGTCATTATTGTGAATGTTTGTAAGTTTCATGCTTTCTGTATGCAAAGGTTAAAAAGTAAAATACATGTTAAAATTAGAAGAAAATTTGGAGTTACTGATTCACCCCTCCCCTCTCAGTAACTTGGTTAATTCCTGAATATTTCCAACAGAATGTGCTTAATTAGAGGAAACCCTTGGGTAAAGGACCTATGTCCCAAAGGATATGTAATAATTAGGACTATAATACAGATTTTGATGAGAGGAGAAGTGTTTTATTTATATGGTAAGAATTTTGAATTATATGAGATCCATGTTATTGGTGTGAGTTAAAATAATGTAAACCATCAATTATAAGTGAAGAGTATGATGCTAAATAAATGAACTATTGTATAAGTATAAAAGAAAGGAAAACTGACTAGTCTTATAGAATTAAGGTAATGTTCTCCTTAAAATGATTATCAGTAAGTGTACCTATTTTCTAGATGCCTAGTAATGGAATTAGGATCTTAGATGAGTATTGTAGTAATTAGACACTTAATTGGCATTCTATGTGTTAAATGCAAGTTGAAACTAAACAATGTTACTAGTATAAAGGAATGATGATTCATTATGAAAGGAATAGCTATATATTTTCTTTTAGAGTAGAAAATATTATAAGAATATGTATACATATGAGATTCTATATGAGTCATATTAATGATGCATATAAGGATAATGATACATGTGGCTACTCCTCAAATATGCTCCTATTGAGATAACTATAAAATTTATATACAAAATGCTACTAGGTGAAAAGTGTTGATGAAAGATTTGATTGAATAAAAGGGTAGTTGTAGGATTCATCTCTCTCTCTCTCTCTCTATTAAAGAATCTCTGACTCTTTCTAAAAAATAGTGAATGAAAACAATGTTTTAATGTTAGAATTAGATATACTCATAAGTTGTATGACTTATTATGAATTTCAAGGATATGGAAATGGCTATATAACTAGTAATAATTAAGACTTGAGATGAAACTCCAGCTTAAAGAATCATGTTGAAAATTCCTTAGAATTATTTTTATGATTATGGATATTATTGTAATATAATACTAATAATTGTTATAGTAGAATCATAAAAGGTATCTTAGATTACATTATTTGAAGAGGATGTGTATTTTGTCTTGCATGTAGGTTTTATGTTAGTGATTCTCCTATAGTATACCATAGACCTTTTAGGGAAAAAAATAACTTGGTTTCATAAAAGAGATCTATTTGTGTCTCATCTAAAAGGTCACTCACAAAACTATGTGCTAATATATGTGCCTAAATTTGAATATTTGAAAGGTTTTAGTTTTGAAATGTTTACAAAGGTAGATGTGTAATAGTAGGATCCTAAGTACTCCTATTGATAAGAAATAACCCCCATATCAATTTTGTATTTAGTTTAGAGCATAAATTTTGGACTTAAATTCTTAATTATGTGTCATATTTTGGAAACTTAAAATATGTTTTTGTTGTTGGAAGAACTCATAACTCTTCAGGTGAAAAATATATCTAATATATCAATGTTAGACAAAAGTAGAAATATTTGTAGTATTGTTACTTTATGAATGATCAATAGCTTAGTAATTTATAACTTCCAAGAGTAAGTTGAATCTTAGGGAGGGATGATGTAATGCCCCTCCAACCCTAATATGTCCTAGATTTTCTCATTGGAAGTTAGGAAGTGTTATATGTGATTGCATGGTTATTTTTATAAGAGAATGATCCTTCTTGAGGTTTTTTCTTACCCCAAATCCCTTCCAACCACTATAACTTCAAATTCTAATTTAGGAAATGATAAATATTGTATAAGTATGTCCCTTTACATCTTCTTATGTGTCTAATGTATTTTAGGACCTTGATGTGATGGGATCACCTCATATATCTATATGTTTCTTTATGAAATTGTCATTATCTATGTTTATGATTATCATACGTTAATTGGTTATAACCACTTAAGGGTTAAATTTGTTACCAACTCTAATGATGCTACTTATACTCAAGACTACACATGATTGCTACACTAAGTATTAAGGATTATATGATTTATTTATTTTGTTTAGATGATGAGACATTATGAATATATGTTTGATAATAAAACCAGTTTATGAAAGTTAGTAAATGATTTAAACTTACATGATTATATTATAATTCATTCTTGTTATACAATATGGATTAGTGATTATTCTGGAGCTAACCATACTGATCAATTTATAGTTTGTTGATTACACTATCTAATGTGATTATAGGATGAGGAGAGGCAGTCATAGTTACTCCTACAGGAGATCCACATGATGTCACACTCTCCCTCCTTGTTTTCCATGGTTTGTCCATATATATCTATATACATGGGGGTGTACTCGGTTGGTGTTATAGGATGCACATACTAGGCATCGACTTCACCTAGCTACATAGGTCTGAGTGTGCCTTTAAAATCCTCAAATTGTTGTTGTGTGAATATTTTACCAAGTTACTCTCAAGGATTCCCTATTGACTTAGGTTCCTATTTAGGGAGTCACATTAGTTGGGGGATTGACTAGTTTTATGATTTTGTTTATTTTGGAGATTTATATTTTCGATTATGTTTCTCTATTTTTTTATGTATGTTAAAGCATTATACTTGTATCTATATTATAACTAGATGTATATTATATATGTATATGTATATATGGGTGCACACATATATACCTATGCATATATAAATATTATAAACTATGTGTTTTTCTTGTAATTATAATTATACCTTTAATATTTAAATAATAATTATTAAATAAAATAAGGCTCTTTTTGGTAAAACTAGTTGCCTAGGAGATTTGAAATCAAGACTTCCTAGAATTAGGATAGTTTTTTTTCTGATTGGGCTATGTGAGTTATTTGAGAACTCTTGTGTTCCTTTTCTTTTTATGGTCTTATTTTGGTAAATAAGTTAATTAAATAATAAAAAGATTTCATAATTGTTACTAGGATTGTTTAATTTAATGTAACCAACTATAGTAGTTGGAGAATTTTATTCCCATAAATAAACTCCTCCAACCATATAGCTTTCATTAAATTATTCAAAGGAGAGGAGTTTTAGAGGGGGAGAAAGATTGGAAGAAAATTGGGGAAATTTTGGAAATGATTAATTTTTGGGTTTTGTTCTATTTGCAATTTGATGGTTCTAGTTTTGAGGATTTTATGGAGATCTTGAAAGGAGGAAGGATGAATTGATCTCAAAAGGATTGAGGAAGATTATCCTATAAGGAAATCCTCACTCAAAGCTTGGAATTTTGTTGTGTTGTGTTCAAACTTTGGAAGGGATTCTCCGCAAGAGTCTATGTAGGATCTAGAACCAGGAAGAATCACCTTCTCACCTATAAGTTTGTGTGTGTGTGTTTATTAAATATACAATTTATTCATGTGTTTTTTAAATATACTAGAGTTATATAAATAATTATATTGTTATTTGGCTATTAAAAAAAATATTGCATTTGTGAAGTGTTTATGAATATGTCTATGAGATTTTGATTCAAATTTCTTCCTAGAAGTCTATGATTGAGTAGATAATTGTAAGTTGGCATATTTATTTGTGTATATGTGTGTGTGTTTTCTTAAATATTTATTTGAACATATTCTAGAAAATTTGGAGTCATGGATTTCTTGTGTTGGGTGCCTATTTGGCTTGGGGTTTGGTCTATATCTTCCAACCTTGATCTTAATCTCTATCTAGATCTTTGTACCTCTCTGAATGTTCATTTTATCTCTTTAGGTTGATCATAATGTTGTCCTTAAGTTGTCTTGATTATGTGACATCCTTTTACTATTCTTATGTTGTTTATGCTTAACATTAGGGATCATTCTAGTGGTCTGAGTACACAAGAGAGTTTCCTAAACCTATGAAATAAAGCATTTGAAGTATTTCATTTCTTTTGTTATGTTTTTGATAGGGAAATAGGAACCCTAGGTGAGTGGCTCACCATAGGTGTTGGAACCCAAAGTGGTTTCTAGATGATCCTATGGGTGAGTTTGTAATCAAGTGATAACCTTAAAAATTAATCTGGAAAGGGGGGATTCAAAAGATAATGAAAGAAAATATAATAAGGCCATACATATCTGATTGTAGTATCAAGACCAAGGATAACTTCTAGGATGGATTGCTATTCATAAAGAGGGGACATGGGTTACATGGTTTCTAGGAAGGATCCAAATATATTATGTGTGTGATGACACTCACTTAGGTGGTATCCTAGAACCTTGACCTTGGTGTTATAGTAAGATGATATTTTTACATGCTTTAATCTTGATCTTTTGAGTTTTGGACTTTTTTTTTTGAGTCTTAGATTTCCTTAGAATCTTGAGAGTACCCTAGTTCTATCTCCTAGAATGGGGGGTGGAAATTTACTAGTTCCACATGGTTGGGTGGAAAATATATTTTGAGGGACTCTTTGTGGTTCAAGTCATGGCTTGGATTTTGAATTATTCAGTGGTGAAGATTTTCTTTATTGAATCATGTATCTTTGTCTTTTGTTAGCAGGATGTAAATATTTGATGTAGCCCTTAGTGCATCTTGATGTAGTTATCTCTTAGTATGCCTTCGGGCCATGTGTATTAATTGCTATTGTAATTGTAATTATAACTGAGAAATGTAAGAAGTTATGTATTTGGGAAGGGTAGTTTTAGGAATTTCAAAAGGGGATTGAATATTGGTAAATAAATTAAGGATTATGTTTAAGTGATTCATATCCTATCGCTCTTGCAATTTTTAAAGTTGAAAGTAGTGATGGTCAATACATGTCTACTTAAGGTTCTATGCAAACCTTTGTGATGCAGTGCTCTAATGAATGCAAACTTCTTAAAGGAAACTTGTTTCAATGTGTGGCATGATGAAAAACTATGTTAAGGGTAGAAGGGTGTCTTCGGGTGAAAATAATAAGGGGTAGGATACATGCAATGTTATTGTTAGTAGTAATAAGATAAAAATTCTTCTCTAATGCTCTTGAATATATGGTCCTATATGTATGATGAAAGCCTATTAAAAGATAGGTTTAAATATCAATCCATTACTAGATGTAGACAATGTTATAAATGATTTAGTGGATGGTTTAAGATTATAGGCAATGTAAAGTGTATTTATGTGTTGATAGAGAAATTAATGAAAGAGGAAAGAATAAATATATTTAGTGTATTAGATTAGTGAATGTTGTGTAAGAAAGGAAAAAGGAATTCAATTAGTTCATTACTACAATAGGTTTTAATATTGGTGAAAGTATCAATAAGGGAACATTTAAGGAAATGTTTATTTGTAGATGTAATCAATGAGGTGTTAGTAAAGTTTTAAAAAAAAATTAGTTTCTTTTCTTTAAATTTTTACCTATTCCTTATGGGTTCCCTGGCAGGGCATTTCAAACTTGTGCAATCATCTGTGTTGTCTGCTAAAATGTTGGAGTCAAATTTTTGAATATCTTCCATATAATTACATCTTCATCCTTATTTCCTTCACAAGCTTTGATATCTGCAACAATATATGATATTCTACCAATATAAATTTGAATAGATTCATCTTCCATCATTTTAGCCTCTTGAAATAAACATATCCAATTTTGCAATATGATTCTCTTTGCATGCTTATCACCTTCAAAAGTAGATTCTAAATCGAACCAAAATTCATGAGATGTTGATAAATATTTTACCTGACTGTACTCATTCTCAGTGTTAGCACCTGAAAGAATTTCCATGGTTTTTTGTCTTTTTATTTGGTCCCTGAAAAAAATTTCATGGCTGTAACAATTTTCCCCTAGTCTCTGCAATTATTTTGGTCTTTGCCTTAAACCCTAAGCTTAGAATTTTCAAAAATCTAGCCATTGGTATGAAAGAACCTAATTTACCCCGGGCCCTATTATATTTCTTCATTACCTTTTCAGGTCACTTAAGTTCTCAAAAACCCATGTGCGCAAATATTTCCTTAAGCCTAAAGTCTGGCGGGTTTAATTTTTCCTAAGTCCCGCGCCTTTATTTTTTCTAATCTTTTGGCCTTTTATTTCCAGGGCCCAGCTCTCTGACACCATCTTGATCTAATGGTGGGTGCATCTTCTCATAGATGGTGTCAGAAGTATGTGAACTTAAGATAGTCATTGATCTTTCTTTCTGACATGGTGTTTCTTTGAGGAGGGTCCACTGCCACATAAGCACAAATGGTGCTTCCCTATTGGCCAAAAGAATAAATGAAGTGGAAGGGTTGTCAGAATGACCTGTAAATGAAGAAAAAATTGTGTCCACTTGATAGATTTTGTGATGTGGTAGTCTCTCATTCGTCGAAGTATCTTATACAATAGGTGGGGTCGGGCTTTACATTATTGGCTAAGATTCCATATTAATAGTTGGCATATGAGCGCATAGAATCTTTTAAGCCCTTTAGATCATGTGCCAACCATCCATTTCACCAGGTGTTTAGGTCAATATAAATGGTGGGTCCAAAATGCCATGCAGGCATAGTTGGTGATCTGTGATTGGTCCACAATATAATATGGTGGTAGTTGTTAGTGGGACCTAGTTTCTAGCTCGTCAGAGGGTCCTGACATCTACAAAGAATCTACGGTTGGCATAAGTTCTTATGAGTTTTGTCAAAGCTATGAGATCTTACGCCAACCATCTATTTTTATTTTTCTCAGGTGGCTGACGAGGGTGGGTCCTCTGACAGGTGGTGTTGACATGAGATGTTTTTATTGGCTATGGTATGCTGACTTGGTGGAGACTTTTTAAAGGGTTTACAACTATTATGAGGTTATTGTGAGCCACCCAATCTGCTAGGAAATAAATGAAATCAATGGTCATGTTTTAAACTTTTTCTGGATAATTGTTGTAATTCAAATTTGAATTTTCTTGAGGTTTTTCATGACAGGAAGGATTGAAATTTATTGTTTTAGCAGCCAGATTTGGTGGAACCAGTGGCAGCTATTGTTGTAGTGTGGTCCTAGGTGTTAGATGATCATTTGCAGGGTGTCTATACTGTGATTTTGTGCTTGAGGCATGTTTTAGGTGGCTGAATTGGTTGACAAATTAGGCTCTTTTATGGTTCTCAGTACTTTCTCAGGGATTTTCTCATGATTGAGGATCATTCTGGGATCTTCTTTCTCTAGGTTGCTTGGGTTTCCACCCCTGTATTAAATTTTTGACTATTGAAAGTTGGTTTGGTGGGTGAAACCATAACCCTAGTCATTCATAGCTTGTTGCATCCTGTTTTAGGATTTCAAGATGACTAGGGGGTGTATATATTGCAAAAGTTTTTTCTATATTAGGTTGTTGATGTTTTGTTGAAAATCAATAGAAAGACTGAACAAGGAGAGCCTGTATTTTGGGTCTTGTTCCTAGCACTTGTCATCTAGGTAATGTATTGTTTCTGAAAGTTTTAATGAGAATACACTTGAATTCCTATCTCAAATTTGTGATTGTTGGATAAGGATCTTGATGATCAAGTTTGGGAGTGAGAGGGATAATAGGAAAAACACTTATCCTAAGTTCAAGGGTATTTGAGTTAGGGTTCTCATTTATTTTTTATGTTATTCGGTGACTCTTTGCCCTAGATTAAGGCACTGATCCATTCTATGGAAGCAGTCCATCATCATCCACCACATTTAAATGATAAAATATTTCAATTAGTTAGTAAATGATATAATTGCTTAACATTTAGTGATTCCTTTCAAGAAGTGAATCAAGGGTACACCCACCTGAGCATACAAGCTCAAAGTGTAGGAGGATCTCCTTGATCCTTGTTAATTGGCCCTTTTCCTTGCAGAATTTGGAGTGGTGATAGACTCAGTGACATTAAATTGTTAGTCATAGTGTAAACCTACAAGTAGAAAGAGAAGGGGAACCAACAAAATGGTGACTCTACTAGGGAGAGTCTAGAGATAAAAATTATTAAGTGAACTCTTGTTTTTCTACTATATTCAGTTAAAAGATTTCCCACTTTGCTGGGTGGCAACTCAAAAGTTTAGAACCAGTGCTATAAATTGTAAATCATGGAAAAAAGAAGGAATACTAGGTCCTTTGTCAAGAAAAATCTAGAGGTTACTCTAGAACAATTGACTAGATAGGAGAAAAAGACTTGGATCAGAAGAAATGGTGAGTCTACTAGTGCTCTCATGAGAGAACAAAGAAATGCCATAAGTAGAGCACCACATGTTTCCTCAAGTGAGGAAGGTTCACAAGACAAAAGTTATAGATCAGATGGTGGTCACTCTAAAGATAAATTTTATGATACCCTAGAGGCTATATTTCAAGACAAGGGTTCATTACCTATAGGTCAGGATGAAAAAGCTAGAGAAAGGGGTTCTAGACTAGATTTAGATCCTGATGAGGATATATTTTTAAGGAAACCCATGAGACTAAGATAGGTCCATTTCCCATATCAAAATATCACTGATATGGATGTGTCATCAAGTTCTGATGGCATTATGATAGACCCAGATGATTTAAATGCACTAAGGTTATAGTTGGCAGAGTAGGATGCCATACATAAGAGGTTACAAAAGGAGAGAGAAGCTGAAAAAATGAATACCTTAATAGAAAGAGAGTCATTTCTTAGAAAGATTAATGAAATGAGGGAGAGGAACAAAATGCTTGCTTATGCTCCTAAGATTTTGTAGCATGATGTCTTTGGTGATCTTGATGCTTTGAGAAGTGAGTAGGAGTGCTTGCTGCAAGATCATGAATTTGATCAAGAGGGTCCTATGGTTAGACAGGTTCAAAGCTATGCTTCCCTCCCTAAAGATAAAGATGGGCATGAGGTCACTAGGCCTGCTATTGCCGCTAGTGAAAAAGGAAAGAAAAAGATGGTGGGACATCAAACAAGTAAATCATTGACAATAGCAGGGGTCCCACCACCCAATTCAAATAAAGACATGGAGACAGAAAGAAGAAGAAAAGAAGATGAGGACCTTGCAAGACAACTAGAGAGGGCTGAAATTGAAGCCTCCATTGCAAAAAAAAGAAGAAAGATCCAGTTCTTGAAGGCTTCATCTGCCAATGCTCTTGGACCATCTGCTGATAAACTAGGTATGCCATCTATGATGACTACTATTCCACTTAGTAATGCTACTACTAGTTCAATTCCTTCTTCATCTACTAGGATAGGTGTTGATCCTGGACAACAGTCAAATGCACAAGTAGATGGGAATGTAAATGTAAATGTTGATCCTAGGGTTAGCACTAGTTCAAGTTTTCAAAGAAGACCTATGCAATTAGAAGGCTATAGGAAAATTAGCTTTGATGGAATACCTGGCTACCCAAATCTTTTTCCAAATGATATAAGAGATAAGGTACCTAAGTTTGCAGGTAATAATGCTATTAGTTGTGAGGAACATCTTAGGTTATTTGTTGATATGCTAAATGATTATGAGCTAGAGCATGAGGATGTAGTCATGAAATTGTTTGTTTAATCTTTGGTGGAGGATGCTAGAGATTGGTTTAAGAGACTCCCTGACCATTGTATTGACACCTGGGATTCTTTTGAAAAATGTTTCAAAGAATAATATGGTGATAGGCCTAATGCTAGTTTCATGTTAAATGAATTCAATACCATAACAAAAAATCAGAATGAGTCTGCAGCTGAATTCAATATGAGATTTCAGAAGGGTATGCATAAGTTGTTTCAAGTTATGTGGTTAGATGACAATGTTTGTTTGACCACATACTTCAATGCATTTGATGGAAAAATGGGATACTTGTTGAGGGACAAAGAACCAAGAACCCTGAGGGATGCTTTTAGGATTGCTATCAATATTGAGAACAATATGAAAATATCAAGAAAATTGGATGGGAAAAGAGATGATCCAAAGTTGTTTGGAGAGAGAAGGTATAAAAAGGATAATGAAAGGAATGCTAGAAATAAGAAATAAGAGGAAGATAAATTGGATAAGGTGTTGAATGCATTGAAGGATTTGAAAGCACCTTCTAATAGAATTAATAATGTTCCTACTAATGAAAAGCCTCAGTTCAACAATAATTTTAGTAGGCAGAATAGATTGCAGAATTATCCCTGCAACACCTAATGGAAGGATGGCAGGCCTATTGTCCCTATTGCAAGAGGAAATATGATAGTATTGTCCCTGATCCTCTATAGAGGTCCTCTATAAATGTCATGGAGGACACACCATGGTGTGTTGCATGTGAATCCCCTCATTTTGCAAAACATTGTGTAGTTGCACAATCCACGACTGTAGATCAAGATGATAGTAATGAAGGATTAGATCAGGAAGAAAGTCATTATGATATTGGATGCAACATGGAAACTTCATATTTTGGATATGAAGATGATTTTGATATTGGTGAACAAGTAGATGTACGCTCAAAGAGACATAATTAGGCACTTTTCCATTAGGAGGTTTCTTCTTATAATGATGACATTGATGAAAAGACATGTAACATGAACTCTTCCTCTAAGCCAGTGAATTTAAGAAGACCTTCAAGGGAAGAGATGGATAGAATTACTATAGAAATGATTGCTAAAGTGAAAACTAGAGGCATGGTAGCAAGGGATGCAAGCGGGAAAGCTGCACGAATGTTTATAAAGAACACCAACTCCAGGGAACCTAGTGAGAATAAGCCAAAAAATGATCACATGATAGGGTTCAAGAATGTCAAAGGTAAGAAATGGGAACCTAAGGGAGTTGGAGTTGAAAAGATTTCTAATGAAAAGGAGAAGCCAGCTAAAAAAATGGCTAAAGATGAAAAAGTGAAAGTTGCCAATACAACTAATGTATTAGATAAACAAAAGGGAACTAAGGTGTTAGGAATGAATGCAAAGTATTTTGGTAGTCATTCTGTAGCAGTTGTTGTTGCATTCATGACTTGGATTGTCATTGATGTCAACACAGTGATATTCTGGATATTAGCAAGAAAGAAGGTATAGTTTTGTTTTGCGCACATGTTGTATTGTAGATTGGCTTTTGCATAGTTGATGGTATTTTCTTTGGTGTGTTATTAACCTATGGTTAATAGCACAAAAATAAATTCATTCATTTGTGAGAGTTATGAGCATTTTGGTGAAAGTAGTGTTTAGACAGTGTTTCTGTTAAGTGATGTTCAGAAATCAGAGGATATCTCTTAGCTGTGATGGAATCTGATTTTGTGTAGTTAAAGGGATGTTGGAGACTCATGAATGAGGATTTGGTTCATAGCACAAACTTTGAGGATATGTTTAAGGAAAGTTATAGTATCTGGAAGCCGACAGTTTTATGTGAATTCTGTGTGTAGCATGTAGAATTTATTATTTTGTAATTGAGAATTGACTCATTTGTAATTATTTGAGTTTGGTATATAAGAAGGAATTTTTCCCTTATTTTAATGTGTACTATGAAGATTAAGATGTGAATATGTGCATGAAGTGAAGAAAAGAGCTAATTTAGTGATGAATGAAGACTTGTGAGTACAAAGATCTAGAATTGTGATCTTGTGTAGCAGAGAGTGCGGTTTTGGCACATTGTGAAGGAGGTAATATATTTCATATTATTATATTGAATAATTATAAGATCTTTTGGACAGTGGGTTTAGAGATCTTGCCTTGAAGCTGTTTGGGCAGTGGGTCCTTCTGTCTTCCATAAACTCTTAACCGGGTTAGAATCTGTTAACAGGGATTCAAAATCTCCTAACAGGGATTTATATGTACTGAATGTATTTCATAAGACTCCTAATAGGGTCCATCCTCTAACAAGGAACTTTCATATTAGTGCATCCTTTTTTGGGCATCATTCCCACCGAGATTTACTCTTTTCAAGAGGTTCCCTAGTCAACATATCTTGTGTTATTGTGCAATTGTGTATGATTATCTTTCTATGGTTGATCAATACATTGATTATATTGTTTAAAGTAGTTGAATGGATAAATTATCAGATAACTGATTCACCCCCCCTCTAAGTTATCTTGGGGATCTTTAGTTTCTAACAATTGGTATCAGAGCAGTAGGTCCTTGAAAGAAAAGTTTAACAACTTAAGGAGATCCATGGAAAATTTCAGAAAAGAAAGCCCTAAGTTTGATTGAGTAAATTTTGATAGATGGAAAGAAAAGATGAAGACACATCTATTGTGTTTAGGACCAAGTTATTGGTTGATTACAAAGAATTAGAAGACTATCATTGAGGAAAACAATCTAGAGGCAAGAACTAAAGATGAACTAGATCTATTCATGTGTAACATACTTGCAAGCACTTTTGTCAGCACTACTGTAGAATGAATATAGTAAGGTAAGATGTTTGAAAACATCTCATGCAATTTGGAAAGCTTTACATTCTACTTTTGAAGGTGATGAACATGCAAAGAAGGCTAGATTACATAATTGGATTTGTGCATTTGAAGATATCAGAATGATGGAAGATGAATCTATTAGAAGTTATATTGGTAGGATGTCTGAGATTGTAATAGGAATAAAGTCTTGTGGAGGTGATAAGATAGAGAATGAAGTGATATGGAAAATTATGAGAACTTTGACAGCAGTATTCAAGCAGACAACGTAGATGATTGAACAAGTGATACCTTGTACATCGAACTTTTCAAGAGAGACTCTTCTTGGAAGATTAGAAACAACAGAGATGAACTTGAGATTATCAGGAGAGCTACTTAGAATGGAAACAACATTTAGTGATCTTAACATTAGACCTACAAGAAGTACTAGTGTGAATGGAGATTATGCCAGTAGTAGCAGATCTGAGGAAGATAAGAAGATTGAAGAAGGTATTGCATTACTTGTAAAAAGAGAACTAGATGGAAAAAAAATCTTTAAATGTTGGACTTGTCAAGAATATGGTCATTTTGCATCTAAATGTCCTAAAAGAGTTAAGAAGTATAGAAGTAACTTTAAACCTAAGAGATCTAAAGAATTTTATTATGAAAATGATGAAGATCTTGGAGCAGGAATTGAAAAACATTTAAGTGACAGTGATAATGATAACATTAAGGAAATAGGATTTGTAGCAATTAAAGAAGAAAGTTTTGAATCTGATAAAAGGGAAGAAAAAGCATTAGTTTCACAAGTTGAAAAGAAATCTGATTGGATTATAGATAGTGGTTGTTCACATCATATAACTGGAGATAAAAGAAAGTTTGTTAAGTTAGATAATTATGATGGAGGAATTGTTAGGGTTGGTAACAATGCACCTTGTTTGATTAAGGGTATAGGATCTATTACTCATGATGGAAAGACTAACACTGATGATGTTTAATTTTTTGATGGACTGAGACATAATCTACTTAGTGTTGGACAATTGGCTGATAAGGGTTATCAAGTTTGGTTTTTAGAGAAAACTTGTGTGATAAAAGATAAAGATGGAAATCTGATTGGAAAAGGATCCAGAACCAGAGGTAATGTATTTTAGTTGAATCCTACTGAGATGACATGTTTGATAACTAGGATTCATGACAGTTGGTTATGGCATAAAAGGTTTTGTCATATAAACTTTGATAATATTGTGAAGGTGAGCACTACACTTGCGGTAAGAGATTTACCTAGAATTATGAAACCTACTAACATGATTTGCAAAGAATGTATGATGGCAAAGCAGAAAAGGAGTTCATTTCCCAACAAGAAGTTCACATCAACAGTGAAGCTAGAGATTGTTCATATAGACTTGAGTGGTCCTACTAGGACTAGAGGATTCTTTGGAGAAAGGTATTTTATGATTCTTGTTGATGATTTTACAAGAATGATGTGGATTGCATTTTTGAAAGAAAAATCTGAAGCATTTGATAAATTTAAGATCATGAAAAGCAAAATTGAGTATGAATCTAGAATGAAGATTAAGTGTCTAAGATTTGATAGAGGTGGTGAATTTACATCTAGAGAGTTTAACACCTTTTGTAAAATGAATGGTATTAAGAGACAACTTTCAGCCCCTAGAACACCAGAACAAAATGGTATTACAGAAAGAAGGAATAGGTCAATAACTGAAGCAACAAGAGATATGTTGTTTGAAAATGATTTGGCTAAGACTTTTTGGAGAGAAGCAGTGAACACAACAGTATACACTATGAACAGAGTACAAATTAGAGCAGATACAAAAAAGACACCTTATGAATTATGGTTTGGACATACACCCTCAGTTAAGTATTTTAGAATTTTTGGAAGTAAATGTTATATAAAGAGAGATGATGATATAGGAAAGTTTGATCCTAGAAGTGATGAAGGAATATTTCTTTGATATTCTTTAAAAAGAAAAGCATATAGATGTTATACCAAAAGAACTAAGACTATTGTTGAAAGTAAAAATGTAAAAGTTGATGAGAAGTTTAAAATTTAGGAAAGAATGCTTGATTATGAATCTGATGGAGAAGCACAACCTCAGCCTAACATTGAAAATGTAGAATTATTTTTTGAAACTAACAGTGATTTATTGAATGAAAGTCATACTGAAGAAAATAGAGAAGAAAACAGAGAAGAAAGCAGAGAAGAAAGCAGAGAAGAATCTAAAGTCAGAACAAGATCAATAACTATGACACCTAATAGGTATACTTCAAGACATCACCCTATTGAGCAAGTTATTGGAAGTTTAGATAGAGGAGTTTTGACTTGAAATAAGGTACATTTATGTTTGATTTCTCAAATTGAACCTAAGACTACTAATGAAGCTTGTGAAGATGAACATTGGATTAATGCTATGAAAGAAGAATTAGAGTAGATTGAAAAAAACAAGACATGGGAATTGGTCCCTAGACCTAAAGACAAGAATGTGATTGGAACAAAGTGGGTATTCAGAAACAAGATGAATGAACAAGGAGAAGTGATAAGAAACAAAGCAAGATTCGTATCTAAAGGATATTCACAACAAGAAGGAATTGACTATGAAGAAACTTTTGCACCTATGGCCAGACTTGAAGTAGTGAGAATGTTTCTAGCATATGCAACTTACAACAAATTTAGAGTGTATCAGATGGATGTGAAGTCAGCATTTTTGAATGGTGAATTGGAAGAAGAAGTCTACATTGAGCAGCCTGAAGGTTTTCCTTTGACACAAGAAGGAGATATGGTATGTAAGTTAAAGAAAGCTTTATATGGATTAAAACAAGCACCTAGAACCTGATATGCAAGATTGGATAAGTATTTATTGAAATTGGGATTTATAAAAGGAAAAATAGATAGTAACTTATACACAAAAGAAATTGAGAATGGTTTGTTGGTTATAGTTATATTTGTTGATGATATTATCTTTGGAGGAGAAGATGAAGCTAGTGACAAATTTGCAGATGAAATGAAGATTGAATTTGAGATGAGCATGATTGGAGAAATGAAATATTTTTTGGGATTATAGATAACACAAAGAAAGGAAGGTATATTTGTAAGTTAGACTAAGTATTTAAATGACTTATTGAAAATATTTGAAATGGAAGATTCTAAACTTGTTGGACACCAGTAGTTGAGCAGAAAAAGTACAGATCTATGATTGGAGGATTGCAGTACTTAACACATACAAGACTTGATATAGCACATTCAGTGGGGATTGTAGAAAGATTTTAAGTAGAACCTAGAGAATCACATTATGTAGTAGTAAAGAGGATACTGAGATATCTAAAAGGAACAATGGATTATGGATTATGGCATGAGAATTCTGATGATTTTACTTTATGTGCCTATACTGATGTAGATTGGGGAGGTAGCATTGATGACAAGAAAAGCACCAGTGATGGAGCCTTTTTTCTTGGAGGAAAATTGGTCTCTTGGCTAAGTAAGAAGTAGAATTATACTTCACAAAGCACAACAAAAGTAGAATATGTTGCAGTAGCAAATAATTATAATCAGATTATTTGGATGAAGTAGATGTTGAAGGATATTGGAATAAAGTTTGATGAGCTTGTTGTTATACATTTTGATAACACCAATATAGTGAGTATGTCAAAAAATCCTATTTTACATTCTAAGACTAAACATACTAAGATCAAGTATCATGTTGTAAGAGAGAAAGTTGTAGAAAAAGAAGTAAGATTGGAGTATATAAGTACAAAGGAGCAGATAGCAGATATATTTACAAAGTCTTTACTTAAGGATACATTTGTGTATCTGAGAGGTATGCTTGGGGTTATGCCCCAACCTATTTTTGAGAATTGATGTAGATGATTGCATCCGTCCAGTGGTATATGAGCCCTATCTTTCTTCTGGATTGGATGTTGGAACTTCCTCTATGGGGGAGTTTATGAGCTGAGTCATGAGGACTCTTGTTATTGTATTTTTCTAAAAAGTGTCTTTTGACATTAAGTTGTTGTTGTCTTAGTGATGGAATTTATGTCATTGATGTCAATGGGGGAGAGATATACATGAAAAACATTGTGGATTGTATGAGAGAGTTGAATAGGAAAATGAAGCAAGATTTAATTTGATATTTTGCAGTGATGTTGCAGTATTGGATTTTTGGAACATTGGATATTTTTCATCTATTTTTCCATCAATTCCAATGGGGGATATTTTTAGGAATGAATGCAAAGTATTTTTTTAGTCATTCTGTAGCATTTGTTGTTGCATTCATGACTTGGATTGTTATTGATGTCAACACAGTGATATTCTGGATATTAGTAGGAAAGTAGGTACAATTTTGTTTTGCACATGTTGTATTGTAGATTGGATTTTTCATAGTTTATGGTATGTTCTTTGGTGTTTTATTAACCTATGGTTAATAGCACAAAAATAAATTCATTCATTTGTGAGAGTTATGAGCATTTTGGTGAAAGCAGTGTTTAGACAGTGTTTCTGTGAAGCGATGTTTAGAAATCAGAGGATATCTCTTTGTTGGGATGGAATCTGACTTTGCATAGTTAAAGGGATGTTGGAGACTCATTAATGATGACATGGTTCATAGCACAAACTTTGAAGATATGTTTGGAGAAAGTTACAGTATCTGGAAGCTGATAGTTTTATGTGAATTTTGTGTGTAGCGTGTAGAATTTATTATTTTGTAATTGAGGACCGACTCATTTGTAATTATTTGAGTTTGGTATATAAGAAGGAATTTTTTCCTTTTTGTAATGTGTACTATGAAGATTGAGATGCAAATATATGCATGAAGTGAAGAAAAGAGCTAATTTAGTGATGAAGACTTGCGAGTACAAAGATCTGGAATTGTGATCTTATGTAGTAGAGAGTGCAGTTTTGGCACAGTGTGAAGGAGGTAATATATTTCATATTATTCTGTTGAATAATTCTAAGATCTTTTGGACAGTGGGCTCAGAGATCTTGCCTTGAAGCTGTTTGGGCAGTGGGTCCTTCTGTCTTCCATAAACTCTTAACCGGGTTAGAATCTTTTAACATGGATTCAAAATCTCCTAATAGGGATTTATATGTACTGAATGTATTTCATAAGACTCCTAACAGGGTCAATCCTCTAACAAGGAACTTTCATATTAGTGCATCATTTTGTGGGCATCATTCTCACTGGGGTTTACTCTTTTCAAGAGGTTCCCTAGTCAACATATCTTGTGTTATTGTGCAATTGTGTATGATTATTTTTCTATGGTTGATCAGTACATTGATTATATTGTTTAAAGAAGTTGAATGGATAAATTATTAGATAATTGATTCACCCCCCCCCCCCCCCCCCCCCTCTCAGTTATCTTGGGGATCTTTACTTTCTAACATAAGGCAGTGCAGATTGAGATCCCTCCCTCTGCTCTTGTTGATATGTTAGTTGTATTGTCTCAACTCATAGTTAAGGTTCCTTTGTCAAAATTATTAAGGTTCCCTAAACATAAAGATAAGGCTATTGCATGGGTAGCAAGGTTCATAACAATGATGTTGCATGTAATGAGTCTCAAGCCAAAGTTTTGAAAGGAGTAAAAGCTCAGGGAATGGTTTCTCAAATTCCACCCATTTATTTGGATAGTTCTATCAATGCTAGCCTTGACAACATAGATCCATTCTTTTTGAGTGTCCTTATTAATGGAATGAAATTAAGAAATGACATGATTGATTCAGGTGCCTCAAATACCATCATGCCTTTCAAAATTATGGAAAGGTTGGGCCTTAAAGTTGATACAGTTCAAGGCAGATGTTGTGCAATGGATCAAAGAGAAGTGCCAGTCATTGGCACTATAAATGCAATGCCTTATAGATTGGTAGCCTAGCTAGAGAAAGAATTGACCATGAGTTTTTTGGTGGTGGACATCCCTCCTCATTATGGGATGCTATTATCTAGAAGATGGAGTTTTTCCATGGGTGGAAGTTTACAATTTGACTTGTCCTATGCAACTTTCAAGATTGATGACCAGTTTGTCAAGATTGATCGAGAGCCAAGAGTATGCTACATGATTGAAAGGAATATTGACAATGAAACTACATGCTTTGTGGATACTGACATTAATGCTTTTAGGAAAGAAATCCCTATACTTGAGAAGGAATTTGTATTGGCACTTGTCTCTGTTGAGGTGACTGCTAAGTTTGTGAAGAGTGATTTGTGGGTGATGTACTTTGATGGTGCCAGTTGCAAGGATGGTGCAGGGGTAGGTATTTTGCTCATTTCTCCTAATGGTAACACCTACAAGTTCTCTTTCACATTGAATTTCTTTTGTACCAGTAATATAGAAGAATATGAAGCATTATTGTTAGGATTGAAATTGGCACAAAAGCATGGGATTAAGTGCATAAGGGTTATTGGAGATTCTGAATTGGTGGTGTATCAAGTTAGGTTAGTGTATGCTTCCAAGAACAAGAGGTTGAAACAATATAGAAATGTTGTGTGGGATTTGATTGAATGTTTTGATGCCTTCAATATTGAATGGAAGGATAGGAGTAATAATAAGATGGTTGATTTGTTAACCAATATAGCAATCAATCCCAGTGTTATTACTTTTGCTGGTCTCTCTAAAGTTGAAGTTCAGACTAGGCCTAGTATACCAGACAATGTTTAGAATTGGCAAGTCTTTGAGGATGACCAAGATATTTTGAAATTTATGAGTTGTGAAGAGCAGTATCATGGTCAAGAATTAGATTGTTCAGCCTTGGTTGAGATTGCAGAAGGAAAAGAGGTTATCTTTGGCAATGAAGCTATTCAGCTTAGAACTAACAAGGTTCCTAAGGGACTTGTTGTTCTAGAAATTGTGTTTGATAACTAGGATAGAGTTTAGAAGGATATTAAAAAGCAAGATCACATGCAATGGGAAGAGATAAATCTTGGAAAACAAGAAGCACCTAAGAAGGTTTATACTGGTAAAGAGATGTCTCATAAAGTTAAGAAATCTTTGATTGAATTGTTAAGAAAATTTAGGCATGTTTTTTCATGGTCATATGATGACCTAAAGGTTTATAGAGAAGATTTGTTTCAGCATGTTATTCCTTTGAAAGAAGAAGCTAAACTTTTCAAGAAAAAAAAAAGGCCTATTAATACTACTCTAGCACCCAAGATGCAAGAAGAATTGATGAAGTTGAGAGATGCTCGAATTATCAAACCTATTAGGCATTCTTCTTGGGTGTCAAATTTTTTCCCTATTGGGAAAAAGAATGCTGACATCAAACTTTGTGTAGACTTCAGGAATTTGAACATCAGCTCATTAAAGAATAACTATTGTCTGCCCAATATGGAAGCTATGTTGCAGAGAGTGATGTGATTAGAATTGATGTCTATGATGGATGGTTTCTTTGGTTATAATCAGGTGATTGTAAGAGAATTAGAATGATTTAAGACAACTTTCTAAACACCTTGGGGGACATATGTTTATGTGAGAATGCCTTTTGGTCTCACAAATGTTGGTGCAACTTTTTAGAGGGCAATGGATGTTGCCTTTTCAGATTTTATTGATGATTTCCTTGTAGTTTATCAAGATGATTTAACTATCAATTCCAACAAGGAAGAAGACCATTGTACTCATTTAGAAAAAATATTTTTGAGGGCTTTGGAATATGGCATTTCATTAAACCCAAGGAAATATGCATTTGGTGTCACTAAGGGTAGGTTTCTTGGCCACTTAGTTGGGAAGCAAGGAGTTAGAATTGATCCTAAAAGGGTGGTAGCCATTGATAAGATTCAAAGACCAAAGAATGTTAAAGGAATTCATTCCTTCCTTGGTCAAGTCAATTTCTTGAGAAGATTTGTAATAAACTTTACTGAAATCACCAAGCGAATATCAAAGATGTTGAAGAGGGGATCTGTTATCAAATGGGAAGGTGAGCCTGATGAAGCTTTCATGAATATCAAGTAGGCTATTAAAGATGCACCTATGCTCAAGGCACCTAATTACAATGCCCCAATGCACATCTTTTCTTTTGCATCTTTTCATATTATTACTACAGTGTTGCAGAAAAATAAGGAAGGTTATGAGCAGCCTATTGCATTTTTCAATAAATCTTTGTAGGCTGCTAAATTGAAGTATGACATCAATGAGAAACAAACCTATGCATTGGTCAAGGCTATCAAGCCTTTTAGGTGTTATCTAATGGGAGAAGTTGTGATTTAATTTGTGCCAAGTGCAACAATCAAAGATATCTTCTCACAGCAAGAGGTGTCTGGGAGAAGATGCAGATGGATCAATAGGATCCAAGAATTCAATATTGACATCCAAATTACCAAACTGGTTAGAGGACAAGGATTGGCAAAATTGATGGCTCAATCCAATATTGATGCAAATTAGGTAAATCAAGCTGAGGTTGATCACACATGTGATATGGATGATTGTATCTGGTATCAAGATATCATCTATTACTTAAGAAAAATGAAATGTCCAGTAGACATGGATGAAAATAAGAAGAGGACATTGAAATTACAGGCCATCAAGTATGTAATTGTGAAATTTAAATTGTATAGAAGGAATTTAGATTGCATAATTTTGAAATGTGTGGATGAGAATCAAGCTAAAAAGTTTTTAAAAGAAATGCATGAGGGAGTTTGTGGTGGGCATTATATGGGTAAAACCACTACTCATAAAATCTTGAGAGTAGGATTTTGGTGGCCCACAATCTTCAAGGATGTAGAACAGTTGGTAAGGAGATGTGATGCTTGACAAAGGTTCTCTGGTAAGCTTAAATTTTCAGGCAGTATGCCCTTAAGGCCAGTAGAAGGACAAGCTCCTTTCCAACAATGGGCAATAGATTTCATAGGGGAGATACCAAACAAGTCCAATGGGGGACATTCCTAGATACTATTTGCCACTAATTACTTTACTAAGTGGGTAGAGGCTATCCCTACAAGGAATGCAGCTAGTAAGGTGGTAATTGATTTTATATTGAATAATATTGTTACAAGATTTGGTTTCCTTGAGAGGATAGTTAGTGACAATGCAATGTGATTTAGGTCTACTGAATACAAGGAATTTTGCAAAGGTATAGGAATTCAAAGGTCAAGTTCCTCACCTTATCACCCACAAGGAAATGGACAAGTAGAATCATCTAATGAGAGCCTGATGAGAATCCTAAAGAGGATCCTTGATAAGAATAAAAGAGCATGGAATTCAAATTTGCCATTAGCTCTGTGGGCTGATAGGGTGACTGTAAAGAAGACAATTAGTTGTGCACCCTTTGATTTGGTATATGGAATACAAGCAAGAATGCCTCAGAATAATTTATTGGAAATGTATAAGTTTGTTCAGTTATATGATGATGATATAGATGATGAAATGCAGTTGAGAATTGAGGACCTCATCAGGTTGGATGAAACAAGAAGAGAATTAGCTTCAAAAAATGCCAAATTATAGTTGTAGGTTAAAAATTTATATGACAAGAAGGCTGTTGAAAGGAAGTTTGAACCTAATGATTTGGTGTTAATTTGGAATGCTAGATTGGAGGATAAAGGAAAACATGGTAAATTTGATCCACTCTGGTTAGGGCCATATCCAATTCATGAAAAATCGGGCCAAGATTCATATATGGTCAAAGAATTGAATGGTGAAGTTTAGGAATTGCTAGTTCATGGACAATTCTTGAAGAAATACTTTAGTTGAAGGTATTTTTCTTTCCATGAATAGTAGTTAGGTCTATATAAATTATACATTTCATGAATAGTTGCCTGCTCCCTATTCTATTTTGACTTAGTTTGTAGGTCTTGCCCTATTGTTCAAAATTTTCTCCAATAGGTGGTCTACTTTAACCAGTGATTCTAGATTCTTGTTATGCTTGCAAGAGCCACACATCCCCAGATAGAGCCATTATTAGCACCTGAAATAATTTCTTTGGTTTTCTATCTTTTTATTTGGTCCCTACAAAAAATTTCATGGCTATAGCAATTTTCCCCCAATCTCTACAATTATTTTGTTCTTTGCCTTAAATCCTAAGCTTAGAATTCTCAAAAATCTAGCCATTGGTATGAAAGAACCTAATTTACCTAGGGCCCTGTTATATTTCTTCATTACCTTTTTGGGTCACTTAAGTTCTCAAAACCCCATATGTGCAAATATTTCCTTAAGCCTAAAGTCTGGTGGGTTTAATTTTTCCTAAGTCCCGCAGCTTTATTTTTCTAATGTTTCATCCTTTGATTTCCTAGGCCCAGCTCTCTAACACCATCTTGATCTAACGGTGGGTGCATCTTCTCATAGACTATGTCAGAAGTGTGTGAACTTAAGATGGTCATTGATCTTTCTTTATGACACAGTGTTTCTTTGAGGACGGTCTACTACCATATAAGCACAAATGGTGCTTCCCTATTGGCTAAAAGAATCAATGAAGTGGCAGGGTTGTCAGAATGACCTGTAAATGAAGAAAAAATTGTTTGTCCACTTACCAGATTTTGTGACATGGTGATCTCTCATTCATCAAATTATCTTATACAGCAGGGTGGGGTCGGGCTTTATGTTATTGGCTAAGATTCTAGATCAACAGTTGGCATATGAGTGCATAGAATCTTTTAAGCCCTTCAAATCATGTGCCAACCATCCATTTCACCAAGTGTTCAGGTCAGTATAAATGGTGGGTCCAAAATGCCATGTGGGCATAGTTGGTGATTTGTGATTGGTCTACGATATAATATGTTGGCAGTTGTCAGTGGGACCTGGTTTTCAGCTTGTCAGAGGGTCCTGACATCTATAGAGAATCTATGGTTGGCATAAGTTCTCATGAGTTTTATCAGAGCTATGGGATCTTATGCCAGCTATCAATTTTTCTTTTTCTCAAGCGGCTGATGAGGGTGGATCCTCTGACAAGTGGTGCTGACATGTGATGTTTTTGTTGGCTATGGTGTGCTAACTTGGTGGAGACTTTTCAAAGGGTTTATGACTATTGTGAGGTTGTTGTGTGCCCCCCAATCTTTTGGGAAATAAATGAAATCGATGATCATGTTTTAAACTTTGTCTGGATAACCGTTGTAATTCAAATTTGAATTTTCTAGAGGTTTTCTATGATAGGAAGGACTGAAATTTATTGTTTTAGCAGCTAGATTTGGTGGAACCAGTGGCGCATGTTGCTGCAGTGTGGTCTTGGGTGTTAGATGATCATTTTTAGGGTGTTTGTACAATGATTTTGTGCTTGAGGTGTGTTGCAAGTGGCCGAATTGGTTGAAAAATTGGGCTTTTTTATGGTTCTTAGTACTTTCTCAGGGATTTTGTCATGATTGAGGATCATTCCAAGATCTTCTTTCTCCAGGTTGCTTGGGTTTCCACCTTTGTATTAAATTTTTGACTATTTCTAGTTGGTTTGGTGGGTGAAACCCTAACCCTAGTAATCTGTAGCTTGTTGCATCCTATTTCAGGATTTTAAGATGACTAGGGGGTGTATATATTGCAAAAGTTTTTTCTGTATTAGGTTGTTGATGTTTTGTTGAAAATCAATAGAAAGACTGAACAAGGAGAGCCTGTATTTTGGGTCTTTTTCCTAGCACTTGTCATCTGGGTAATGTATTATTTCTAAAAATTTTAATGAGAATACACTTGAATTCCTATCTCAGATTTATGATTATCTTCTTGTCTTGATTTTGGATTCATATATGTTAAAGTCACAAAGTGAGTTAGCATATGGTAAACAAAGAGTATTATGACATTATCTTGGAGTTCCTAACAAAGTTAGGATTAAAGTCTTTAGGGTGATTTCAGTGAGTCCATGGTTGGATAAGGATCTTGATGATCAGGTTTGGGAGTGAGAGGGATAATAGGCAAAGCACTTATCCTGAGTTCAAGGGTATTTGAGTTAGGGTTCTCAGTTATTTTTTATGTTATTGGGTGACTCTTTGACTTGGATTAAGGCACTGATCCATTCTTTGGAAGTGGTCCATCATCATCCACCACATTTAAATGATAAAATCTTTCAATTAGTTAGTAAATGATATAATTGCTTAATAGTTAGTGATTCCTTTCAAGAAGTGAATCAAGGGTACACCCACCTAAACATACAATCTCAAAGTGTAGGAGGATATCCTTGATCCTTGTTAATTGGCCCTTTTCCTTGTAGAATTTGGAGTGGTAATAGAGTCAATGACATTAAATTGTCAGTCATAGTGTAAACCTGCAAGTAGAAAGAGAAGGGGAACCAACACTCAGGAAGAGCTGACAAAATTTATTCTCTAGCAAGTATGTTACACATGAATAGATCTCTTTCTTTTTTAGTACAACCCTCAATCTTGTCTTCTTCAATGAGGGTTTTCTCATTCTTAGTGATCAACCAATATCCTAGCCCTAAACATAACAAATGTGTCTTCATCTTCTCTTTCTAGATTACATAGTTAACTCCATCAAAATTAGGACTTTCTTTTCTAAAATGACTCACCATGGATCTCCTTAAGATATTAAGCTTCTCCTTCAAGGACTTGATACTCTGATACCAATTGTTAGGAAGTAAAGTCCACCAAGATAATTGAGATGGGGGGGTGAATTACTTATCCTATTAAAACAACATTTATTAACCTTATTAAATCTAAAACATGTGATTAACATAAACAAAAACCATAAAAGATAACTATTCACAATGACACCGGATTTGTTTACTAGGGAACGTCTTGATCAAAGAGTAAACCCTAGTGGGGATGGTACCCACAAAATATGTACTAATATAAAAGTTCTTTGTGAGAGGATGGACCATGTTAGGAGTCTATGAATTATATTTAGTATATATCAGTCCCTATGAGCAGACTTTGAATCCTTGTGAGGAGATTTGAACCCTATCAGGAGTTCTGGAAGGTAGAAGGACCCACTATCTAAATAGCTTCAAGGGAAAGACCACTGAACTCACTATCCAACTGATCTCTATATTATCCCAAATAGAATAATACCAAATATAACTGATCTAAAGACCTCTTTCCACTCTCCTTCGACTATGTCTCTACTGCACCAAATACTTCCCAGATCTCAATACCATATCTTCAAACTTTGCATCACATAATAATCCCTTAAATCTCTTGCTCGCATTATTTCACACCTTGCAATTTAAATTTCTTACAATTCTTACATCAAAATCAAGGAAATAATCCTTCCCTTATACCAAGCCCAATATTTCATAATGGATTCATCCAATTAGGCTTTATTAATTACAAAATATAAAACAATTCACATTATATATTAATTTCATAATTACACAACATTGTCATCTCACACACTTAATAAATCTTCACACATGCAACCTATGACTATGTTTACTTAGCTAGATCACCTTCACAATGTCTTCAACCTATTTATAACTTATGTTAACTAGATTATATCCATGTTAGGAGATATAATCCAATCATCACAAACTACTTCTCAGGAACTCTGTCAGAATATAGTGCTCACTAAATCTCTTATAACTCTCACCATTCTTTGACTTTCTGTATGTGGTTTTGCAAATGTCATCGGGACACTATATAGAAAACCTCCTCAATTGTATAAGACATCATCTACAACCCACTGTGTGCACTAACTCAAACTCTATTTGTCACTCTGTCAATCTTCTGTATAAACAATATGTTGACATCAATGACAAGCGTAGTCATGACTGCAACACGTGACCTCTTGAGTAATGCTAGAATACTCTCCCATAGGAAATATTCAACATTCATGCCAACATGACCACAACTAAAATGTATGAGTTAAAGATACAGTTGCAATAACTCTTGGATAAAGGGTTCCTTCACTCGAGTGTATCACCATTAGGAGCTCTAGTGATCTATGTGAAGAAGAAGGATTGTACCTTATGATTATGCATAGACTATGGAATGCTCAATAAGGTAACCATTAAGAACATATATCCTCTCCCATGAATAGATGAAATATTTAATCAAATGAAGGGAGGACTATGTTCTCCAAAATTGATTTAAAATCTAGGTATCATCAACTCTAGATCAAGGAGGAGGAAATATCAAAAACAACTTTCAGGACAAGGTATCAACATTATGAGTTTTTTGTTTTACCTTTTGGATTGACTAATGCACCTGCAATATATATAAACTTGATGAATAGTGTGTTTGGGGATTGTCTAGATAAGTTTATAGTGATATTCATTGATGAGATTTTGATTTATTTCAAGAACATGGAGAAACATGAGGAACATTTGCAAATAGTTTTATAGCCTCTGAGAGATAATAAGTTGTATGGAAAAATATCAAAGTGTTCTTTCTATGAGAAATAAATTCACTATTTAGGTCATATCATATTTTTAAATGGAATTATAGTAGATCCCATAAATATTAAAGATATTCTTGAGTGGCAAACTCCTTAGAATGTGAGTGAAGCTAGAAACTTCATGGAACTTGCAAGTTATTATAGGAAATTTCAGGAGGGATTCTCCAAGATAGCAGTACCTATTACAACCAGTCATAGGAAAGGGAAGAGATATGAGTGGAATGATGTATGTGAGAGAGCATTCTAGTTATTGACATAGAAGCTAACATCCACTCCTATATTGATCATACAAGATCTGAATGGAAATTTTATATTTATCACCAATTCTTTAGGTAAAGGTCTTGGTGGTGTGATTATGCAGGATGGTAAGGTAGTGTCTTACGAGTCACAAAAATTGAAGTAGTATGAGGTCAATTATGTACCTCATGATTTATAAATGGCTTTAATTTTTCATCCATTAGTGAGGTGGAAAGATTTCCTTTTGGGTACATTGTTTGAGTTGAAGACAAGATACATGGGACTTAGGTTATATCTTCACACAGTGTAATCTCAATGCTAGACAAAAACATTGGATGGATTTTCTAAGTGAGTATGACTTTGGAATTGTGTCCATTAAGGTAAAAGAAAATAGTGTAGCTGATGCTATAAGAAGAAAAACAAACCTATCTTATATTTCTACTTTCGAGACATGATTGAGAAAGCACGTGTTAATAAATATTTTAGATGATGATCATTATGTAATGGTCAAGTCAGCATTGCTTACAAATCCATCATATCATTTCTTTGATAGAAACACTTTTGATGATGATGGTATCATGAGATACCAAAATAGGATGTATATTCCTCACTGAGAAGCATTGAGGAAGGTAGTTTTAGAGGAGATTCATTGCACTCCATTTGTAGGACACCTAGGGGTAAAAAATATTATTTTCAATTTGGGGCCGTTGTATTTTTTTCCAAGGCTAAAGAGAGATGTGACAACTTTTGTAGCCTATTGTTTTGAATTTTAGTGAGTTAAGGATGAAGATGTCCACCCAAAAGGACTTTTTTACCCACATCATATACCGAAGTATAAATGGAAAATAATTAGTATGGATTTTACCAAGGGTTTTCCCATGACATGATGCAGACATGATGCAATCTTGGTATTAGTTAATTAACTAACCAAGGTAGCTCACTTTATTCCAAGGAGCTTGAGAGATGGATCTTTGGCTTTGGACAATAAGTTTGTTTAGGATATTTTTAGATTACATGGTGTACCCGAGACCATTATATTTGACAAAGACCCTGAGATGATATCAAAGTTTTGGACAACCTTGAATGATTCTTTGGGTACTTGGTTGAATTTAAGTACTTCTTATCATCCATGAAAAGATGGAAAAATTGAGAGAGTGAATCGAATTATTGAGGATTTACTTTGTATGTATTGCATGAATCAAAAGTACAAGTGGGAAGAGTATATTCCATTGGTATATAGTTTTTCTACAGCAACTAAAATAGAAGATTCCTCTGATTTGAGCTTGGCTAAAAGAATCAATTGATAGACAAAAGATTTATTTGGATAGGAACCACACTTTTAGACTTTTTTAGGAAGGTGAAAAGGGGGTTTTTCTTGTGAGACCACCAAAAACCTCAATTTATTTTGGAAATTCTTCAAAGCTTGCACTGAGATTTGTGGGTCCATTTGATATTTTGGAGGTTATCAACCCTGTTGCCTATAAACTTTCTTTACCACCTACTTGTGCCAGAATCGATAATGTTTTCCATGTTTCTTTGTTGAAACCCTACCATCTAGGTACATATCATATCCTAGATTGGCATGCATTGCATGTACAAGATCCAAGGGTGGTGTTGGTGTAGTCTATCCACCTCATTGATGAATGTACCATCTAGGTTTGTGATAGACATGTAGTTCAGTATAACGTCCAGTGGGACAATTTCCCTATCGATAATGCTACTTGGGAGGATGCAAAAGACATGCATAGATCATTTCCATTGGTATTTTCTTCAAGTTAGTTTATGTTATGTTTATGTTTTAAAGCCTTGTATGGACATATTTTTATTCTTTCATTTGACATCAAGTCGATGTCTTGTCTTAGAGGGGAGGGATGTCATAACCTTATCTAGTTCTCATAGTTTTTAGGACTTTAAGAAACTATATTTTGACTTACATTGACTTGGTTGAATGTGTATCAACCCAAGTTATATAGAGTAGGTGTTTTAGACATAGTTACTATTATGTTTCTCTTAGTTATCCTATGAAATGAATTCATGAAATGGAAATTGATATTATGTTATTAAATTAAAATGCATTGTGAAATATCATTTAATTATGATTATCAATGAAATTAGAAATGTTATATATGTTATATAAGGGATTTATGGTTTTCAATTCAATTATGGGTTTAATATGACTAACCTGCTAATGAATATTTGAGTGCTAGTATAATTTACATAAGATGAATCTAGAAATGTGATTGAGGTAGAGGAATTTATCCCCTTGGTAAGGATGTGATGGGAAAAGTTTGGTTGCAAGCATACACCACATAGTTGTTTTTAATTTTATTTACTCTCTCTCTCTCTCTCTCTCCCTTTCTCCCTTCCTCTCTCTCTAAAATGAATGCTTGTATAAAATTGATTGTGGGTTAATGTAATTTAATTTATCTTAGTAATAAAGACATTTTTTTGATGTTATAATTGATAACTTAATGGTTTTCCAATTTCAATTTAGTGATCTTTTAAGTAAATTTTTAGTAAATTGAATATAGATTAAAATATATATTTATATAATTATATTTAAATGCATTTTGATCTTTCTGCCAAATTAATGAAATAACATATAACCATTATAAGAAAACTACTAAGACATTTCCATAGGAGATAGTTTTCTTAGGTCAACTTGAACTTAGCATTTCAATCAATGATAGTAATGTTGATTTTGAGGAGGCTCCAAAATTAGAAGAAAAAGGGGAATTAGTCGAACAATTTATTATCTCTACTTTGCATGTTTAAAGAGACGCCATGATGAAATGTTGACTGTAATTGGTCTAGGAATGTTTTGTCATTCCTTAGTGATTAGTCATGTTGGAAGGATCAGAATTGGGAATTGACAGTCTAAGTCTGAGTCTGATTAATAAATAATGACTCAACCCCTGAATATGGAAAAATAAGGAAGATGGATCTGCTTATAGAATGGGTGTTAAAGAAGGGAATTAATTACCGCTTTTGGAAAGTTGAATATGCTAATGTATATGACTATATTTAGTGTTTTCATTATGGAAAAAAAGTCATATGATGTTATGGAGTTAGCGCAAGTAGTTAGAACATAAAAAATTGTCTAAGTATGGAAGATTGGACAGTTAGCAAAGCACCAGAAGACCAGAGCATTAGTGCACATGCATATGACCGAGTTATGGCATGTGCCCTTGAAGATAAGCTTCCAAGTATGTATTCATGATAATTCTAAGAGAGCATGATGATATGAGTCGGTATGCGGAAGTTACAGCTAGATGAAGTGATATAGATAGTGAGTGGCAGAATAGAATAGAGCATGGAGCCGACTGTTATTATTTTGTTTAGCACTTGTAATATTATTTTGTAAAGGCTATGAACCTAATGTATTTAGGTCATAGACATGTTAATATGATTATATGTAAACACGCTCGAGACAATTCAATTGGAAGCATTGTATGTAATTAGTTATAGGCTAACTTGACAAAGAGTTTTGTATGCACATATAAATAAGACATGTGCCCTTTTAATTAAAAGTAGATGAGACATAGAAATCAGTAAGAGTAGAGAAGAGGTATGTGAAGAGAAGTTAGAATGTTGTAGTACTACTTTACAAGAGGCTAAAGTATAAGCGCACAAAGGAACTAATCAGACAAGAAGTGTCACATCAATATTTCACCTTGTAGATATAATCTGTATCTAAGATCCCGAAGGTTGTAGCCTTCACCACTTTGAGCAGTGAGCTCTAGGATAGTGTGTCCCCATCCCTAACAAGGTTAATTATAAAAGAATCCTAATAGCGTGTGATCCTTGACTAGGTTACTATACTAAAATCATTGTAAAGAGCAACTCCTAATAGGGTTGTAAGATCTTCTAACAAGGATCATAAAACACTAGTGTAGTTCTTAGTGGCTGTCAATTCCCATTGGGGTTTTTACCTTTTTGGGTTTTCCCATAATCATATTTGGTGTTATGTGTTATGTTTCTTTTCTTACTTGCATTTATATTCATTTTAGTACATAAGAAATTTAGTTAAGTTTCAAGAGTAAAGAAAAAGTAATATTATATAGAACACTAATTCACCCCCCCTCTCACTGCTCCCATTCCTAACAATTCTTATCAGAGATTTGGTCCTCTGAAGATAAGTTTAACCAATTGAGGAGATCATCGAGAAGGGAGAAATGAAAAATTTGAAAAATAATCTTGTAGTATCTCTTGAAGATCTTCATAGATCTGAAAAGGAAATTTAAGAACTTAAAGAAAAGGTTAGTGATTCTGATGTAGTCATAAAAAAACTAAGAAAAGATTTGAAAGATTGTTCCACAAGTGATCTAGGAAAAATATTTAAAAAGATAAATGAGGAAAAAACATCTCTGAAAGATCAGATTGAAGAATTAGATGAGAATTCACTTAATAATCAAGAAGCCAATGAAGAGAAGATCAAAGAAAACAAGCAGTTGGATGAAGAACTAAGGCAAGTAAACATGAAAATCTTAGAATTAGAAAACATCAATAAGCAAGTGGAATCTAAATTGACTAAAGTAAAGAATCATATTGACAAATTGCACATAAGGAAGGATCTAATAGAGACACAATTATATGCACATAAGGTCAAAGGAGACACCGGTGGTATTGGATTCAATGAAGCACAAAATCATATCAATGACATGCGAACAAGAAAGAATGCATTAGAAGAATCTACAGAAGCTAAGAAGATAGTAAATCATATAGAAGCTAAAGCTAAACCACACAAGGATGATCATAAGCTAGTAAACAATACTTGTTATGCTTGTAACAAGAATGGACACATAGTAAGAAATTATAGAGAGGTAAGACCATTCAATGGTTACTGTTATTCATACAATAAGTTTGGTCATAGAGCGATGAATTGTAGATCAAATCAAAATCATAAAAATAAGAGAAGTCTTCCACAACATAATGTAAGAAACTCTTTGAACATTACATGTCAGATATGAAATTATATTGGTCACACAAGTAGACAGTGTAGTATGGTAACCCACATGAATGCACCAAGGAATATCAGGCCTCTAGTCATTTGTCACTCATTTAAGAAGGTTGAACACATCTCAAAGTTCTGTAGATCAAAAGCAAAAAGATAGGAAAGCCCTAAAAAGTTAGAAGGATCAATTTTGGGAGAAGCAAGAGAAGTCAAATTTGTGCAAGCTACAGAAGATGCGAGCTTGATTTGGAAGGAAGCAAAGAAGGATAATCTCAATGAAATAGGTGAGGATGCATCCACAATGGATGCACCTCCTATTTATGTTAAATGGCCTTCATGGTCATAGGGGGAGATAGATTATCTCTAGACCCATGTGCAGCTTGTATACTCATCCTTAGAGTATGTACCTTTAGATATAACTATTTGAAGTTTAGTTGATGAAGTATGCAAGAGTGCACTACCCAATTTTTTGCAGAAACAAAGAATGAATTCTATAGTTGCATTCCATGTTTATGCAGACAACATTAATGGTAAAAAAATTTCTTTATAGACATTAGAGATTCATCATTCATACGTTTCATTCTAATTTGAGCATTTGGAGAGAACAAAAGATCAAGCAGTTGAGTTAAGAAGTGTTGAAGTTGAATTTATCAGTGAAGAAGAAAGATTGATTATTGGAAGCCCTAATTTAGATGTGATAATTCAAAAACCCTCGGTAATCTCTCTAAAGCATTAAAAAAATTCATGGCCACACTAATTGTCTTTGATGTTGTGGAAAGGAAAAGATATGGGTTTAAGAAGCATCCATTCAAGTCCACCCTAGATGACCTTGAAGGAGTCTTTTCTAGAAGCCCAATGGGGGTTATGCACATAGAAGAAATACATGCATATGTGTATTGCAAGAAGGAGCTGGTAGGTTTAGACAGGATTAGGCCACACCTAGAAACCATGATGAATCTAGACAAAACATTCACTAAAGAGTTCATGCACCTTGAGAATCACCCTATCATTGAATATAATACTGCATATGAATTTTATGAATCCAAATGGATTAAGATCATGTTGAGTAGGATATATGATGACCTATTTTGGATAGGTGAAGTTCCAGTCAAAATCACAATTGATGTCATTTATGAGATGATAGGTCTATCAAAGACAAGCTCCATTCTTCCAATAGGTAAGGATGTTATAAAATTGGTTGAGGAAGCCTGCAAATCCTGAAGTGATAAGTGCAAGAAGAAAATTGAACCAATTGAGGAGAAAGACATCAAATTGAGGTCTATGATACCTAGATACAAATTTCAACATGAAAATAGGGTCAATAGTGTGTTCACAGCCACTATTTTGTAGCAATTAGATTGGTGAGAGAAAATGGAGAATTCAACTTGTGTGAGATCTTGCACACATAGTTGATGGACAACATCAAGGCAATCAAGCATGACAAGACCAAAATATTTAGGTTTGGGTCTTTCATAATCTATATATACTTTCATATAGCTTGGAAAGTATAAGACTTATACCCAGACAAAATTTTACCTACAATGCCACAAATATCTCTTAGGGCATCAACTAAGAGTACACTGAAGGATTATATATAGTTAGAGTTAAAAAATTTAGGATAAAGATGCAGATGATGTATAAGATACCTAAAAGAATTGTTGAGAAATCCAAGGATAGTATTTTTTTATGGTGGAAATAGACATTACTTATATGTAGGCTATTTAGCCTAGAACTAAGTGGATTCATCCCCTTGGATATGAAGTCGAGGAGAATGTTTTGGAATCCTATGCATAAGTCTTACTATCAGTGCCAAAAGGTCCTAATGAACCAAGATGGGGAACATATGAGGAAAAGACCAGACAGGTTGATGGAGTCCTAAATAGTACTGCAACTAAGAGGAAAGCAACCAAAATCACCTCTAAGATTTTGAAGATCCATGGTGTGACCTAAGATGACCTGGATAAAGCTAGAGAAGCTAAGATAGCTATCCAAATTGAGAGTGCATCCTCTATGGAAGCCAAGATAAAAAATACTGATGATCCTAAGATGAAGAAAGTAAAATTTGAGAAAATTGATGATACAAAAGGAAAGGAGAAGAAGACAGATGATATCACTCCTACGCCCACTCCTAGTGATTCCACTACACCAATAGAGCCTAGTAAAATGTGGAGGAAAAAATAGCCATTCACAATTCATCCATCACCAAGAGTCACAAGAAGTAGAGGGAAAAATTTAAAACCACCTCCCGAGGTAGGATTCTTACCAAACTTACAAGTATTGAGATCTAGAGTGGTTGATGAAGGTAGACTTGATCAGATATCTAAGTTTTATAATAGATATCATGAGATTGACAAGTCTTAGGTCCATGAAATGTTGATCAAACACATGATCAAGTTTAAGAAAATAGTTCTAAAACTAAAGACAATAATTCTAGATAAAGTATGGGATATTTTGGATACTTTGAAAAGACAAGCTAATGAAGAAGACATCAGAATTAGGGAAAAGACATTGGATGACAATCTGCTAATCTGTTTAGTTAAAGAAAAGGCCTTATTAATGGATTTGGTAAAGCCACACCTAAGAACTAAGATGAGAACACTCCATATCATGAATAATGATTATGAAGTGATAGCCAAGAAGACTGAAAAAGCCTTTGAGAAGGTGTTCCTTAAACAACATATGCAACTAACATTTGTGCCCATCACTCAAGCACCTGTTGAGAAAGATAAAGTAGCTAAGGTCACAAATGCACATATGATAGGTCCATAGGACTTGCTTTCATAGTGACAACACCCACAGAGGTAATGGCATCTATTCCCATACCTAAAATCAAGAAAGACCAATAATGATTGATAGGGTGGAAATATCAATGGCGGCCACTAAAAAAGATAGAAAATTTTGAGGAATCCTTTGTGAGTACTCAAGAAATAGAAATACTTTGTGGTAATAATTCACCAAAGAAGAAAGAAGAAGAGGAGAAAGGACAAAGAGAGAAGGAAAATGAGCCAACCAATAAGCCATAAGTTGAAGCACCCATAAAAGATGTGATAGTTAGCGCACCTCTCACTCCATCAACATCATTGTTGTCAAGTTTGACTCCTGACACTATAAGCTTGGACTCTTGGGGAGAAGAAGACCTGATCAAGATCAGTGTCCTTTCTATGGAGAAGGTCGAGGAGAAACAAGTGATGAAAAATCCTTTATTTTTTGAGTTAGTAAATATCTTGAATAGTCTACTGCTAGTAGAGAAGGTACAAAAAGTACATTATGTGGATGATGTCAGTACAATCCTAATAAGCTTCAAAGAAAACTTTTCTTTTCTAGAAGAATCAGTAGCTAAGATAGCAGAAGGGAAGTATCTTAAGAAAAGATTGAAGGAGCTAACTGCAAATTTTGCACTTGACCTTACCTCTCTCAAGATTGGTCAAGCTTAATTGAAAGAAATTATAGCAAAAGGAAGGAAAATCATAGTAGATTGCATGAACCAAGACAAGATGACTGTAGACCTCTACAAGAAAATTTAGGAAGCAAAAGCTATGATAGAAAAAGTGAGTAAATTAGTAGAAGAACCCTCTATAGATGTAAACATGTGTAACAATGTGTACCAAGGACAAGTGGACAAAATAGAGAAGGCAGAGAAAGAAATGTCCAAGATAAGGGCAAGGAAAAGACAACTAAGAAATGCTCTTGCACCCTCATTAGATGTATTAAACCAAAACATCAAGGAGATCGATCCCATTATGGTAACATATGATCAGGTCCAAGTATAGATTTGGAGAAGATGGAGAAATTGGCATATGCTTTGTGTGCCCATCTTCAGACAATAGGCTCATTGAAGAAGTTTTGGTAGAATGAGATTGCAAACCTTTAGATAGCCTACTCGGATGTATTAACTCTGTAAGTACTTGTGGATATATTTTTTGAGCACATTTGTCATTAATGTCAAAGGAGGAGTATAGAATATAGAAGAGAGAATATGGAGTTTTGTATATGATGTAAAGGAGAGTATAGTACATAGTGAAAGGGAAGATATAAGTTAGAGTATGTATTATAAAATTTTGTACAAGGATACAATTAGTAACTTTGCCATATTCATCTATTGCCATTAATGACAAAGGGGGAGATTGTTGGAAAGTTGACTATACTAATGTATATGAATATATTTAGTGTTTTCATTATGGAAACAAAATCATGTGATGTTATGGAGTTAGCGTAAGTAGTTAGAACATCAAAAATTGGCTAAGTATGGAAGACTGGATAGTTAGTAGAGTACCAGAAGAACAGAGCATCAGTGCATGTGTGTATGATTGAGTTATTTCATGCGCCCTTGAAGATAAGCTTGCAAGTATATATTAATGCTAATTCTAAGAGCACATGATGATATGAGTTAGTATGAGGATGCTACAGTCAAATGAAGTGACATAGATAGTGAGTAGTAGAATAGAATAGAGCATGGAGCCATTTGTTATTGTTTTGATTAGCGATTGTAATATTCTTTTGTAAAAGATATGCACCTACTATATTTAGGTCATAGACATGTCAATATGATTATATGTAAACATGCTTGAGCCAATTCAATTGGGAGCATTGTATGTAATTAGCTATAAGATGACTTGATGAAGAGTTTTGTATGTGCATATAAATAAGACATGCACCCTTGTAATTAAAAGTAGATGAGACATAGAAATCGGTAAGAGAAAATAAAAGGTATGCAAAGAGAAGTTAGAATTTTTTAGTGCTTTAAAAGAGGCTAAAGCATAAGCACACAAAGGAACCAATCAGACAAGAAGTGACACAAAAAAATTTCACCTTGTAGATATAGTGTGTATCTAAGATCTAGAAGGTTGTAGCCTTCTCCACTTGAGCAGTGAGCTCTAGGACAGTGTGTCCCCACCCATAACAAGGTTGATTGTAAAATACTCCTAACAAGGTCTGACCCTTGACCAGGTCAATGTAATAAAATAATTGTAAAGAAAAACTCCTAATAGGGTTGCAAGATCTTCTAACAAGTATCATAAAATACTAGTGCAGTTCTTAGTGGGTGTCAATTCCCACTGGGATTTTTACCTATTTGGTTTTCCCCATAATGATTTTTGGTGTTATGTGTTATGGTTTTTTGTCTTACTTGCATTGATATTCATTTTAGTACATAAGAAATTCAATTAAGTTTCAAGAGTAAAGAAAAAGTAATATTATATAGAGCACTGATTCACCCCCCTGATGAACCACAACTGATTAACAACATGGTTGAAAAAATTCAAGTGATTAGAGATCACCGAGCACTAAACTATTATGTAAGATAATTGAATCAGTTTTATGTTGTCATTGATGGAAACTAGTTTTGACAGTACTTATCATGGAGTTGCAAACATCTAACACATCTATAGAAGAGAAGAGAAAGATGAAGAACATAGATATCTACATGGAGGAAGATGGATATGATAAATGAGGATAAGGAATACCTTTGGTAACTTATTGATGAGTCTATAAATTCATATTGTTAACTTGATTATGTTGCATTAATCTTTTATGAAGTTGGGAGAAAAATGTTACAAAGCACTACAGTTAGTTAATAAAGCATTCCATTATACACTAAGTAGTGTAGTGTATACTAAGCATAGTATAAACTGAGCTTGTGTTCACCAATGCATTTATTTTTTAACCAAGTATGGACAAAAGAACTAAATGATTAAGTTTATCTGATAGAAGTTGATGAGCTAGAAAGTACCTCGTGATCGGAGTGGAAAGATAAAGTTTTCTACAAGATCAATGGCTATCAAAATTCAAGGAATATCTATAGGAAATAATTTAAATGTGTTACTGATACATCAACCAAGGAAGGTTTAAGCGAAAAAAACAATGAAGGAGATTAAGAAAAAAAATCTAATGGATGAAAAGATAATGGTTTACTTGTCTATTTAAGAGACTAGGGTATCATTATGAAACTTATGTCAGAGGAATGAATATTTAAGAGATATCATGTGAACAAAATTCATGCATGCCTAATCAAACTAGTTAAGGAGAACCGAACTGCAAATATTACCAAGCATTAGAAAGCTATAACACTGAGAAAGTAAGTTACTAAATATTGTTGAACAGAATTGATATATTGATCAGAGGATTTGAATGAGCATAATATAGATTTGAACATCTACAAATCAAGTTGTATTGTATTCAGATCACCTTCTATTATAGTTTAACCATTGTAATCAGATAAATCTCTTAACTGAGTAGACTAGAAAGTCTTGTAATGTCATTCATAGAATGTACATTTGTTATCTTGTCAACCCCATAGTGAATTCTGGGTAGATGATAATGGTTAGTGTTAAATCCTCTAACAAGGTCATTGTTACCAAATTTTTCTATTCCATACAAATTTGGTTAGGCTGGATTCTATCCAAGGTTCTACATTTTAACCCTATTACCCTCTGAGAAATTTCATGGTTTTCTGCTTGTTCTTCTGGTCTCTACAACTATCCAAACTCTCTGGTCTGCAAGCTTTAAATTTGAAAATATGACCGTTGGAGCCAAAAATCCCTAGAAACCCTAGGGGCTATTCTAATTCACTGTTACTTTTTTAGCCACTTAAGTCTCTACATTTCCCATGTGCACATTATGTTCTAAAGCCTAGTCACAAGATCTCTAAAACCCCACAGAATATTCCTATATATTTCTTGATCCTGCGACTAGTTGGTATCTCTTAATCTCTTGATCGGATGGAATATTCTTTCTTCATTCAATGACTTAGCAATTGCCCCTTTATTCACCAGGTCTTAGTAAGTTTTCTCAAGATCTAGTGACTTCTATAACAAATTCTTTAAAAATATCCTATAGTCATGTCATCTCTAGATGGATTTTTCCTATGGTCGCGAGGTCTCAGAAAGAAGGTTGAAAAGTCAGATGGCTATGACAATTGAGAGCCTTTGGTCACTGAATCTCTAGATACATCTATCAAGTAATGAAATAGACTTTATTTTTTGGGTCGCTAGATCAAAGAAAGACTAAAGAAATGGTTAAGTTTTATTCAACAACTAAGCGACTATGTGATCGTGAGATCTCTCATTCCTAGCAGTTAAGTCCTAAGCATCTAGTGACCTAGTAGGTGGTTATCTTTCCTTCAGTTGCATAATCTCTAGATGTTTTGTAGTCTCATCTCTAAGTGGTTAATGAATATAAGATCTATGGCTAGCACATTATCTGAAGGAATATTTTGAGCTCATGAGATCATGCACTGACCATTGATCTTCCTTACAATGCAGCATTTTAGTTGTCAGTGGGTCCACTACCACATAGTCTGAGGTGTATGCTTCTAATTGGTTGAAGGCTAGTGATGTGGAGGTTTGGTAGAGCAGACCCAATGAGTTGGTTTTCCTTAAGATCTACAAGTTGTCTTATGATTGCATGGAATATTCTTGGCCCATGTGATCATACACAAACTATTGATTTTAGTTTATCACCAAGGCTTTGTTAGGTGGGTCCTCATTTTCTGATGTGTTCATTTTTTATTGGCTAGCCCCATGGTGACTAGGATTTTTTAGTGGGGCCATTGTCAGAAGATCTATAGGGGTGTTAGTAAAATAAATATCTATGGTTGTCTTATAATCACATGGAATCTTCTGAGACTTTGTGATTATAAGACAGTCATTCAATCTTCCAGGCATTCAGGCTCTCTCTTGTGGGTCCATCTGACATGGTTAAATCTTATTGGTTGCTGGGTATTATAGTTAGCATTTGGCATGGGTCCAAATTTATTAAGTGAGGTGGTAGTAAAATAGAAAGATCTATGGCTGGTACATGATATGAAGGAATCTTTTGAGCTCATGACATCATGCGATAGCCACCGGATGGGTCCAAGCTTGTAAGTGTAGTCGCTAAGTCTCCAAAAAATCTTTCAGTGACTAGGTGACTGTTAAAGTGGGATAAAGGCTTAGTCACATAATCACCAGGATAAGTTGAGGTTAAATAAAAGGTTAGGTGATTTAGTGACTAAAGGAAAAAGGAAGGCCCAAGGTTAAATGCAGGTTAAGGTTAAGAATATAGGTGGTGCCTAGTAAAATGAATGGATCTGAGGGCTATGTTTTAAAAGATTGATCAACTTCAAATACCAACCATAGATAGATAAATTTTGGTGCCACCTATGATTCTTTAATCAATTTTTAAATTCAAATATCTAGAGTACCAGATTTGAATAGTTATGGCGAGCCCGAGTTGCAGAGAGGTAGATAGATCAAGGTGGCTTGTCTGCAAGTAGATACAGTATAGGGATGGACATGCAAACATGATATCTAATTGGTTAGGATATTTTCATGGACATTTATGATTAGAATTGATAGAATTAGGGTTTGATTATTCTATGAAAATCTATAACCCTAGTTAGGTTTTTCTCCTGCCTACATGCAAAGGGAGATGTATATATTGTTTTTTCGAGCTTTTTGAACCTCAAATTTTACATTTTGTAAAAGGAGAGATTTTCTTTCTAAGTTATCCGAGGCATTCTTTCCACCCTCTAGCTTCTACTTTTTACAACATTTCATTAATGTTTAGATATTGTAAAGGTACTTTGTGACATTCTTTCTATCCCTATACCTTCTTGTCTGAATTTTATCTTATTGAGTTAAGTATATGTATGTTATCAGTGATATCTTAGGGTTCCTAATCCCTCTTTCTTTCTGCAATTCTTATGTATTCTTGTGGGTGATTTGATTTGAATGATCTTGTGGGTATACTTCAACCCCCTAACAATCTGTCTCATTCCTATACCTATTTATAGAAGTGGATGTTGTTTGTAGGTTATAGATTGTGTCCAATTCTTAGGAATGCTATTGTTTGTGAAATTCTCTCTTTCCCTAAATAGCCTCTTTCTATTGCAGACCCTTCTATGAAATATTGATGCAAGCCTATCTAGTGAGTTGTGATCTTCTAGACCTGAGTTTATGCACTAATTTCATCCTCCATATTGTAATTCATACCATCATTTCAGTATATCACCTAGTAGGATAGTTTTCTTTTAGTTATTTTCCCTTTCATTCATTCCTTCTATCCCTTTTCCCTCAAGAATTTACTTTCCTGTCAAGAAGCAAATTGAGGTGATTATCCAAGAGGAACCAACCTAGAAACTGGAGGTCTCATCTCAGTTAGCATAGGTCCCACAACCTGGAGATGACTCCCATGTTATACTAGGTTATCAAGACCAAGAGATCTTGAAACAAGGGTGCAAACTTAGTGTATAACAATTTTGGCACTCCTAGTGGGACTCAAACCCACAAAAAGAAGTTCATTATTTGAGGATTATGTTATCTCTGATATACTAATTGCATAATACAAACTTTTAGAAATTTTCCTATCAAGTATATCTGGCGACTTAACTAATTTCATAGATCCAGGCTAAACTTGTTCAAAATTTATGAGAAAGATTGAGACTAGAAGCTCAAAACCTACTAAATTTTCAGAGTTGCCCTCAAAAAGAGGCTACAAAGGTAGATCAAACCAAATAACATCTCCTACAAGGGAGTACAGTCTACATCACCTAATACTTCACAAAGGAGACCTTTTCCCTTTCATCTTAGAAGAAGAGGAAGATCTCTAACTAGAGATCTAGAAGAGGATTCAAATCCATCACCAAATACAACTCATATAGTTGGTACTCATCAGGTTTCAGCTCCTACAATTTCTAGATAGTTTTCTTTTGCACCTTTCAACCAAGGAAGCCCATTGAACTTTTCTCAACATCATGATGTACCCTTGGTGGCACTAAAGAGTCTACCTAATTTCACAGGTGAAGGATAAACTAGAGCTTTTGAGCATATAAGAGATGTGACCACTATCTGCAGTATACATACTATAACTCAAGAGGATGTGGCCACCAGATTATTAGCAACCTCTCTTAATGGTAAGGCTCTTGAATGGTTTAGAACATTAAATATTGGCTCCATTACTTCATGCAATGAATTAGGAGATGCATTGAGTAAACATTTTGAGGATAAATCAAACAATTTGTCTTTGGTTGAGCAGTTGACAACCATTAAAAGAGACCGTCAAGAACAAATGATAGATTATAATAATAGATTCCTCAAAACATGGAATAGAATTCCACTCTCAGTGAGGCCATCAGTTGAACACACTTTCCTATACTTCTTGAAAATTTTGAATAATCAAATTTCTTTCATGATCCAATCTATGGGTGGTACCTCTTTACCCCAAGCTTTTGATACATCTGTCAGGGTTTAAAATTGTTTAATCCAAGTAGGTATGATAGCTAGAAGGCCACCCATGCCCATCTTTCCTAGCCTTCAGCCCATTGCACCTCTACAAGTACCTCCTTTTACTCCTATTCCCACCATATTAGCACCTCAAGCTAGTACCAGCAGTCAGGAGCCAAAAACAAGTTTCTCTCAAGAGCTGCAAGAAATAAAGAATTGTCAACAAACTAGTCAGCAAGAAATGACAAATTTGCTATAGACTTTGACTAAAGAGGTCACAAACCTACAGAATCAAGGGAAAGGAATTAGACCACCCTTTTAGCCATAAGGCCAAAGTCCTAATCAATAGTATTAGAATGAGGGATAGCCTTATCAACAAAATAGGCCACCATGTCAAGGAGATTATCAAGGACAAAGACAAAATTTTAATCAAAGACCATTCCAACCATATAACCCTGCTCCTCTTAATTCTACAAATCCAGTTAGGGACATGGTCCCTAGTCAAAATAATATGTCTATGGACAATGAATGGTGTTTCCCTTGTAATCAGCCTCATAATCAGGCTACATGTTCAAATGGATGGATGAATCAAGCACTAATGGTTCAAAATGCCTCACAAGCTCAATCAGAGGCTTCTTCCAGTGGATCAGTTCCTCAACAAGAACCACAAGATAATGAGACTACTCTTTTCAATTGGGAGCAACAAGACTTCAATGGAGTCATTGGTGAACCTTCCATTGCTCCTAACACAAGGTCAAAGAGAAGAGCTCAAGACATGGAGCGAGTAGACTCTGGGATTAAAGCCCCTACATTTGTAAAGCCAATACAAGAAGCTAATCCCATCACATTTAAGAAGGCTCCTATCATTACAAGCAAAGAGGGCCAAACTCTCAAAGAAGTGGAGCCCATCATAGTAAAAACACAACAAAGAGTACACACTGTGAGACCTTTTAACATTGTAGACAACATGAAGAAGGTGAACATTACTATGTCTATGTGGGACTCTTTGGCTATTCTAGGGCAACCTGAGATTTTGAAGAAAGCTATGACTAAAATGACAACTCTTCAGCATACAAAAGAAGCTGCAAAGCCAGTGTTGGTCAACACTGATCAAGAAAAGGAGTTTCCAAGTTGCAACAACAAAGCCAATTCCATGCAAGGTAGGAACTCAAAGCCACCTCCCTTTTATGTATCTTTAATTATTAGAAAATCCTTAGTACATAATTGTATGGTAGATAGTGGAGCTACTAGTACTGTAATGCCCAAAAAGGTGGCTGACCAATTAGGACTTAAATATGAACCCCTCCAAAAGAAGGTTATACAACTTGATGGATCCTTAGTTAACACTATAGGTGTGGCTAAGGATACCAGTCTAATCCTTCATGCTAGTCCTAATTTTTCTATCCTACTTGATATATATATCATATATCTCCCTACTTTATTTGCCATATGTCTATCAAGGGAGTTTATAGCATCAATACAAGCTTCCCTATATTTGATGATAGAGATTTCCCAACTATCAGAGAAGAAAACACTAAGATAGAAAGTATCCTTGATATCTTACTTGATGAACTAGAATCAAAAAAGGTTTTTGAAGCCCAAGAAAATGTCATTTGGAATGCTGGTTTGGGAAGTTATTTGATACAAGAAAGTGGATCAATAGAGCCAAGCCTCCTCAAAGAAGGCATTGATTTAGATGATCAAAGTAATTAGGTTTGGGAATTATTTTTTGATGGAGCTAGAAGTAGACATGGTTTTGGTGGTGGTGCTATGCTAGTGTCCCCAAAAGGAAAAAGATACTATACAACTTTTAGATTCAGTTTCTCCTACACTAGCAACACTACAGAATATGAAAGTCTAGTTAATGGACTAGAATGGGCTAGAAACAAAGGGCTCAAGGCCTTAAAAGTCTATGGTGACAGTGAGTTAGTAGTCAAACAAGTAAGAGTGATAAGTGAAACCAAAAATGACACCTTGAAAGCATACAAACATAGAGTTTGGGATGCAATTAAAGATTTTTGTGCTTTCAATATTGTTGCCATCCCTAGAAAGCTAAATCAAAATCTAGATAGATTAGCTACTATTGGGTCTCAATATGACATTCCTAACAATATTTCAAAGGAGGAGACCCAAAAACATATCAAAGTGATTGCCAGATCTTCTATCCCTGATAATGATACTAATTGGCAAGTGTTTGACAATGATGAGAAAATTCTGCAATTCTTGTTTGAAGAAGATGTCTTCTCAAATCATAACCAAGATAGGCTATTGCAAAATTATAGTGACCAAGTAATACAAATCAAGTCTAATAAGATGCCTAGAGGTCTTCTCACCTTAGAGACTATCTTCAAAAAGGATGATCAAGTTAAGAAGAATAAATCTAGCCTAGTAGTTCAACAAGAACATTGTGTTGAATTGGAATTGGAACCAGGTAAAAGTTTACAATTTGGAAAGGTAAACACTGATTTAGAAAAGTAGGCTTATACCCAATTATTCAAAGAATTCAGTGATGTTTTTGTATGGAAATATGAAGACCTTAAAGGTTTTAATCCAGCCCTTGCTCAGCACACTATTGAATTAGAGCCTAATGCCAAACTAGTGAGACAAAAACAAAGGCTCATTAATCACAAGCTTGAGCCACTTATGCATAAAGAAGTGCTCAAACTGATAGAAAGTGGTATCATCTACCCCATCAAGCATACCAGTTGGGTTTCCAACCTTTTTCCTATAAGGAAGAAGAATGGGGAGTTGAGGCTATGTGTTGACTTTAGGGATCTTAACAGGGCCTCTCTAAAAGACCACCATCCACTACCCTTTATGGAGAAAATTTTACAATGTGTCTCTGGATCTGAGAGATTCTCATTATTGGATGGCTATTTAGGATACAATTAGATCTTAGTTAATGAAGAGGATCAATATAAGACTACTTTTACAACAAAGTGGGGAACCATGGCTTATCAAAAAATGCCCTTTGGTTTGTCAAATGCAAGTGCTACATTTCAAAAGGAAATGGATATGGCCTTTAAAAGCCTCATGTACAAGTTTGTACTGGTCTACTTAGATGACATAATTATCTATTCTAAACATGTAGCAGATCATATCAAACATTTGAGGAAAATCTTTGAAAGATGTAGAGAGTTTGGGATATCTCTTAATCCCAAGAAGTGTGTGTTTACAATTCATGAAGGAAAATTGTTATGATATATAGTATCCAAGAAAGGAATCACAATAGACCCTGAGAGGATTGTAGCCATCCTAGAGCTACCATTGCCACATCATAAGAAAAGTCTCCAATCTTTCATAGGAAGGATTAATTTTGTTAGGCATTTCTTGCCTAATATTGTAGATTTATTGAATCCTTTAATAGCCATGTTAAAGAAGAGTTCAACTTTTAGCTGGACTAAAGAAGGAAAAGCCAATTTCCAAGCCATAAAAGAAGCCTTGATAGAAGCTCCTACTCTATTAAACCCAAATTTCAATAAGGATTTTATCCTTTATTCTTATGGTGGTCATGATTCTATATCTACAATGTTGACTCAAGAAAATTCACAGGGTTGGAGCAGCCTATTGCTTTCTTCAGCAAAGGTTTAGAAGAGTATGAGAAAAGATACTTAAAAATTTTAGATATTTATTGACCCATAGCAAGGTACACTTGAAGGTTACTCATCTAGGTGTCAAAGAATATTTTATTTCCAAGGACCTAAATGAGAAAAGAGTTGGTTGGATTACCAAGGTAATGGAGTATGACATTGATAGCCAAACCACCAAGCTAGTTAGAGGAAGAGGTCTTTGTGAGAATTTGGAAGGGGATGAAAGCTCAAATAAAATAGAGAAAATAGATGCATCTCTAGTTTTGCATTCTATAGAAGAAAATGTCAAGGCATCAGGTTGGTTTCCTAATATGATTCATTACTTAAAGATAGGATAATGTCCTGTAGACCTAGATTCAACAAAGAGAAGATATTACAGATTACAATCTATTCCTTTTGTGCTAATAGATGAAGTTCCTTTTAGAAAGGATCATAATGGTGTCCTTTTAAGATGTATTGATTTAGAAAAGATAGTTGATGTCCTATTTGAATTTCATGATGGACCTTCTGGAGGTCACTTTTCTCCTAGGACTAATACTTTTAAAATCATGAGGGCCCAATACTATTGGCCATCTATCTTTAAGGATAATCATGAGTATGTAAGAAAATGCATCAAATGTGCTACGTTTGTAGGAAAAGAAAGGCTTGCAGCTCTTCCCCTTCAACCAGTCAGAACAAAGAAACCATTCATGAGATGGGGCATAGACTTTATTGGTATGATTAATCCTCCATCTAGTGTAGGACACAAGTGGATAATCATTGTAATAGATTATTTCACTAGATGGACAGAGGTAGTTTCCTTAAAAGAATCAAATGAGAGTGCTATCTTGAGTTTTTATGATGATATAATTCATAGATTTGGCACTCCAAACTCCATAATATCAAATAATGCATTAGCATTCACAGGCCTTAAAGTCTTAGAATGGGCAATCAGAAATGACATCTATCTGAATACAAGTTCAAATTACTACCCTCAGGGAAATGGTTTGGTAGAATCAACTAATAGGAACTTGATTAGGATAATCAAGAAGACTCTATAGGATAACCAAAGATATTGGCATACTAAATTGAAGTTTTCCTTATGGTTAGATAGGATTACCCCAAAGAAGATCATTGAGAATTCTCCTTATGTATTATAATATGGTAGAGAGGCTAAGTTGTCCATTTCAACTGAATTGCTAGCTTTGGACTTGGCCACTCAATATGTCATGTTTGAAGAAGGAGATCCCTTACAAATTAGGTATGCTCAACTCATAGAGTTAGAGAAAATTAGAGACAAATCCATGAAAGATATGGAGTTCCATCAAATTTACAAAAAGAAAAGTTTTGATAGAAGATCCAGGGATAAAGAATTCAAAGTTGGAGATGTAGTTCTCAAGTGGGATGAATTTAGGTTAAAGCCTGTTAGACATACAAAGTTTGATTCTTTCTAGGGTGGACCATTTGTTATTGTAGAATGCAATGGGCCTAATACTTTTTAGCTATCAACTCTAGGATGAGATGCCTTGCCTATTTTAGTTAATGGGTTCGACTCGAAGCCTTGCTTTGAGGTCAATCCTTCCTTATAAATATCTATAAATGTGTTTCCTATTTTCTATCCTTGCTTTCTAGGTTAGTTTTTCCTATTTTCCAAGAAGTGCCCGTACATAGTTTTGTCTTTCAGTTCTAGGTCTCTCTTTGTCAAGCAAATTTTATATTTTTGAGATGACTCCTATACCCAATGGATTGCATTAAGGCCACTGATCAATGTCTACAATGCTAACATCCAACAGAAATCACCAAAATGTTACCTAATTTTTCTGTTCCATACAAATTTGGTTAGGCTGGATTCTATCCAAGGGTCTGCATTTTAACCCTGTTACCCTCTGAGAAATTTCATGGTTTTCTACCTATTCTTCTAGTCTCTGCAACTATCAAAACTCTCTGGTCTGAAAGCTTTAAATTTTAAAATATGACCATTGGAGCCAAAAAGCCCTAAAACCCCTAGGGGTTGTTCTAATTTTCCATTACTTTTTTGACCACTTAAGTCTCTACATTTCCCATTTGTAATTTATGTTCTAAAGCCTAGTCGTGAGATCTCTAAAACCCCATAGAATATTCCTTTATATTTCCTGATCCTGTGACTACCTTATATCTCTTAATCTCCTGATCGAATGGAATATTCTTTGTTCATTTAATGACTTATCAATTGCCCCTTTAGTCACTAGGTCTTAGTAAATTTTCTTGAGATCTAGAGACTTCTATAAAAAAATTTATAAAAAGATCCTATAGCTGCGTGATCTCTAGATGGATTTTTCCTATGGTCGCAAGGTCTCAGAAAGAAGGTTGAAAAGTTAGATGGCTGTAGCGATTGAGAGACTTCCTTTGGTCATTGAATCTCCAAATACATCTATTAGGTAATGAAATAGACTTTAGTCATTGGGTCACTAGATCAAAGAAAGAATGAACAAATGGTTAAGTTTTATTCAATGACTAAGCGACTGTGTGATCGCAAGATCTCTCATTCCTGGCGGTTAAGTCCTAAGCATCCAACGACCTGGCAGGCAGTTATCTTTCCTTTAGTTAAATAATCTCTAGATGTTTGGTAGTCTCAGCTCTGAGTGGTTAAAGAATATAAGATCTATGGTTGGTGCATGATTTGAAGGAATATTCTAAGCTCATGAGATCATGCACCGACCATTGAGCTTCCTTACAATGCAACATTTTAGTTGTCAGTGGGTCCACTGCCACATAGTCTGAGGTGTACGCTTCTAATTGGTTGAAGGCTAGTGATGTGGAGGTTTGGTAGAGTGGGCCTAGTGAGTTGGTTTTTCTTAAGATCTAATGGTTGTATTATGATCACATGGAATATTCTTGGCCCATGCGATCATACACTAGCCTATGATTTTACTTTATCACCAAGGCTTTGTCAGGTGGGTCCTCATGTTCTGATGTGTTCATTTTTTATTGACTGGCTAGATGGTGAATAGGATTTGTCAGTGGGGCAATTGTCAAAAGATCTATAGGGGCATTAGTAAAATAAAGATCTATGGTTGTCTTATAATTGCATGGAATCTTCTGAGCCTCTAAGATTATAAGGCAACTGTTCGATCTTCCAAGTGTTCAAGCTCTCTCTTGTGGGTCTATGTGACATCTTTAAATCTTATTGGTTGCTGGGTATTACAATTGGAATCTAACATGGGCCTAGATTTCTTAAGTGAGGTGGTAGTAAAATAGAAAGATCTATGGCTGGTGCATGATCTAAAGGAATCTTCTAAGCTCATGAGATCATGTGATAGCTATTGAATGGGTCTAATCTTCTAAGTGTAGTCGCTAAGTCTCCAAAAAATCTTTCAATGACTTAGTGACTATTAAGGTGGGATAAAGGCTTAGTCATGTAATTACTAGGATAAGTTGGGGTTAAATAAAAGGTTAGGTGATTCAGTGACTAAAGGAAAAAGGAAGGTCCAAGGTTAAATGCAGGTTAAGGTTAAGAATATAGGTGGTGCCTAATAAAATGGATGGATCTGACGGCTATGTTTTAAAAGACCGACCAACCTCAAATACTAGTCATTAATAGATAAATTTTGGCACCACCTGTGATCATTTAATCAATTTTTAAATTTAAATATCTAGAGTACTAGATTTGACTAGTTATGGTGAGCCCAAGTTGTAGAGAGGTCGATAGATCAAGGTGGCTTGTCTATAGGTAGATACAGTACAGGGAGGACATGCAAATATCAAGGTTAGGATATTTTCATGGATATTTATGATTAGAATTGATAGAATTAGGGTTTGATTATTCTATGAAAATCTATAACCCTAGTTAGGTTTTACTCCTACCTATGTGGAAAGGGAGATGTATATATTCCTTTTTGGATCTTTTTGGAGCTTAGAGTTTAAATTTTGTAAAAGGAGAGATTTCCTTTTTGAGGAGTTATCTGAGGCATTCTTTCTGCCCTCTATCTTCTACTTTTTGTAACCTTTCATTGATGTTTAGATATTGTAAAGGTACTTTGTGACATTCTTTCTATCCCTATACCTTCTTGTCTAAATTTTCTCTTATTGAGTTAAGTATATATATGTTTTCAGTGATATCTTAGGGTTCCTAATCCCTCTTTCTTTTTGCAATTCTTATGTATTCTTGTGGGTGATTTGATTTGAATGATCTTGTGGGTATACTTCAACCCCCTAACAATCTATCTCATTCCTATACCTATTTACAGAAGTGGATGTTTGTTTTCATGTTATAGATTGTGTCCAATTCTTAGGAATGCTATTGTTTGTGAAATTCTCTCTTTCCCTGAATAGCCTCTTTCTATTGTAGACCCTCCAATGAAATATTGATGCAAGCCTATCTAGTGAGTTGTGATCTCCTAGACTTGAGTTTATGCACTGATTTCATCCTCTGTACTGTAATCCATACCATCATTTTAGTGTATCACCTAGTAGGATAGTTTTCTTTCAATTATTTTACCTTTCATGCATTCCTTCTATCCCTTTTCCCTCAAGAATTTACTTTCCTTTCATGAAGCAAATTAAGGTGATTATTCAAGAGGAACTAGCCTAGAACTTGGAGGTCTCATCTCAGTTAGCATAGGTCTGACAACCTAGAAATGATTACCATGTTATACTAGGTTATCAAGACCAAGAGATCTTGAAACAAGGGTGCAAACTTAGTGTATAACAGTGACACCTTACAGTGTGTTTTGTAACCTTTAACAGGGTTGGGTCTTCATCGACCTCACTTTAGAAGATTGAACAATTTTTGGGTTGCCGGTCCCAGGTGGTTTTTCCCTTTACAGGGTTTTCATGTTAAATATCTTGTGTTATGTTTTCATTGTGATGATTGTTTGATATCATACTTTACATGTTGTATATTTGATTTGATCAATAGCTACTATAAGTTATTAACTGGTAATCAGTAAAAGCACAGATAGTTTACTATTTAATGTTACCGAGCTACATAAATTTATTTATATTATTTTTTAATATACATTTTTTATGTGGGACTATAGATAACTTATTCACCCCCCTCTCAGTTATTCTAAAAATTGGTATCAGAGCATATTGGTTTATTGGAATAGAGATTGAAGCACTTCAACATAAAGATCACAAAATGTATAAGAGGGATGTGCCAAAGTTGAACAAGGACAACTTTACAACTTTACAATATGGCAAAGCCAAATGAAACTGCATATATCTAGAATTGGGAATTCTACCATCACACTATTACAAAATGGCTACATTGCACCACCCACTTTACCTTTGACTCTTGATCAACTAAGAGATAGACATGAGCATAACATTACTATGTTGGAGATTGCTATTGCTCTAACCGATGTCGAGTTTAAAGATATCAAAGATTGCACTACTACTAAGGATATGTAGCATAAACTTGCTCAATTTTATAGTGGTGATACAAATGTCAAGAGAGCTAGAGCTGAAAGTTTAAGAGGAAGATTTTATGATATGAAGATGGAAGAGCTAGTTCATGCTATCAGAGGATCTAATGGTGTTATTAATGAAGACACCATGGTAAGCAAAATTTTAAGGACTTTATGTTGGAAAGTTGGCTATACTGGTGTATATGAATTGTTATAGTGTTTTTATTATAGCAACAAAGTCATATAGTAGTTTGGAGTTAGTGCATTTGATGAGAAGATCAGAATTGGCTAAGTGTTGAAGACTGGATAGTGTATAGAGTACCTGAAGCTTAGAGCATTAGTGCACATGCGTACAACTAAGTTATGGTGTGCACCCTAGAAGATAAGTTGGTTAGACTATATTAATGCTTAGTCAATGAGCACATGATCAAATATGAAAGTATGAAAAAGTTATGGATAGTTGAAGTTACACAACTAGTATGTGCTAAAGATGAACATAGCAAGTAGCCGACTATTGGCATTTTGATTTGCGGTTATATTCTAATGTTGTAAAGACTATGCACCTATTGTATTTAGGTTTCCAACATGTAAATATTTTTGTTTGTAAGCACACTTGAGCCAATTCAATTGGAAGCATTGTATTTAATTGGTTAAAGGGTTGACCTAGTTATCTATTTTATATGCACATATAAATATGAGATACACCCATTGTAATTAGCATGGAAGTTGTAATAGAGTTGAGATAAGCAGAGAAGAAGTGTGCAAAGAGTCTATAAGATGTATTAGATCTTTGCAAGAGGTCAAAGCATGAGCACGTCAAAGGAACTAATCTGACAAGAAGTGTCACAATGATAGTTCATCCAGTAGATATAGTGTGTATTTGAGATTCGAAGCTTGTAGCCTTCAACCCTTGAGTAGTGAGCTCTAGAACAATGCATCCACACCCCTAAAAAGGTTTATTGTAAAAGACTCCTAATAGGGTCCAAGCCTTGACAAGGTCTACTATACTTAATGGGTAAAAGCACAAAGTTGTGTCACGTTTCAAGACAACTTATCAGCACAGCTGAATTTGAGTATTTCTAACTAAAATTATTTTTTGTTAAACATATGGTCTAGCTAGATTCATTCTAGCTAAGTTAGATAAGTTCTTCACCTTTTCCAATTGGAAATATCTATTAAATGCATGTTTTATAACAATTACTAAAGAAATAAAATTATTTCAGAAAAGTGACATTTCAATAACTCTTACTCTTTTTAATGATTTTTTTTTACAAATATAAAAATACCCTTTTTTAAAGCACAGAGTCAAGATTATCATCATATAATTTTTATAGTATTTTAATTAGATCTAATATATTATAATTTCAAAATACAACAAGTAGGTATTTTAACATTCGAGAACAAGATGCTTCAAAAATAGCAAAAAATAGTAAAGCTTATCAAAAAAATTGAAAATTTATATTTAACACTAGAGGAGAGAGTTATCTTCAAGAGTGTGTAATTTATTTTTTGAATGGTGTAGATTTGACAGGGGAAATTTGACGCGAGATGAAAATTGTCAATTTCAGGTATGTTCGACTTTGAGTAGTTATAACAAAGAAAATATACATTGAAAACTAATTTTTCTTCTTTTCTGCACTAGCTATACATTTTATCTATGACATATTTTGAAATCAAAGGGAAAAGAGATTATTTGCATATACTTTTTTGGTGCGGACAAGACCCTCATTTTTTAGCATTTTTTGAAAACTAAAAAATGGACTTAAAAAATTTAAAAACTATGTGAATTCTTGTTAAAAAAAAATTAAAAAAATTATAGCCATAAACTTCATCCACTTTTACATGTTTCATTAGTTTACATCATCTCCAAATTTTAAACATAAATGCCATTTGTATGTCATTACAGTTAAAATTTTTGTGTGTTGTTGACCTTTTCCTTTATAAAAGTGTGACACAGCTTTGTACTTTTACCCTAATACATCGTAAAGAAAATCCTAACAGGGTTAATGATCTTCTAACAAGGATCATAAAACACTAGTACAAAATATTAGTGGGTGTCAAGTCCCACTGGGGTTTTTACCTCTTTGGGTTTCCTTGTAACCATATTGGTGTTATGTGTTGATTTTATGTTTCATGTTTATATGGATATTCATTTTAGTACTTAAGTATTTAAGTTCAGTTTGAGATTAAGTAAAAAGATAAAATATAGTGAACACTGATCCACCCCCCCCACCCCCCCCCACCCCCCCCCTCAGTGTTCCCATTCCTAACAATTGGTATCATAGCTCTGATCCTTAGTAAAGAAGTTTAACCACTTGAGTAGATCATGGACAAAGAAAAAATGAAACATTTGAAAAGAAATCTTGAAGCTACTCTTGAAGACCTGGAGAAATCTAAAAAAGAAATTGAATAACTAAAGGAAAAACTCAGTGATGCTCAATTAGTCATCAAAAGGATAAGGAAGGATTTGAAAGAATTATCTACTAGTGATCTAGGGATAATGGTCAAGAAGTTGAATAAAGAAAATGCATCCTTAAAAGAATAGCTTAAAGAATTTGATGATAAGTCAATTAACAATCAAGAAATCTATGAAGAATAGATCAAAGAGAACCTTCAACTAAATGAAGAATTAAGGCAAGCAAACATGGAAATCTTGGAGCTAAGGAACTAAAAAGAAAGCTTGGAATCTGAAATGAAAGAGGCTAAGAATCACATTGATAAATTACACACCAATTTTCATTTGATAGAATCTCAGTTCTATGCAAGAAGAGCTAAAGGATATACTAGCTACATTGGATACAGTGAAGCACAAAATCAGATCAACAACATGTGAGAAAGAATGAAAGCACCATAAGGAACCTCATATGCTAAGGAGATCAAAAGTTAGACTAAATATTATATTGAACCACCTAAGAATGAGCACAAGCCAGTAGACCACACTTGTTATGCATGTAACAAGCATGGACATATAGCGAGGAATTATATAGAGGTAAGACCTTTTAATGGCTACTATTATTCATGTAATAAATTTGGTCATAGAGCTATGAATTGAAAGACAAGTCAAAAGAATAGGACTCAGTATAATCAAAGAAATTAGAATCAATCAAATGTAAGAAGTTCTCAGAATGTTACATGTCACATATGTAATTATAATGGTCACTCAACTAGACAATGTAAAATGGTGACCCATGTCAATGCGCTAAGGAATATAAGGCTTCCACTCATTTTTCATTCTTGTAACAAGGAAGGACACATCTCAAAGTTTTCTAGATCAAGGATGTAAGGTCAGGAAAACCCTAAAAAGCCCAAAGAACCATTATTGGATCCTGAAGGAGAAGTCAATTTTGTGAAAGCTTTAGAGGATGCAAGCTTGATTTTTTCAGAAGCAAAGAAGGACAAGGTTGATGAGAATGTATTAGATGCATCTACAATGGACACACCCTCTACATCTAGATGAATGGCCCTCAGGGTCATAGGGGGAGCTAATTTAGCTCTAAACCCCTACATGGCTAGTATACTCACTATCAGAGTATGTGCCTTTGGACTTAAGCTTTTGGAGGCTAGCAGAACCTTCATGCAAGAGTGCACTAGATCATTTTTTGAAGAATGAAATTTAGAAAATTTCAAGTGAGTCTAGTTTATGCAGTAAGCATTAATGATAGTTTTTCTATTTGAGTAGAAGAGCCCTAGCATTTTATTGAGAAGGATTGTAGTTTGATTCATCAAGTGATTTTTTGTGCATTTGATTGGTTGCAGAAACCTGAGTTCATCACGTTGATTCAAGAAGTCTTGAAGATCATTTGAAAAGTGATATCCAAGTAATTGATGGCTACTCTTATAGTATTTAATGTTGTAGAGAAGAAAAGATATATATTCAAAAGGAACCTATTTAAATCCACCTTGGATGACCTAGAAGGGGCATTCTCCCGCATGTCTATGGGTGTTATGCATGTCAAGGACATTAGGACATACATTTATTGTAAGAAAGAACCAGTCGGATTGGATAGATTAAGGGTTCACATGAAAAATATGTTGAAACTAGACAAAACCTTCATGGATGAGTATGCACAATGGAATAAACACCCTATAACAGAGTATGCTACAACATATGAGTTCTATGAATTGGAATGGATAAATATAATAATAAGAAGGATTCATGATGACCTATTCTGGATAGGTGAAGTGTCGATCAGAATTACTGGTGACATAATTCATGACATAACAGGCCTCTCAAAGATAGGTTCCATTCTTCCAACTAGAAAAGATATGAGGAAACTTGTTGAGAAAACCTGCAAGTCAAGAAGTGATAGGCACAGAATGACCATAGAGCCTATTGAGCAAGATGACATCAAATTGATGTCCATGATACTAGATTACATGTTCTAACACACCAGAAGGGTGAATAGTGTGTCTACGGCCACAATTCTTGCAGCCATAAGACTTGTGAAAGAAAATGGAGAGTTCAACTTGTGTGAGATCCTATGCACACAACTAATTCATAATATTAAGGAAAACAAGCATGATAAGACCAAGATATTTAGATTTGGGTCTTTGATCATTTATATGTACTTCCATATTTTTGGAAAGGTGTTAGACTTATACCTTGACAAGACAATTCCTACTATGCCACAGATATCCTTCAAGGCATCTAATGAGAGCACTCTAAGAGATTACATGACACTAGAGTTAAAGACATTTAGGGCTAAGATGTAGATGAGATTCCGAATTCTAGAGAAGATAGTTGAAAAGTACAAGGATACTATTTATTTTATGGTTGAGATTGACACAACATGCATGGAGGTTATTAAACCAAGGACAAAGTGGATTCATCCACTTGGATATGAAGTTGGTGAACAAGTTTTAGAAGTATATGCAGAAGTATTTCTTTCAGCCCCTAAAGACCCTAATGAGCCAAGATGGGGAACCTATGAAGAGAAAAAAAGAAGCAGTTGATGCAGTCTTGAACAGTGCAGCAACTAAAAGGAAGGTTGCCAAGGTTACCACAAATATCTTGAGAATTCATGGAGTATCTCAATCAGACCTAGACAAAGCAAGGGAAGAAAATATTTCTTTGTAAATTGAGAGCATAGTAATAGAAAAGACAAAATCAGAAGATCCTAAGCTGAAGAAGGTGAAAATAGAAAAATCTAATGTTACTCCTTCCGTGCCCAAGAAAACCATTGACCTTATTGCTCCTCCTCAGTATAAGGAAATGCCTAAGAGGAAGAAATAAATTAGCATTGGTTGTCCATCCTCAAGAGTAACCAAGAACATAAGGAATACTCAAGCACCTCTTGAAGTAAGTTTTAAACCTAGTCTTAGTGTGCTAAGTGTTGGAGATTTTCTAGCAAGCCAGTACTAATTGTATGTTTGTCATTAATGACAACATATGGAAAGTAGCATGCATGGAAGTCTTATGTAGTAAGCTTTTAGTATATTTATCATGGACATGATATCAACATGATATCATGGGCACACATGTTAACTATAAGTACAAAGAATTATATAGCAGTTGGAGTCAACAATGTTCCTCATAGAGTATCAAGGAGTGTTCTAAGTATGATTTTTTGTACAGTTATCATACAGCCTTATGCACTTGGATATATGTTGAAGACATTTTAGTGATGTTTTAGTTATGAACGCATAGTCTATTAATGAATAATAGTGAAGTTCTATAGTCGCTATTTGCTAGTAATAGTTTCCTTTGTTTATTCAGAAGACCTGACAAAGATTTTATTGGTTCTTAAGTTGCACCAATCTTTAGGGTATGCACCCTTGGATTTAATCTTAGAGGAGAGTTATTGATGTTTGGTTAAGAGCGCATGAGTTAATTCAGCTTACAAAGAAAGATCCAGTTGTTTTGGTAGAGCTGACAATGTGTAGCATAGATCTACAATTATCTTATTGGACAAGTCCAAGAATGAGTTGCATGCATAGTAGAGCCAAAAAAATGTTTATTGGAGTTTTTTATGGTTTCTCTAATATTATTTCAAGGTGGTTCTAACAAGCCAACTTGATTATATCATTTAGAGGAAAGATATTTATAGGTAGTAATTTGTGATTGCTTGGGTGTGGTTCATAGTTGATGAAGTAGACCAGAGCAGAGTGTGTAAAGTGTTGAGCCAATAGAAGAATGTCTATGTGACCAAGTAAAGTACTTGTGCTCTTCATTGAAACTAATCTAGATAATAGGTCAAAGAACATTTCACCAAGATCTAGATATAGTGTGTATCTATTATTCAGAAGGTCGTAACCTTTGCCCCTTTGAGTAGTGAGCTCTTAGATAGTGCATCCTCTCCCATAATAGGGACAATTGTAAAAGACACCTAACAAGGTTCAACCCTTGACCAGGTCTACTATACTTAATATATTGTAAAGAAACTCCTAACATGGTTAAGGATCTTCTAACAAGGATCATTATACACTAGTATAGAATATTAGTAGGTATCAAGTCCCACTGGGGTTTTTACCTATTTGCATTTCCCCGTAACCAAAATATTGGTGTGGTTTTCATGTGTTCTTTCATTGTGTTTATGCTTTATGTTTAACTATACTTAATTGGATAAAGAATTGAGTCTTGTAGATAACTGATTCACTCCCCCCTCTCAGTTATCTCTTGGACTATTCCTAACTATTGGTATCAGAGCCAGGTGCCTTAGAGAGAAATTTTAATAGCTTGAAGTTGATTAGATGGTGTACTTTAGGAAATAAAGTCCTAAGTTTGATGGGGAAAATTATCTTGATTGGAAGAACAAGATGGTGACCCATTTGCAGTGCATTGGTTTTCAAGTTTTTGATGTGACTATCAAATTAGCTAACTTACCTATGCTAGAAGACCTTGCACAAGAAGATGCTACTGATAAACAAAAGGAATTGTTTCATCATAATGCTATAGCTAAAGAATCCCTTATTAGCGCCCTATCTGATGCTAAATTTTCAAAAATAAAAAAGGTGGATAAAACCCACATATGGAAGTACCTAGAAGACATATTTGAAGGAGACAAACAAGAAAAGGATGTATGTAGAAAGACATGGAAGAAAAGGTACAATGCATTAGATATGTTTCCTCAAGAAAATATCAGAGCTTACAATCAATAAATGAAGCAGTTGCTAGAATCAGGAATAAAGGTGGAGAGATTTTAGATGACATTATGGACAAGTTAATGACTACCCTCACTCTTGAATATGAAAGAAAGATCAACATCCTTGAAGAGACCATGAAACTTACATCTATTAGAAAGTAAAGATCCCCAAGATAACTGAGAGGGGGAGGCTAAATTAGTTATCTAATAATTTAACCATTCAACTACTTTAAACAATATAATTAATGTACTAATCAACCATAGAAAGATAACCATACACAATTGCACAATAACACAAGATATGTTGACTAGGGAACCTCTTGAAAAGAGTAAACCCCGGTGGGAGTGATGCACTAATATGAAAGTTCCTTGTTAGAGGATGGACCTTGTTAGGAGTCTTATGAAATACATTCAGTAAATATAAATCCCGGTTAGGAGATTTTGAATCCCTGTTAAAAGATTCTAACCCGGTTAAGAGTTTATGGAAGACAGAAGGACCCATTGCCCAAACAACTTCAAGGCAAGATCTCTGAACCCACTATCTAAAAGATCTTAGAATTATTCAATAGAATAGTATGAAATATATTACCTCCTTCACACTGTCCCAAAACTACACTCTCTACTACACAAGATCACAATTCTAGATCTTTGTACTCACAAGTCTTCCTTCATCACTAAATTAGCTCTTTTCTTCACTTCATGCATATATTCACATCTCAACCTTCATAGTACACATTACAACAAGGAAAAAATTCTTTCTTATATACCAAACTCAAATAATTACAAATGAGTTGGTCCTCAATTACAAAATAATAAATTCTAGACGCTATACACAAAATTTCACATAAAATTGTCAGCTTCTAAATACTATAACTTTCTCCAAACATATTCTTTAAAGTTTTCACTATGAACCACATCATCATTAATGAGTCTCCAACATCCTTTTATCTACACAAAATCAGATTCCATCCTAGCTAAGAGATATCCTCTGATTTCCAAAAATTGCTTCACAGAAACACTGTCTAAACACTACTTTCACCAAAATGCTTATAACTCTCATGAATGAATGATTTTATTTTTGTTCTATTAACCATAGGTTAATAACACACCAAAGAACATACCATCAACTATGAAAAATACAATCTATAATACAACATGTGTGCAAAACAAAATTGTACCTACTTTCCTGCTGATATCCATAATATCACTGTGTTGACATCAATGACAATCCAAGTCATGAATGCAACAAAAACTGCTATAGAATGACTACCAAAATACTTTACATTCATTCCTAAAAATCTCCCCCATTGGCATTGATGGCAACATAGATGAAAAATATCCAATGTTCCAAAAATCCAATACTACAACATCACTGCAAAATATCAAATTAAATCTTGCTTTGTTTTCCTATTCAGCTCTCTCATACAATCCACAATGTTTTTCATGTATATCTCTCCCCCATTGAGATCAATGATATAAATTCCATCTCTAAGTCAACAACAACTTAATGTCAAAAGACACTTTTTAGAAAAATACAATAACAAGAGTCCTCATGACTCAACTCATAAACTCCCCCATAGAGGAAGTTCCAACATCCAATCTAGAAGAAAGATAGGGCTCATATACCACTGGAGGAATGCAATCATCTGCATCAATTCTCAAAAATAGGCTAGGGCATAACCCCAAGCATACCTCTCAAATACACAAATGCATCCTTAGGTGAAGGTTTTGTAAATATATCTACTATCTATTCCTTTGTGCTTATGTACTCCAATCTTACTTCTTTTTCTACAACTTTCTCTCTTACAACATGATACTTGATCTCAATATGTTTAGTCTTAGAATGTAAAACATGATTTTTTGACATACTCATTGTACTGGTGTTATCACAATGTATAACAACAGGCTCATCAAACTTTATTCCAATATCCTTCAACATCTGCTTCATCCAAATAATCTGATTACAATTATTTTCTACTGCAACATATTCTGCTTCTGTTGTACTTTGTGAAGTACAATTTTGCTTCTTACTTAACCAAGAGACCAATTTTCTTTCAACAAAAAAGGCTCCACCACTGGTGCTTTTCTTGTCATCAATGCTACCTCCCCAATCTACATCAGTATAGGCACATAAAGTAAAATCATTAGAATTCTCATACCATAATCCATAATCCATTGGTCCTTTTAGATATCTCAGTATCCTCTTTACTGCTGCATAATGTGATTCTCTAGGCTCTACTTAAAATCTTGCTACAATCCCAACTGAATGTGCTATATCAGGTCTTGTATGTGTCAAGTACTGCAATCATCCAATCATAGATCTGTATTTTTTCTACTCAACTGCTGGTGTCTCATCTTTGCTAGATAACTTATGTCTAGTTACCATAGGTGTTCCAATAGGTTTAGAATCTTTCATTCCAAATCTTTTCAATAAGTCATTCAAATACTTAGTCTGACTTACAAATATACCTTCCTTGATTTGTGTTATCTGTAATCCCAAAAAATATTTCATTTCTCCAATCATGCTCATCTCAAATTCAGTCTTCATTTCATCTACAAATTTGTCACTAGCTTCATCTTCTCCTCCAAAGATAATATCATCAAAAAATATAAGTATAACCAACAGACCATTCTCAATTTCTTTTGTTTATAAGTTACTATCTTCTGTTCCTTTAATAAATCCCAATTTCAATAAATACTTATCCAATCTTGCATACCAGGTTCTAGGTGCTTGTTTTAGTCCATATAAAGCTTTCTTTAACTTACATACCATATCTCCTTCTTGTGTCAAAGGAAAACCTTTAGGCTACCCAATGTAGACTTCTTCTTCCAATTCACCATTCAAAAATGATGATTTCACATCCATCTGATACACTTTGAATTTCTTGTAAGCTGCATATGCTAGAAACATTCTCACTGCTTCAAGTCTAACCACAAGTGCAAAATTTTCTTCATAGTCAATTCCTTCTTGTTGTGAATATCCTTTACATACCAATCTTTCTTTATTTCTTATCACTTCTTCTTGTTCATTCATCTTGTTTCTGAATACCCACTTTTTTCCAATCACATTCTTGTCTTTAGGTCTAGGGACCAATTCCCATGTCTTGTTTTTTTCAATCTGCTCCAGTTCTTCTTTCATAGCATTAATCCAATGTTCATCTTCACAAGCTTCATTAGTAGTCTTAGGTTCAATTTGAGAAATCAAACATAAATGTACCTTATTTCAAGTCAAAACTCCTCTGTCTAAACTTCCAATAACTTGCTCAACAGGGTGATGTCTCGAAATATACCTATTAGGTGTCATAGTTACTGATCTAGTTCTAGCTATAGATTCTTCTCTACTTTCTTCTTTGTTTTCTTCTCTATTTTCTTCAGTATGACTTTCATTCAGCAAATCACTGTTAGTTTCAAAAAATAATTCTGCATTTTCAATGTTAGGCTAAGGTTGTGCTTCTCCATCAGATTCATAATCAAGCATTCTTTCCTGAATTTTAAACTTCTCATCAACTTTTACATTTTTACTTTCAACAATAGTCTTAGTTCTTTTGTTATAACATCTATATGCTTTTCTTTTTAAAGAATATCCAAGAAATATTCCTTCATCACTTCTAGGATCAAATTTTCCTATATCATCATCTCTCTATATATAACATTTACTTCCAAAAATTCTAAAATACTTAACTGAGGGTGCATGTCCAAACCATAATTCATAAGGTGTCTTGTTTGTATCTACTCTGATTTGTACTCTGTTCATAGTGTATATTGTTGTGTTCACTACTTCTCTCCAAAAAGTCTTAGCCAAATCATTTTCAAACAACATAGCTCTTTCTGCTTCAGTTATTAACCTGTTCCTTCTTTCTGCAATACCATTTTTTTATGGTGTTCTAGGGGCTGAAATTTGTCTCTTAATACCATTTATTTCACAAAAGGTGTTAAACTGTCTAGATTTAAATTCACCACCTCTATCAGATCTTAGACACTTAATCTTCATTCCAGATTCATTCTCAATTTTTCTTTTCATGATCTTAAATTTATCAAATGCTTCAGATTTTTCTTTCAAAAATGCAATCCACATCATCCTTGTAAAATCATCAACAAGAATCATAAAATACCTTTCTCCATAGAATCCTCTAGTCCTAGTAGGACCACTCAAGTCTGTATGAACAATCTCTAGCTTCTTTGTTGATGTGAGCTTCTTGTTGGGAAATGAACTCCTTTTCTACTTTGCCATCATACATTCTTTGCAAATCATGTTAGTAGGTCTCATAATTCTAGGTAAATCTATTACCGCAAGTGTAGCTCTCACATTGACAATATTATCAAAGTTTATATGACAAAACCTTTTATGCCAAAACCAACTGTCATCAATCTTAGTTATCAAACATGTCATCTCAGTAGGATTCAACTGAAATACATTACCTCTAGTTCTGAATCCTTTTCCAATCAGATTTCCATCTTTATCTTTTATCACACAAGTTTTCTTAGCAAACCAAACTTGATAACCCTTATTAGCCAATTGTCCAATGCTTAGTAGATTATGTCTCAATCCATCAACAAAGTAAACATCATCAGTGTGAGTCTTTCCATCAAGAGTAATAGATCCTATACCCTTAATCAAACAAGGTGCATTATTACCAAACCTAACAATTCCTCCATCATAATTATCTAACTTAGCAAACTTTCTTTTATCTCCAGTCATATGATGTGAACAACCACTATCTATAATCCAATCAGATTTCTTTTCAACTTGAGAAACTAATGCTTTTTCTTCCCTTTTATCAGATTCAGAACTTTCTTCTTTAATTGCTACAAATCCTATTTCCTCAAAGTTATCATTATCACTATCACTTAAATGTCTTTCAATTCCTACTTCAAGATCTTCATCATTTGCATAATAACATTCTCTAGATCTCCTAGGTTTAAAGTTGCTTCTATACTTCTTAACTCTTTTAGGACATTTAGATGCAAAATGTCCATATTCTTGACAAGTCCAACATTTAAAGATTTTCTTACCATATGGTTCTCTTTTTACAAGTAACACAATACCTTCTTGAATCTTCTTATCTTCCTCAGATTTAGATCTGCTACTGCTGGCATAATCTCCATTCACACTAGTACTTCTTGTAGGTCTAATGTTAAAAGAACTGAATGCTATTTCCATTCTAGGTAGCTCTCCTAATAATCAGAAAGTTCATCTCTATTGTTTCTAATCTTCCAAGAAGAGTCTCTCTTGAAAAGTTTGATGTACAAGGTATCACTTGTTCAATAATCTATGTTGTCTGCTTGAATACTAGTGTCAAAGTTCTCAAAATTTTCCATATCACTTCGTTTTCTATCTTATCACCTCCACAAGAACTATTCCTATTACAATCTTAGACATCCTACCAATATAGCTTCTAATAGATTCATCTTCCATCATTCTAATATCTTCAAATGCACAAATCCAATTATGTAATCTAGCCTTCTTTGCATGTTCATCACCTTCAAAAGTAGAATGTAAAGCTTTCCAAATTGCATGAGATGTTTTCAAACATCTTACCTTACTATATTCATTCTCCCGTAGTGCTGACAAAAGTGCTTCTCTTGCAAGTATGTTACACATGAATAGATCTAGTTCATCTTTAGTTCCTACCTCTAGATTGTCTTCCTCAATGATAGTCTTCTCACTCTTTGTAATCAACCAATAACTTGGTCCTAAACACAATAGATGAGTCTTCATCTTTTCTTTCCTTCTATCAAAATTTACTCCATCAAACTTAGGGCTTTCTTTTCTAAAATTTGCCATGGATCTCCTTAAGTTGTTAAACTTTTCTTTCAAGGACCTATTGCTCTGATACCAATTGTTAGAAAGTAAAGATCCCCAAGATAATTGAGAGGGGGGGTGAATTAGTTATCTAATAATTTAACCATTCAACTTCTTTAAACAATATAATTAATGTACTAATCAACCATAGAAAGATAACCATACACAATTGCACAATAACACAAGATATGTTGACTAGGGAACCTCTTGAAAAGAGTAAACCCCGGTTGGAATGATGCCCACAAAATGATGCACTAATATGAAATTTCCTTGTTAGAGGATGGACCCTGTTAGGAGTCTTATGAAATACATTCAGTACATATAAATCCTTGTTAGGAGATTTTGAATCCCTGTTAAAAGATTCTAACCTGGTTAAGAGTTTATGGAAGACAGAAGGACCCACTACCCAAACAGCTTCAAGGAAAGATCTTTGAACCCACTATGAAAAAGATATTATTCAATAGAATAATATGAAATATATTACCTCCTTCACACTATGCCAAAACCATACTCTCTACTACACAAGATCACAATTCCAGATCTCTATACTCACAATTCTTCCTTATATACCAAACTCAAATAATTACAAATGAGTCAGTCCTCAATTACAAAATAATAAATTCTACACGCTACACACAAAATTTCACATAAAACTGTCAGCTTCTAGATACTATAACTTTCTCCAAACATATCTTAAAAGTTTTTTCTATGAACCACATCATCATTAATGAGTCTCCAACATCCCTTTAACTACACAAAATTAGATTCCATCCCAGCTAAGAGATATCCTCCGATTTCCAAAAATCACTTCACAGAAACACTGTCTAAACACTACTTTCACCAAAATGCTCATAACTCTCATGAATGAATGAATTTATTTTTGTGCTGTTAACCATAGGTTAATAACACACCAAAGAACATACCGTCAACTACACAAAATCCAATCTACAATACAACATGTGTGCAAAACAAAACTATACCTTCTTTCCTGCTGATATCCAGAATATCACTGTGTTGACATCAATGACAATCCAAGTCATGAATGCAACAACAATGGCTACAGAATGACTACCAAAATACTTTCCATTCATTCCTAACAACATCTAAGTTCAAGAGAGAGACTATGATCAAAAAAATCTCAGCTTTTGAGATTTCAAGATTGAAGACAGAACCTAAGAGTGAGACAACTTTCAAAGCAACCGGTCATGGTAAGAAATCTGCAAACACTTCTGGTAATTTTGATGATGATGATGATGATGATGAAGATAAAAAATTAGATGATTTCATTTCTATGATTTCCAAAAGAGAAAAGAAAGGAAAAGGAAAATATAAAGGTCAGTTACCATTTAAGTTCTTTTCATGTAATCAGATTGGTCACTTTGCATCTAAGTGTCTTACTAGAGCTAGAAAGTTCAAAAAGGATTACAAGCCTAAGTATTCTAAGGAATGCTACGATGCTAGAGATGGAGTTTTAGATGAAGAATCTAGTGAAGAATAAATTGGATTCATTGCCATTATAAACAAAATGAATAACAAGATAGTTCATGAAGATAAGAAAGAGAATCAAGAGCTAGCATTGATTTCACAAGCTGACATAAGGACAGACTAGATTATAAATAGTGGTTGTTCACATGACATGACAAGTGATAGAGGTAGGTTTGTTCATTTGGACAAATACAATGGAGGTATTGTTAGCTTTGGAGACAACACTCCTAAACCAATAGTTGGTAGAGGAGCCATCACTTTGGATGGAAAGAATAGTATTGATGATGTTCTTTATGTTGATGGTTTGAAACATAACTTTCTCAGTGTTGGATAGTTACTTGGAAAAGGCTATTAGTTGGAGTTCAAACATGACAAGTTCATCATTAACAAAAAAGATGGTGTTATGATTGGATCAGGCTCAAAGACAAGAGGTAATGTTTTTCAACTCAATTCAGAAGCAAGTTGTTTTGTTTCTAAAGTTGATGACAAATGGTTGTGGCATAAAAGACTATGTCATATCAATTTTGATAACATAGTAAAGATAAGAAATGTTAAGGCGGTAAGAGATCTACCTAGCATAGCAAAGCCAATTGATACTATATGTAGGGAATGTGTGATGGGGAAGCATGTGAGAAATTCTTTTAGAAGCAAGTAGAATTTAGTGGAGAACAAGTTGGATCTGATTCATACATACATATGTGGTCCAAATCAAACAAGATCATACTATGGTGAAAGGTATTTCATTTTATTTTTTGATGATTATACTAGGATGGTGTGGGTTGTGTTCTTGAAAGATAAGTCAGAAGCATTTGAGAAATTCACCTTTGACATATTCTATGAGTACTACAAAGAACATAGTATAAAGAGATAGTTAAGTGCACCTAGAACCCCTTAGTAGAATGGAATAGTAGAGAGAAGGAATAGGATCATTCTTGATACAACACACACCATTATGATAGAAGGAAAAGTTTCACACACCTATTGGAGAGATGTGGTCAATACAATAGTTTATACCATCAATAGAATTTAATTAAGGCTGAGTGCTAACAAAACACCATATGAGCTATGATTTGGTAATGTTCCAATAGTAAAATACTTTAGAATTTTTGGAAGCAAGTGCTACATCAAGAGGGATGAAGAAGTAGGAAAGTTTGATGTAAGAAGTGATGAAGGTATTTTTCCTAGTTACTCTACTAAAAGTAAAACATATAGATGTTTCAATTTAAGATTGAAAAAAATCATTGAATGTGCTCATGTAAAGATTGATGAAAAGTTTATGATTCAAGAAAGATATCATGATTACTCACCCATGATTGAAGAAGAACCTAGACCCTCCACTAGTGAGATAGTTATTGAGGAAATGTTTGATAGTATTGATGTATTATTCAATGACCTTGAGACAAGTGAAGAAAATAATCCTAAGGCTAATGAGTCAGCATCACCTAAAGTTCCAAATTTTACATTGGGAAATAATTCCAAGGGAGATATCATTGGAGATCAAAGTGGAAAAGTATTACCAAGATCACAAGAAAAGAACTTAGCTAACAGTGAAGTGATATGTTTACTAGCTCAGATTGAACCTTTAAGTGTTGAAGATGCTTGTAATGATTCAGATTGGCATGATGATATGAAAGAAGAACTTGATCAGATTCTTAAAAATGACACTTGGGAACTAGTCTCGAGACCTAGTGATAAGAATGTGATTGGAACAAAGTGGATATTTAGAAATAAGATGAATGAATATGGTATAGTAGTAAGAAATAAAGCAAGATTAGTATGTAAGGGATATGTGCAAAGATAAGGCATTGATTATTCAGACACATTTTCACCTATGAGAAGATTAGAGGCTATTAAGTTATTTCTAGCCTATGCTATAGTCAAAAACTTAAAATTTTATTAAATGGATGTCAAGTCAGCATTCCTGAATAGAGACTTGAAAGAAGAAGTATACATTGAGTAGTCAGAAGGATTCACCTTATCAGATAGACTTGATATGGTATGTAGATTAAGGAAGGCCCTCTATGGACTTAAGCAAGCCCCTAGAGCATGGTATGAGATACTAGATGGATACTTAACAAAGATTGGATTGAAGAAAGGAGTAGCAGATTGTAATCTATTCATTAGAGAGACAACTGAAGGTTTACTACTTATAGCTATATTTGTTGATGACATTATCTTTGGAGGTAATGAAAAGCTCAGTGTTGAATTTTCCAAAGAAATGAAGAATGACTTTGAAATGAGTATGATTGGTCCTATCAAATACTTTTTGGGACTAAATGTGCAGCAGACAAAAAAAGGAATTTTTATTAATCAATCCAAGTATGTGAAAGAAATACTGAAGAAATTCAAGATGGATGATTGCAAGCCAGTAGGAACCCCTATGATCACTAGATGCAAGCTTAGTAAAGAAGATGACTCAACAGTAGTAGATATAACATTGTATAAGTCTATGATTGGTAAACTCATATATCTTACTCAGACTAGACCTGATATTTCCAATGAAGTTGGCATAGTTGGAAGATTTGCAAAAGAACCTAAACAAAGTCACCTCATGGCAGTAAAAAGAATATTCAGATACTTCCACGGCACTATAGATTATGGTCTATTATATCCTAACTCAAAAAATGTTGAGCTTCATGTGTACACTAATGCAGATTGGGCAGGATGTGTTGATGATAGAAATAGTACATCAAGTGGAGTAGTGTTTCTTGGTGATAGACTTGTCACTTGGACAAATAAGAAAAAAAATTGTATTTCTCAATCAATAGCAGAAGTGGAGTATGTTGTAGAAACCTTAAATTTTTCTACAATGGTTTGGATCAAAGAGATGATAAAGGATTTTGGAATTCATATTTATTATCCTATTGTTATTCACTGTGATAACACTAGCACTATCAATATGCCAAAGAACACTGTGATGCATGCAAAGACATAGCACATAGAGATCAAGTATCACTTCCTTAGAGAGAAATTGGTAGAGAAAGAAGTCAAGTTGTACTATGTGAGTACTAAAGATCAATTGGTAGATATATTCACAAAGCCTTTACCTAATCATACTTTTTTGTATCTCAGGGAGAAGTTGGGAATCATTCCCTTCCCCAATACTACTTATAAGAAAGAAGGAAAGGCATTAGTCCTCAGGGACTAGTGGAAGGTTGACTAATCTACCTCAAGAGTAGTACCCATGCTTAAAATGAATGGATCCCTTTTCCATTGATGTCAAAGGGGGAGTATATATAGAGTAATGAAAAACATAAGTAAAAAGAGGACTAATATATTAAGGGGGAGCAACATTTAGTTATGACAGCAGTACAGATGAGGAAATGGAGAATATTAGAAAATATTGCAGCAAATGGAGGATTCATCTTTTGAGGAGTTTTGATGATGAAATGAAGAATTTTATAAAAGAAATGTTCATTTGGGTTGGTGGTGGTTTTTCATTCCACATATTTCCATCAATGCCAAAGGGGGAGATTGTTGGAGATTTGCCAGCAGGCTAGTATTGACTGTATGTTTGTCATTGATGACAACATATGGAAAGTAGCATATGTGAAAGTCTTATGTAGTAAGATTAAAATATATGTAGCATGGCCATGATATCAAAATGATATCATGGGCACAAAGGTTAACTATTAGTACATACAGTTATATAGAAGTTGGTGTCAGCATTGTTGTCAAGTTTGAAACTTGACACAACCAATTTGGACTCTTCGAGAGAAGAAGACCTAATCAAGTTCAAAGTATTAGCTATGGAGAAAGATGAGGAGAAATAGGTGATGAGAAATCCCCTACTTGTAGAATTAGTCAACATCTTGAACAACTTGTTACTAGAAAACAAGAAGGTGTCTAAGGTACACTCTGTTGATGATGTGAGTATAGTCATTTCACAGTTCAAGAGTAACTTCTCTAGCCTAGAAGAATTTGCATCCCTAGTTTCAGAAGAGAAGTATTTGAAGAAAAGGCTTCATGAATTGGTTACCAACTATTCACTTGACTTGAGCTCACTAAATACTGGTCAAGCATCCTTGAAGGAGTTTGCAGGAAAGGGCAGAAATATTATTGCAGACTATATGAGCTAGGACAAGTTGACAAGTGATCTATACAAAAAGATACAAGAGGCTAAAGCTATGATAGAAAACATAAGGAAATTAGTTTAAGATCCATCAATTTATGTGAACATGAATAATAATGTCTACCAAGGACATATAGACAAGATTGAAAAGGTAGAAAAGGAGACGTCCAAGATAAGGGCTAGGCAGACTCAGCTAAGGAATGCTCTTGCACCCTCATTAGACATACTTAATCAAAATATCAAGGAGATCAATGCCACCATGGTGACATATGATCAAGGTCATAGCACAAATTTGGAGAACATGGAGAAGCTACAGTATGCATTATGTGCCCATCTACAAATTGTAAATTCTATGATCACATTTTGGAAGAAGGAGATCCAAAACTTGTAGATAGCATATCCAGATGTTCTCTCATGGTAAGTAGTTGTATATATAGTTTTGAAGCACCTTTTTCATTAATTTCAAAGGAGGAGAATATATAGAATATGGTATAGATATTTATAAGGAGATATAAGATAGAAAGTTAGGTATAAGGGAGATATAAGACAAAAGTTTTTTTGTATTAAGGAACAATTAACAACTTGGCCAAATTCCTTTATTGCCATCAATGAAAAAGGGGGAGATTGCTGGTAAGTTGGCTATACTAGTGTATATGACTTGTTATAGTGTTTTAATTATGGAAAAAAAATCATATAGTAGTTTGGAGTCAGTGCACTTGATGAAAAGATCAGAATTGGCTAAGTGTTGAAAATTGGATAGTGTACAGAGTACCTAAAGCTCAGAGCATTAGTGCACATGTCTATGTCTAATTTATGGTGTGCACCCTAGAAGATAAGTTGGTTAGACTATATTAATACTTAGTCTATGAGTGCATGATCAAATATATAATTATGGAAAATTTATAGACAGTTGAAGTTACATAGCCAGTATGTGCCAGAGATAAATAGAGTAAGCCATCGAGTGTTCACATTTTGATTTGAAATTATATTCTAATGTTGTAAAGGCTATGTGCCTATTGCATTTAGTTTTTTTTCATGTAAATATATTTTTTTATAAACACACTTGAGCCAATTCAATCGGAATCATTATATGCAATTGGTTAAAGGGCCGACCTAGTTATCTTTTTTGCATGTGCATATATATAGATATAGATATAGATATAGATATAGATATAGATATAGATATAGATATAGATATATATATATATATATATATATATATATATATATATATATATATATATATATATATATATATATATATATATATATATATATATACATATACATATATATATATATATATATATATATATATATATATATATATATATATATATATATATATATAGATATATGTGCCCATTGTAATTAGCATGGAAGTTGTAATAGAGTTGAGATAAGAAGAGAATAAGTGTGTAAAGAGTCTATAAGATGTATTAGAGCTTTGCAAGAGGTCAAATCATTCGTGCATCAAAGGAATTGATCTAACAAGCAGTGTCACAGTGATAGTTCATCCAGTAGATATAGTGTCTATCTGAGATCAGAAGGTTGTAGCCTTCACCACTTGAGCAGTGAGCTCTAGGATAGTGCATACACACCCCTAATAGGGTTTATTGTAAAAGACTACAAATAGGGTTTGACCCTTGATAAGGTCTACTATACTTAATACATTGTAAAACAACTCCTAACAGGGTTAAGGTGTTAGAAATGGGAACACTAAGAGGGGGGTGAATCAATGTTCACTATATTTTAACTTTTCACTTTCATCTTTGTGTTGAAATTAAATGCTTAAGTGCTGAATTAAACATTCACATAAACAGGAAACATGAAATCAAAACATGACACCAATATGGTTACAGGGAAACCCTAATAGGAAAAATGGGACTTGATACCCACTAATATTCTGCACTAGTGTTTTGTGATCCTTGTTAGAAGATCCTTTACCCTGTTAGGAATAGCTTTACAATGCTTTAAGTATAGTAGACCTCGTTAAGGGTCAGACCTTGTTAGGAGTCATTTACAATGATCCTTGTTAGGGGAGTGGATTCACTATCCTAGATCTCACTAGTCAAATGGTGAAGGCTATAACCTTCTAAATTCAAATACACACTATATCTGCTTGTGAACTATTACTATGACACTACTTGTTAGATTAGTTCCTTTGGTGCACTAATGCTTTGACCTCTAGATAAGCTCTAATACATCTTATGCTATCTTTTCATACCTCTTCTCTTCTTATCATAACTCTATTACAACTTCCAAACTGAATACAATGGAAGCACCTTATATTTATATGCTCATATAAATAAAAATGTTAGGTCAGCCCTATAACTAATTACAAACAACACTTCCAAATGAATTTTCTTAAGTGTTCTTACAATTATACATATAAACATGATGAAAACCTAAATAAAATGGGTCCATGGCCTTTACAATATTAAATTATAATCACAAACCAAAATGCTAACTATCAGCTCCATGCTTTGTTCTCTACTGGCACACACTAGCTGTGCAACTTCAATTGACTATAACTTTCACATATTTTCATATCTACATATGTGGTCATAGAATAAGCATAAGTATAGTCTATCAAGCTTAGCTTGTTCGAAATTTTGCTAATGTGTATGCATAGATGTTGTCATTATGGAAACATATGATCTCTATTGAGAGTGCAGAATCTGGAATGCAAGTATGGCAAGTTGAAGGACGAAATTGTCTGAGTATGGATACAGTGATCCTGACAGAGCACCCGATGAAGATTTAGTTGGCAACATCCACTGGAGAAATATTTTTGTTTGTGTAGTTAACTAAAGCTTCTATAGAGTATGAGGATACCCCATCTCAGTGCACATAAAGTTTGGAGTAGTACGGAAAAATTTATTCAAAGTTTACCGAAGATAGTTTTTGCAGACAGAATAGTTTTGGAGACAGTATTAGCGAAAGCGTTAAGGGATTATTTTTTGCTTGTCAAAATAATGACTTAACATTCTGAAGGGATGACATCCTAGATGTCTACTCTTGGATAAATATTTTGGAAGCTGACCATGTAAAGTTATTAGCTCTAATAACTCATATATTAGGCATACTTGAAATGTAATGAAAAAGATATGTGATATGTAAAAAGAAAGAAAAGATAACTTGCGATAGTTGTATATTGTGATAGTAGCAAAGGCTATTGATGTGAAGTTGTAAGCAGTACCATATTATAGCTAGAAACATTTTGTATTACCTATTTGGGCAGTGAGCTCAGCTGGTGATCAGGTTTTGTAATCTAACTCCTAACAAGGTTAAGGCTTCTAACAAGGCCTAAAGTCCTTTAACTAGGATAGATCTACTATATATTGTAAATTGAATCCTAATAGGGTCCAATATCCCTAACAAGATACTTTTGATTAGTGATCTTTTTGGGTACCATCCCCACTGGGGTTTTCCCTTGGCTAGGGTTTCCTCAAGAACATATCATGTGTTATGAGTTCTTTCTATTTACTGCTATGTTTGTTAATCAGTTTGATAATATTTGTATGCGCTAAAGTAATCTGTTATATCCATAAGTGGGAAAAACAAAAAGTTTGTGAAATACTGATTCACCCCCATCTCTTAGTATTTCCTATTTCTAACAATTTGTATCAGAGCACAGTTACTTAGAGAAGGAACATTCAAGGAAAGCTCAATAGCTTGAGTAAGATCTCTATGGATATGGATCAACTTCAGAAGAATCTTGAAGAAGCTCTTGAATAGATTGATATGCTTACTGATGAAAGAAACTCCTTAAGAAGAAAATATGAAGATGCAAAGAATGCTATTGACAAATTAAAAGGTAAGATTGAAGATCTAAAATCTGAAAAGAAATCTGATATGCTTGTTGAACATTGTGATGAATTAGAAAAAGAAAATGAGATCCTTAAGCATGAGTTGAAGATAGTAAATCTGAAGCTTAGTATGAAAGATGGAAATTTGAGATCTGATAATGAAAAATTGAAAATTGAGAATGAAGATCTGAGGTCAAGACTTGAAAAGGAAACATCCCAATCTGAAAAAGTAAAAGTGCAGTATGTGGAACTTGAGAAGTATAATAAAATTGTGAAAGGTGAATTAACTCAATCTAAACAACAACTTGAAAGGCTATATTCAAATAGTGATAAGGCTAGAAAACAAATTTCTTTTGAAGAACCATTCTTTGATAGGACTGGATTTGGATTTAGTATGTTTAGAACAATCCATGAAAGTAAGAAACCAGATCTGAAGACATCTAAAAGTATGGAGGAAATAAAGCTAGATGAGAACACATTGGAGATCCACCTAAAGAAGAACCACCTAGAGAGAAACAAGAATCAAAATAGGAAGAATCATCTAAAGGTATGAAAAGAGAATTCAAAGATAGATGTTTTGCTTGTAATACTATTGGGCACATGAAGAAAGATTGCACAGGTAAGCAATTTAAACCTCTTAATGGACATTGTTATAATTGTCATAGTTTTGGACACAGAGCTAATGAATGTAGAAGACCTAAATTATTTTGAATAATTATGATAGAATGATTGGGAATACTAACAATGCAGATAAGAAATCTATTGAAGAAATGAATCAAAGAAAAGTGGTAGTATGTTTTAGATGCAACAAAGTAGGACATATTGCTAGAAATTGTAGGTCATAGATTAACCAGCAAGGATAGAGATTTGGAAACAATGGAATCATTTGTCAGATATGCAACAAGTTTGGATATTTAGCAAGATTTTACAAAATGAACAATGGAGGTTATCATCATAACCCTAACCATAGGAACAGTGCAAGAAGGAATGAAAATGTAGGAAACAAAGAGAAAGGTTGCTGTAGCAATAAAGATGAAGTAAAATTTGATAAAGGCATAGATAAAGGAGGTATAGTCAGCACTAAAAGTAGTCAAGAAGGTAATGTAACTAATGGTAAGGATGAATCTTTAGCTGACCCTTCTTTAAGTACTTAAATTATGTAAGTTTCTATAGTTTAGGACTTAGGATTAGTGTAGATTAGGAATTTGAATGAGTTAAGTTTTGCGCAGTTAGATATAGGTTTATTATGTTGTACTAATGCTATGGTTAAGTGCACAAAAGAAAATATTGTGTTTTGTGAGGTCACAGAAAGTTTTATGGTTGCAGGTTTGCAGAATTAGCTTTTTGAGGTTTTAGCGGCAAAATGAATGAATGCGATGTCAGATTGAGTTAATGTGAAGTGTTATAAGGTCAAAATTGAATTTATCATGATTAAAAAGTGACTGAAAAGAGATTTGATAGAAGAAAAAGTGAGTTGAGGATGATTTGAAGAAGTTTGGAAGCAGTTTGCAGCGACGATCATACTAAAACCCTAGATTTGCAAAGTTGAGGTATTTTTTGATCTTTAATCAGTTGATAAGATGGATATTTCTATGGCTCATAATGTTAAGGATAAGAATAGACTTAAGATTAATAAAGAACTAGTAGAACTAGCTAAAATTGATGTCAAACTAGCATTATCATCTACACCAGGTGGAGTATTGCACATTGAGAATGTTAAAGAATATTTAGGTTGCAAGTTTGAAACTTTGCGAGATGCAGATTTTAGTGATGATTACAAGAAATTGTACAACCAAGACATGTTAGTTAAACCATCTTATGGGCACCTAGAGAACATTGAAATTATCAAATATTCCATGAAGTATGAATTCAATGATGAGGAATGTACCAAGATCATTTTAAGTAGAATCCACAATGGGAAATTTTGGATGGAGGATAGAGTTATTGATATAACTGCCGACCTAATTCTTGATTTTACTAGATTATCAAAAGTTGGAGAGATTCCACTGAATGAAAAGAACATGAGAAAGATTGTTTTAGACAACACTGGATCTAGTTATAACGTTAGAGGAATTGTGATAAGTAAGATTAAGAAAAATGATGTTAGGTACCTTTGCAAGATCCTAACAACTAAATTCTATGGTAGTTCAAGGGAAGATGACATGGCTGCAGGAATGGTTCATGTAGCTTATCTTATGTGTATTGAGAAGAAACAAGTAGACCTATGTGAAATTTTGAAAATTCAGCTATTTGAGAACTTAGAAAAGATTAAGAAGGCTAAGTACACACAGTTTAGGTTTTCATCTCTGATAACCTATATGTTTTTCCATATTTTGGGAAGATTTCCTTACACAGTTGATTGGAGTGACAATTTGAACACAATGGAAAGAATAAACTCAGTCTACATGAAGCACCTTTTTGATAAAGTTAATGACAGTGTGAAGCTTGTATTGAAGACTTTTCAAAATATTGTTAAGAAAAAATCAAGGATTCCTCAATCCTTAGTTGAAAAGCATAAAGATGACATTTGTTTTATGGTAGACATTGATTTCACCTACATTGAAGCAGCTAAGCCTAGAATGGAATTCATAGACCCTCTTGGCTATGAAATATCTGAAGCAAAAATAGTAGGATATGTGAATAGATTGTTAAAGTGTGAGTTGGATGGTCATGCAAATAGGTTTGGAACCTATGAAGAGAATTTAAACTCTGCAATAAGTTTGAGAGAAAAGAAGAAATCTAGTAAGAGAGTTGAATCTACTATGAAGAAAATACTGAAAGAATCAGGTATGTCAAGTCATGAGTTTGACATAGCTAAGAAGACTACAGAAGCCTTGAAGCAAAGTGAAAATCTTGTAATTTCACCTAAGGCATCTAGTGTAGATCCTGTTGATCCTATTGTAGTAAAGGTAAAAGTTGAAGTACCTAAAAAAGATGGAGATAAATCTTTTTCTCCTATTCCTAGCAAAAGAGTAAAAGTGAGTGCAACAGGACCCAGCAAGAGACAGAAAGTGATTGTACCACCTGTACCTAGAAATGTAGTAGTAATTAAAGATGATGATGTAGTTTCAATCAAGAAGAAAAATTGGAAACCAATAATTGAAAGAGTTAATGAAGATATATTGAAGCATGGAGACTTCAGTAAGTTTAATAAATTCTATGATCTCTATGGATCATTTGAAAGATTGAATTTTGAAAATGCAATGATTACACATATGATTGTGATAGATAATAAACTTAGCACTATTCATGGTAAGATCCCAGAAGATTTGTATAACAGACTTGTGAATAGAAAATAAAGAGCACACGAAGAGGACATAAAGATGAGAGAACATGTAATCAAACAGTTCTATAAAGTTGAGGATGAAGATCATTTGAAGAGATTCTTTAAGTCTCTTGGAACTTTATTGAGAACTAAGAGAAGAACAATCCTTATAATGGGAGGAAAAAAGGAGGAAGTACAAAAAGAGACAGAGCAACCAGTAATGCAAGTTCTTGCAGATATAGTTGCAGGAAAGCATGTTGAATCATACCCTCAGTAGAAGCAATCAGAGGAACCACATGCAGAGGAAGTTGGTATTGAAGAAGTTCCATCTTCTTCACATATCAATATTGGCAAAGAATCAATGGATATTGAAGGAACCAAAGTGACACTAGAGTCAGATGATGCAGTATTTCATGATCTAGGAAACATTGTTGACAATTTGGCTTTAGAAGAGCAAGAGAAGATTACAAAATTAAAAAAGGATACAGAGGTAGTGGAAGCATCAATAGTATTAGAATCAATTCCAGCAGAACAGACAATTAAAGGTAAACAAATTTTGACAGAGGTCACTACCCCTAGTGCACCTGACAATAAGAAGAGACAAATTGGTTCAATTTTTGAAGACCTTGGAAAAGAAGTTGAAGATGATGATCAACTTGAGTTCATCACATCTCTTAATCAAATTATTGGAAAGAATAAGAAGGTGAAGGACCTTGAAGGAAAAGTTAGAGTTTTGATAAACAAACTTGAGAGTGTGATCAACACTAAGGTATCTTAATCAGATCCACTTGAGAAAGCTAAAATAGTAATAAACTCTTTTGACTTTGAATTTTCCAACTTAAAGGATATTGCTAGAATAAAAGTTCAGGAAGACTTTGAAGCATAAATGAAACAAAATTTAAGTGTAAATATTCAAAATGATATTGGTAATTTGGATGTATGCATAAAGAATTTCAGGAAACATTTTGAGACTGGAAAGAGTTTTTATATACAATGCACAAAATCAGAAATCCTAATAGATGAAGAAGATAAGAAGATTAGAGAGAAGATAGATGCAATTACAGCTGAAACAAACACCTTGTCAAGCCCAAATGTAAAGATAAGTTTTGTAGAGAAGAACATAAGGAAGTTAAATGATGAAATTAGAATGTTAGCAGATGAGAAGAATAGAAAGATGCTTAGGATTAACATCTTGAGAGAGCACATCTCAATCAAGACCTCAATTGTTGAAGACCAAATTGAGTAGTGTCTTTCAACAAAGACATCTTTTCAAAAGTTTAGCTTCAATTCCTTGCAAGCTTGTCAGATAGCAGCATACAGATTGAGTACTCTACTCAATGTTGCTGAATCCATCAGGAAGATATGGGAGAAAAATTTTGAATCATGGAAGTTAGAGTTTGGTGACTATGTTGCAAGCCTACTAGCTTTGCAATCGCTGATAACAAGGTATAAATTTTTTTTTGAAATTTTTGTACACCCTATCTTTGTCATTGTTATCAAAGGGGGAGAGATAGTAGAAAATTGAATATATGTTGAGGAAGGATACTCATCAAGGGAGATATTCTATGGAGTATAATATTATATATGTGTTGTATAACTTTTGGCCATAATTTTGTGTAAATACTTTGAAGTTTTGTTTGCACACTTAGCCAATTTTCCCATATGCTGCCACCAATGACAAAGGGGGAGATTGTTGGAAATTTGGCTAATGTGGATGCATAGATGTTTTCATTATGGAAACATATGATCTCTATTGAGAGCGTAGAATCTAGAATGCAAGTATGGAAAGTTGAAGGACGAAATTGTCTAAGTATGGATACAGTGATCCTGATAGAGCACCCGAAGAAGATTTAGTTGGCGACATCCATTGGAGCAATATTTTTGTTTACGTAGTTAACTAAAGCTTCTACAAAGTATTAGGATACCCCATCTTAGTGTGCATAAAGTTTGGAGTAGTACGGAAAAAGTTATTCAAATTTTACCGAAGATAGTTTTTGCAGACAGAATAGTTTCAGAGATAGAATTAGCGAAAGAGTTAAGGGATTATCTTTTTCTTGTCAAAATAATGACTTAACTTTATGAAGAAATGACATCCTAGATGTCTACTCTTGGATAAATATTTTGGAAGCTGACCATGTAAAGTTATTAGCTCTAATAACTCATATATTAGGCATACTTGAAATGTAATGAAAAAGATATGTGATATGTAAAAAGAAAGAAAAGATAACTTGCGATAGTTGTATATTGTGATAGAAGCAAAGGATATTGATGTGAAGTTGTAAGAAGTACCATATTATAGCCAGAAACATTTTTTATTACTTGTTTGGGCAGTGAGCTTAGCTGGTGATCAGGTTTTGTAATCTAACTCCTAACAGGGTTAAGGCTTATAACAAGGCCTAAAGTCCTTTAACCATGATAGATCTACTATATATTGTAAATTGGCTCCTAATAGGATTCAATATCCCTAATAGGATACTTTTGATTAGTGATCTTTGTGGGTACCATCCCCACTAGGGTTTTCCCTTGGCTAGGGTTTCCTAGAGAACATATCATGTGTTATGAGTTCTTTCTATTTACTGCTATGTTTGTTAATTAGCTTGATAATCTTTGTATGCACTAAAGTAATCTGTTATATCCATAAGTGGGCAAAAGAAAAAAAATTTGAAATACTGATTCACCCCCCCTCTCAGTATTTCCTATTTCTAACATAACTTTGAAGGTGCATACCATAATTCATCTGTACACACATGTGCTGATGCACTTAGCTGCAGGAACTCTGTACACTACCCAATCTTCAACACCTAACTAAATTCTGATCTTTACACTAAGTGCACTGACTCCAAACTACTATATGACTTTTTTTCCATATTGAAAACACTATATCAAGTCTTATACTTTAATATATACAACTTTCCAACAATCTATCCCTTTGTCATTGATGGCAACAAAGGAATATGGCCAAGTTGCTAACTGTTCCTTTACACAAAAACTTTTTTCTTCTATACATTTTTATACATAATATTATATCTCCTTATAGATATATATACTCCATATTCTATACACAACTCCCCCTTTGACATTAATGACAAAGGTGCACCAAAAAACTATATATACACATACTCATTGAGGGAAAACATCTGGATATGCAATCTTGAGGTTCTGGATCTCCTTCTTCCAAAAGGTTATTAGAGAGTTAACTATCTCAAGATGGGTGCATAATGCATATTGAAGCTTCTCCATCTTCTCCAAGTCACTGATGGGACCATGATCATAAGTTATCATGGTGGCATCAATATCCTTTATATTTTGATTGAGGACATCTAAAGAGGGTGCAAGACAATTTCTCAATTGAGTCTGTCTGGACCTTATCCTTGTTATCTCTATTGCTTCCTTCTCAATCTTGTCTAACTATCCTTGGTAAACATTGTTGCACATGTTCAAATTAGTGGATGTGTCTAACACTAAATTTTGTATCTACTCAATCATTGCTTTTGCCTCTTTTATCCTCTTGAAGTGAGCATCAATGAGCTTGTCTTGATCCATGCATGCTGTAATGATCCTTCTTCCTTCATCAAAAAATTATTTCAAGGATGCTTGATTAGACTTAAGAGAATTCAAGTCCAATGCAAAGTTTCTCATCAACTCATTCAGTCTCTTCTTTAAGTACTTCTCTTTTGCAAATATGGATACAGATTCATCTAGGCTAGAAAAATTGCTTTTGAACTGTGAGAGGACTGAACTCACATCATCAACCGAATGTACTTTCTGCACTTTCATATCTTTTGGAAGAAAACTATTCAAAATATTCACTGATTCTATTAGGAGATTATTCCTCATAACTTGTTTTTCTTTTTCCTTCTCCATATCCAAGACACTAAACTTAATCAGGTCTTCTTCTTTCCAAGAGTCCAAATTGCTTGTGTCAGGTGTCAAAACTTGACAACAATACTAAGGAGGGAGTGATGGGAATGCTGTCCATCACTTCTGGTTTTACCTTTTCAAGATCAATAAAAGTATCTTCTTATTTCTTTTGTACCTCTTCTTCTTCTTTCTTATCAGATACATCTTCTATGAGTGCTTCTTCTTGTTGATTTGGAGGAGTAATGCTGAATAAGATTTTAGCTTCTTCAGTACTAAAAAATTCTTCCTCAAACTTTTCCAAATCCTTATCAGTAGCCACCATGGCTATCTCCACATTATCTATGATAATAGTTCTTCCTTTGTGTGATTCTGAGATGGGCATAGAATTTTCTACCTCTTTATGAGTTTTTGCTATGGGTGTTGAATCTTGATGACCTATCACTGGTACATTAAAGGTCTCTGCTTCTTTTTCTTTCTTACTAGGTGTATGAGTGATGGGTTTAGTAGGTGGTTTTATCTATTGTTCTAATAACACCTTTTCAAAGGCATTCTCTATTTCCTTCATTATCAGCTCATAGTCTTTGTTCATAATGTGAAGAGTTCTCATCTTTGCCCTTAAGTGTGGCTTCACCAATTTTAATATCAGTGCCACTTCTTCTTTAGAACATACTAGTAGAGTATCTTCTAATTCTTTTTCTCTGATCCTTAGATCCTTTTCATTTTCTTGTTTCTTTAGGTTTTCAAAAATATCCCATACTTTATCTAGAATAGAGGTTTTCAACTCAAGGACTATCTTCTTGAACTTCATCATATGTTTGACAATCATACTATGTATTTTTTATTTTTCAATCTCACTGTATGTGTCATAATACTTCTCTACTTGATCAATTTTTCCCTCATCAATAATTCTTGAGCTCAATACTTTAAGCCTTGGTCTGAATCCTTCCTTAGGAGGTGCTTGAATGTTTTTCTTTCTCCTTAGTGCTTGTGAGGATGGATGACTAGTACTAGCTTCTTTCTTCCTCATTACTTTAGGCTTAAACTCTAGAGGAGTGGTAAGATCAATAATATCTATGGGTGCAGAAGGAATATTATCTTCTTTACCCTTGTGACTATCATTTGATTCAGTTTTCATCCTCTTCAACTTAGGATCTTCTTGTTCTTCCTCTACTAAAACCTCTTTCAATTCTAAGGAAATATTTTCATCCCTTTCTTTATCAAGGTCTTCTTGAGACACACCATGTATTCTCAAGATCTCAAAAGTGACCTTTGCAACCTTTCTTTTAGTTGCAGCACTGTTAAGTTTTTCATCAATTTCTCTGGTCTTTTCCCCATAGGTTCCCCACCTAGGTTCATTAGGATCTTTGGGGGCTATCAAAAGTACCTACACATATGCTTCAAGGACCTATTATTCTACCTCATAGCCAAGTGGATGAATCCACTTAGCCCTTGGTTCAATAGCTTCCATGCATGTAGTATTAGTCTCCACCATAAAACATATTGTATCCTTATATTTCTCTACAATGCTTTCTAGAATCCTATACCTCATCTGCATCTTAGCTCTAAAGGTCTTCAATTCCAATGTGACATAGTCTCTTAGTGTGCTTTTTGTGGATGCTTTGTTGGATATTTGTGGCATTGTTGGAATGGACTTGTCCAAATACAAATCTGAAACTCTTCCAACTATATGAAGGTACATATAGATGATTAGGGACCCAAACATAAATATCTTTATTTTGTCATGTTTGATAGCCTTGATGTTATCTATCAACTATGCATGCAAGATATCACAAAATTTTAATCCTCCATCTTCCTTTACTAGTCTAATGGCAGCTAGAATAGTGCCCGTAGACACACTATTCACCCTGCTGGTGTGACGAAATCTGTAACCCAGTATCATTGACATCAATTTGATGTCTACTTGCTTAATCAGCTCAATAGTCATGTCACACCTATCACTCTTTGACTTACATACTTGTTCTACCATTTCCCTGACATCCTTACCCACTGGAAGGATGGTGCCTATCCTAGAAAGGCATGTCATCTCATGTATTAGATCAATTGTGATTCTTACTAGAACATCTCTAAAACAAAATAGATCATCATGGATTCTACTCAATAAGATCTTTATTCATTTTGTCTCATAGAATTCATATGTCATAGCATATTCAACAATAGGGTGATCATTCCATTTGGCACATTCATCCATGAATGTTTTATCTTGTTTCAATATGGTATCCATGTGCACCCTTAACCTATCTAGTCAAACAGGTTATTTCTTATAGTAGATGTAAGCCCTTATGTCTTCCACATGCATGACACCCATAGGTGTACAAGAGAAAGCTCCCTCTAAATCATCTAGGGTGGATTTAAATGGGTGCCTCTTGAAAACATATCTTTTCTACTCAGTGATATCATAAACAATGGGAGTGGCCATGACTTACTTGTTAATCACTTTCCAACTAATCTTAGAGATAAGCTGATGGCTTTTGAGTCAATGCGATGAGCTAGGGTTTTTGCAATCGATCAAATGCACTACAGACACTAATAGTTCAATCTCCAAATCTTCACAACAACTTCCAAGGCTTTTTCCACTCTCCTATCATTCTGAATTTGAATTCAATGAGAAATCAAATAACTTCTATGTACTTTAAAGGTGAAAAATCTACCATTAATGCACAACATGTAAACTAGGCTATCACTTCAAAATTTAAAACTTGAGCTCCACTAACAATTAGTATGTGCGCTCTTACACAAAGGTTCCTATACACTCTAAAAGCTTAAGTCCAAAGGTGCATACCATGAGGATGAGTATACCAACCACGTAGGGGTCTAGAGCTAAATTAGCTCCCCTTATGACCCTGAGGGCCATTCATGTAGATGTAGAGGGTGCGTCCACTAGGGATGCATACAATACATTCTCATTAGTTGTGTCCTTTTTCTCTAACCAAATCATGCTTGCATCATCTGAGGCTTTTACAAACTTAACTTCTACTTCAAGATCCAATACTAGTTCTTCGATCTTTTTAGGGCTTTTTTGACCTTGCATCCTTGATCTACAGAACTTTGAGATATGTCCAGCCTTGTTACAAGAGTGAAAAATAACTAGAGGTCTATTATTCCTCAATGCATTTACATGATTCACTATCCTACATGTTCTAGCTAAGTGACCATTATAGTTGCATATCTAATATGTAACATTCTGAGAACTTCTACCATTTGTCTGATTCTAATTTTTTTGATCTTGCTAAATCCTATTCTTCTTGCTAGTCTTGCAATTCATAGCTTTATGACCAAATATATTACATGAATAATAGTAACCATTAAAAGGTCTTACCTCTTAACAGTTCCTTGCAATGTGTCCATGCTTTTTGCATGGAAAACAAGTGCATTCTACTAGCTTGCTCTCATTCTTAGGAGGACCATCATTTTCTTTGGTTTGATCATATATCTTCTCATCATTAGTAGAGTTCATTTGTGAATCCTTTCTTGCTTGCATATTGTCAATTTGATTTTGTGCTTCATTGTATCCAATACAACTAGTGTCTCCTTTGATTCTTCTTGCATACAACTGAGATTATACCAAATCAGCACTGGTGTGTAACTTGTCAATATGATCCTTTGCCTTTTTCAATTTAGATTCCAAGCTTTCTTTGATATTCTTTAGCTCTAATATTTATAAGTTAGCTTCCCTTAGTTCCTCATTGAGTTGAAGGTTCTCCTTGACTTGTTCATTATAGAAATCTTGATTGTTCATTAGTTTGTCATCAAATTATTCAAGCTGACTTAATAAGCATGCATTTTCTTCATTCAACTTCTTGAATTTTTCTTCAAGTTCACTGCTAGAGCATCCTTTCAAATCCTTTCTTAGTCTTTTGATAACTAATTGAGCATCACTAACTTTTTCTTTTAGTTCTTCAATTTCTCTTTCTGAATTATCTAGGTCTTCAAGAGCGACTTCAAGATTTTTCTTTAGATGTTTCATTTCTATTTTTTCCATGATCTCCTCAAGTGGTTAAGCTTCCTTACTAAGGACTAGAGCTCTAATACCAATTTTTAGGAATGGGAACACTAAGAAGGGGGAGGGGTGAATTAGTGTTCACTGTATTTTAACTTTTTACTTTAATCTTTATGCTGAACTTAAATTCTTAAGTACTGAATTAAACATTCACATAAACATGAAACATGAAATCAACACATGACACCAATATGGTTATAGGGAAACCCAAATAGGTAAAAACCCTGGTGGGACTTGATACCCACTAATATTTTGCACTAGTGCTTTGCGATCCTTGTTAGAAGATCATTTTCCCTGTTAGGAGTATCTTTACAATACTTTAAGTACAGTAGACCTTGTTAAGGGTTAGAACCTGTTAGGAATCTTTTATAATGATCCTTTTTAGGGGAGTCGACTCACTATCCTAGAGCTCACTAATCAAATGGTGAACACTACAACCTTCTAAATTCAGATACACACTATATCTACTGGTCAACTATTATTGTGACATTGCTTGTCAGATTAGTTCCTTTGGTGCGCTAATGCTTTGACCTCTAGAAAATCTCTAATAAATCTTATGTTGTCCTTGCATACCTCTTCTCTACTTATCAAAACTCTATTACAACTTCCATACCGAATACAATGGGCACACCTTATATTTATATGCTCATATAAAAAAAACTATTAGGTCGGCCCTATAAATAATTACAAACAATGCTTCCAAATGAATTGGCTTAAGATTTCTTACAATTATACATATAAACATGTCAAAAACCTAAATACAATGGGTGCATGGCCTTTACAATATTAAATTATAATCACAAACCAAAATGCTAACTATCGGCTCCATGCTCTATTCTCTACTCGCACACACTAGCTGAGCAACTTCAACTGACTATAACTTTCACTTTTTTGCATATCTACTTATGTGCTCATAGAATAAGCATAAATATAGTCTAACAAGCTTAAATTCTAGGGTTCATACCATAATTCATCTATACACATGTGCGCTGATGCTCTGAACTACAAGAACTTTGTACACTGCCCAGTCTTCAACACTTAACTGAATTCTGATCTTTACACTAAGTGCACTAACTCCAAACTTCTATATGACTTTGTTTCCATAATGAAAACACTATAACAAGTCATATAATTCATTACAGACAACTTTCCAACATAAGAATCGTAAAACACTAGTACAAAATATTAGTGGGTGTAAATTCCCACTAGGGTTTTTACCTATTTGGGTTTCCCTGTAACCATATTGGTGTTATGTGTTGATTTCATGTTTCATGTTTATATGGATGTTCATTTTAGTACTTAATTATTTAAGTTTAGTTTGAGATTAAGTACAGTGAACACTGATTCACCCCTCCTTCTCAGTGTTCCCATTTCTAACACTTTATTGCCTATTTATGCCATTAGAATATTTGCAATTCATGAAAATAGGTTAGCACCTAACAATACTCTCACTCTTGATAATCTAATTGGAAAGCTAATGACTTTTGAACTAAACAACTATGATAATAGTGTTGTACCGACTATTAAATCTACTTTTATGACTTCTCTGAAGGTTGGTAAGTCTAGTAGTAGACATAATAAGGATGATAGTGATAGCAATACTGATTATGAGCTTGATAAGCTTGAAGCTTTTATGTCTAGAAGATTACCAAAAGGAAAAGGTAGATATAGAGGCAAATTACCTTTAGCATGTTTTAACTGTAAAGAAGTTGGTCATATTGTTGCTAGATGTCCAAATAGGAAGAAAGATGACAGAAACAAGGACCAATTTGGTGAAGGAATTTATGGGAGAAGAGGCAACATAAGTTACCAACACTACAATAGATACAATTGAGACAATAATGATAAAGGAAAAAAAGTATGTTACATTGCTAAAGAAAATGAATCTGATTCAGATTCAGATGATGATGTATAAGTAGTATTTATTTCTATGAAGGATATTTTGAGGAAGAAGAAAGGTATGTATAAACAAAACTGATTTCTAAGGTTAATAAAAATGATACATGGATCTTAAATAGTGGTTGTACACATCACATGACTGGTGATGAAGAAAAATTTCATCATCCTGAGCAATATAATGGAGGATCTATAAAAATGGGTAATGATACACCTTGTATGGTTAGAGGAAAGAGATCCTTACTGATAAATGATAGAATCCAATGTGATAATGCTTATTGGGTAGAAGGACTAAACTATAATTTGCTAAGTGTGGCCCATTTGAACAATTCAGGTCACCAAGTAGCTTTTGAGAGAAATAAAGTAAAAATATTTGATGATGGAGGATGACTTGTTGGAATAGGAGAACAATCAAAAGGTAACTTGTTTTATCTTGATAATGCAGAGTCTTCTTGTTTAATGATAAAAAATGAGGATTCTTGGTTATGGCATAAAAGGTTATGTCATGTAAAATTTGATAACATGATTAAGATCAGTAAAAGGAAAAAGGTTAGAGGTGTGCCTAACTTATCAAAGCCTGATCATGTTATGTGTCATGAATGTCAGAAAGGTAAAATGAAAAAATCTAGTTTCAAAAGTAAAGATTATTCAACAAATAAAATACTTTAGTTAGTACACACCAACCTATGTGGTCCCATGAGAACATAGAGTTATTATGGAGATAGGTACTTCATTCTTTTTGTTGATGACTATACTATATTGATGACTATCATGTTCTTGAAAGAAAAATCAAAGGCATTTGAAATGTTCAAGTGGTTTAAAGAGAAAGTAGAGAAAGAGACTGGTAAAGAATTGAAATGCTTAAGATCTAATAGAGGAGGTGAATTTATTTCTAAAGAATTTACTAACTATTGTAATGAGCATGGTATAAAAAGATAGGCCTCTACACTGAGAACACCTTAGTAGAATGGAAATGCTAAAAGGAGGAATAGGTCAATTGTTGATTGTGCAAGTACACTACTAATAGAGAAAAATGTTGGTCATTCATACTGGAGAGAGGTAGTTAGCATAGCTATTTATGTTTTGAACCAAGTACAACTAAAGTACACTAACAAAAAACCCTATGAGTTATGCTTTGGACACAAACCCATTGTAAGTTATTTTAGAATTTTTGGAAGTAAATGCTTTATTTTGAAAGATGATAGAAATGGAAAGTTTGACTCAAAAGGTGATGAAGGGATATTTCTTGGATATTCCACTAAAAGCAAAGCATATACATGTCTAAATAAAGTTCCTAATAAAATGAGAGAAAGTGCTAATGTTAGGGTTGATGAGTTTGATGACAAGAATGTAGAAGAAAGAACAAAGAAAATGGAAGACTATGGTAGATTCACATAATTTGAACATTGAGAGTATCTAACAAAGCCATAGATAGTGACAACTAGTTAGCAGGAAAACAACATCAAGGAATAGGAAAGAGAAACTGACAAGTCGGAAGGACCTATCAAGCAAGAAAATGAACCTAAAAAGGGTGAACAAGAAAGAAGAGATTAGATACTAGAAAGATTTTACAAAAGAGATCATCCTAAGAACCAAATCATTGGCAACAAGCAAGCTAGCATACAAACAAGAAGTAAGTCAAGACAAGGTGCATTCTCAGTTTGTGAATATGAATTGAAGAATGTTAAAGTTGCATTGGAGAATGAAGAGAGGATAAATGCAATGAATGAAGAGATTGAACAGATAGAGAAAAACAAGACATGGACCTTAGTACCTAGACCTAAGGATAAGAATGTTATCAGTACCAAGTGGATCTTTGGAAACAAGATGAATGAAAATGGAGAGGTTACAAGGAATAAATCGAGACTAGTTTGCAAGGGGTATGCACAGGAGGAAGGAATTGATTATGGTGAGACCTTTGCACCTATTTCAGACTAGAAGGAGTTCCAATGTTACTGGCCTATGCAGCATAAAATAAATTTAAAGTTTATCAAATGGACATTAAGTCTACATTTATGAATGGGATACTTGAAGAAAAAGTCTACATAGAACAACCATAAGGGTTATGTTAGGCCATTTTCCAGTCAATGCAAAAATCCAATGAAAATGGCCTTTTCCTTGCAAGTTTTGTAATGTTGTCTCTGCCCAGCCTGTAGTCACATTTTTGTCTTACAATGAAAATCCACTTGGTTTTAAGGTGTGCACTCTTGGCCCCATGCTCTTTAATGTATCACCAAGCTCCAGCTCTAATTGCATCTCCTAAATCAAAAAACCCATGGAGTTGTTAATGTTTTAAGGTCTGTAGGAAATAGTCTCAGAATCTGCCCAATGTCAAAAACCCACAATGTTTTTTGAAAACCCTAGATGTTTTTGATCTCTCACTGAAAACCTTGTGTGTTTTCAACCTCACACCTTTTCCTCTTTGTCAATGTTTCCTATCTATGCAAGTGAAATGTATTGGTGTGCCCGGGTCTTCAGTGGGCTTTAAAATGATTGGTTGTCACATGATCGCATCTCAAAATTTTCTAACATGCAACCAGTTACCTTTTTGTGCTGGGGCCTGATGGTGGGAGTATGAGGTGGAGTGTTGTCAATGGGAGTAGTCTTCTTGGAATTCAGGTGGGTTAAAGTCTGATTTAATCTTGTGGCTGTCATTATATCGTTGATATAACTTGCTTGATTTTTAATGTAGGGATATAGCGACAGCCGTTGATTCTCATAAGGAAGGTAGGTGGGTCCATTGACACATTTGTATAGTCAAGGTTTTTTTATTGGTCCAAGTATTAACACCATGGTAGCTGTCAGTGGAACCTAGTTTCTAGATATGTCAGTGGGTCCTGGTCCTGTCAGTGAATCAATGAATGGTGTATGATCTCATCAAGTGTGTCAAAGGCTTAAGATCTTACGATGGCCATTGATTTTGTTTTTTGTCAAAGGGTTGTTAGAGATGGGAGGAGATTCTTGATCTAACAGTGGGTGTGTAATCTGATAGAATCTCAGATGGGTATGCGAACTTCAGACAGTCGTTGATCTTCTAGGTGGATGCTTAGTGGTTCTGATAAATGTTTTGGTAGTCTAAAAAATTTATGAAGGCTTTTCTTATTTTAATGGCTTAGCGACACTTCTCTAAATGTTTTAGTGGTTCAACAAACATGTGTTCACAGAATCGCTAAACTTTCTGGCAGATAGATAAAGTGTTTCACAAACTGGCGGTGACCTTTTGTCGCTAGTTTGCTAAATGTGGGACCAAGGTTAGTGTTTTCTTGTGGTCACCAAGTCATGGAGTTAGAAGGTGGGTTAAGTTTTCTTTTTGTGAATTGGAAATGCATTGTCGCAAGGTCGCTAGAGGGTAAACCCAAGGTGGTAGTTGAGTTAAGATCATAAAAAGACCATGAAAGGGAGAGATCTGACGGTTGCAACTTAAGGTTAATCTGAGATTGAATTGTGATCACCAATTTGTTGCTGGTGCCATAAAATGACCATTAGAGTTCAAATTCAAATTTTCCAAGGGTTTGAGGTGATAGAAGGTACCAGAATTTATGGTTTTTCTGGCCATTTCTTGATCTAGTTGGTGGCATTGATTGTTGCAGTGTGGTCCAGTGAGTTGGGTGATTGCTTACAGATGTTTTGTCATGTGGGGGAGGATAGTTGTTTTGGATCAAGGTGTTTTGATGGTCTGGTCAAACTATTATTCATGATGAATTTGTGATCCTGGGTACAGATTTGAAGATTTTATCTTTCTTGTGGATCATTCTTATTTCTGACAGATTGGTGTTGGTTTTCCCTCCAGTAAGTTTTTAGATTTAGCGATTGTAACCCTAACCCTAGTCACCCTAAGCTTCATGCAATCTCTTTGAGATTCCCAAGCTAGCTAGTGGTATAAGTTGTTATTTTTTGATAGAGTCAGGGTTCGAATTTTAATCAGTCCAGAGGTTTTGATTATAGTTAGTTCTAGGGGTTTATAGTAGGGCTGTATCACATTGCATGTAAGCTGAATATAATTTCTAGAAGTCTTTTGTAGGTTATTGAAGTGGTTTGATCTTTGTCCTACTTTGATCATGTACATGACTCATTATACTTAATATAAGTTTTTCATGCTTCCATGTCTCTCTTTGGTGTCATTCTTGTGAATCTTGGATTTTTTGATCCATTGCATAGGGTTACCTTTTCATATTTTCTTGTCTTTAGTTCTTGATCTAGGATCAAGTGAAATATACTTTAGAGGGGACATAGATTCAGTCTTGGTTGTCTACAGAAGGATCTTATAAGTAGTGGATGGGATGGAATGTTTATATTTATGGCTATGAGTCTTTGACAATAGTCCGTTCATGTTTCAATGTTTGTATGTGAGGTCTACCCAATGGATAATGGCACTGATCAAGGATTAGTACATTTAGTTGAGTCCAATATCTAATTGGCTCTTGTCTACCTTCCCTATCCTCATTAATCAAAGACCCTTTTAAGTTTTAAGTATTGTTGTTGGTAGTAATACCCTTCACAAGGCCATTTTATACCCAATAGCAATTGAGATTCAATGAATGTCTGGTTAACATTTAGTAGTCTCTTGCTATCATCTTCTTTGTTTAATCTAGTCCAAAGTCCTGATATGCCATAAGTTACTAGATTAGGTGCACCCACCATGGTTTTGTAGAGCCAGAAGTGAAGAGGGCAGTCTTGTCCCTATAGTTAGTCCAGTTGTATTGTAGAGCTTTCACACTTGGAGCTAACCACTCCTAACATCAATCTCAAGGCATATTGGCAGCCCTAGATGGCATAAGTATTTTCAAACACCAATAGGTTCATTGATCTAGACAATAAAGACATGGTATGTAGATTACATAAAGATTTTTATGGTTTGAAGTAAGCACCAAGACCCTAGTATGAAATGATGCATACTTATTTGTTAAGTATTTGATTTGTTAGAACTAGTGAGAACAACAATTTGTACATGAAAGGAGATACTGATGACACTATTCTAATTGCTAAAATATTTGTGGATGATATTATCTTTGGAGGACAAGATCACATATGTAAATCATTTACTGATGAGATGAGAAAAGAGTTTGAAATGTCTATGTTTGGAGAGATTAAGTTCTTTCTAGGACTGCAAGTTATTCAACAAAGTGATGGGATATTCATCACACAATCCAAGTATATCAAATAAGTATTGAGAATATTTGGCATGGAAGATGCTAAACCAGTTGGAACACCTGTTGGTTGTCTTTTCTTTCTAATTGCAGGTTTACACTATGATTGACAAATTAATGTTACTGACTCTATCACCGCTTGAAAGTCTGGAAGGAAAATGACCAATTAACAAGGATCAATAAGGATCCTCCTACACTTTGAGCCTAGATGCTCAGGTGGGTGTACCTTTGACTCACTTCTTCAAAGGAGTCACTAAATATTATACAACTATACCCTTTACAAACTAGTTTTAAAGATTTTATCATTTAAATGTGTGATTGATGATGATGAACTAATTTTAGAGAATGGATTAGTGCCTTAACCTAGGGCATAAAGTCACCTAATAACACATATCAACTAAAAATCCTAAATCAAATACTCCTAAAATCAAAATAAGTTCTTTTCCTATTATCCCTCTCACTCCTAAACCTAATCATCAAATTCCTATCCAACCCTAAGCTCACTAAAACTACCTTAAAGACTTTAATCCTAACTTTGTTAGGAACTCAAAGATAACTCCACAATGTTCTTTGTCCACCATATGCTAACTCACTTTGTGATATTAACATATATGAGCCCAAGATCAAAACAAGAAGACAATCATAAATCGGAGATTGGAATTCAAGTGTATTCTCATTAAAATTTTTAGAATCTATACATTACCAAGACAACAAAATGCTAGGAAACAAACCGAAAATCTAGGCTCTCCTTGTTTAGTCTTTTACATTGATTTTTAACATAACATCAACCACCACCAAAATCAAAACTTCTGCAATATATACCACTAGTCATCTTGGAATCCCAAAAATTAGGATGCAACAAGCTATAGATAACTAGGGTAAAGGTTTCAACCACCAAACCAGTCAGATTGAATCAGAATTTAATTCACTAGAGGGAAAACCAAGCAACCTGGAGAAAATAGATCCTAAAATGATCTTCCTTTATGAGAAATCTATGGGAAAAGTACTAAAGATCATGAATTTACAAAGTTCATCAATTTGATTGTCCATTTGTAATATGCCTTGAGTAGTGCGGTTACCCACTTTTCATGGTACAAATCCTCTGCCATCAATTATTAGACCTTCTAGACCACTTTGCAATAGTCGACAAAATCATTTCTACCAAATCCAGCTACCCCAACATTAAAAACTAGTCCTTTTGTCACTGGAAAACCTTTTAAAATTTCAAATTTGGGAGCAACAACTATATTATGGCACGAGACAGTGAATCAATGGTCAGCATTCAAAACTAGGCTAACTTTATATCATTACCATCAAATCATCTCACTTTTCTCAAGTTTCATTTTGTCTTTAGTTGTGAGATCACCAAACATCTTCTTTAACCCTAAGTTACCTTTAGAGACTCAACAATTGTAGTCTCATGATTTTACAGTCATCACTTTAACCACCAAACTTTCCTGAGATCACACGACTGAATAAATTCTCAATCGCAAGACAAAATCACTAACCACAACATCATCACAAGATTACTCGACTATAGGGAAACTAACTACCATCAAACCTTTTGACTTCATCTTGAGATCATGGGACTAAGACCATATTCTTAGTCATGGAACACATTTTCTTCTTTCCCTAATCTGGCGACCATAGGAGCTTTCAATTTTTTCATCTGGTGACTTGGCGACCATAGTCTAATCTAAGTCTCGTGAACTTTATTAATTCTTTAAAAACATTCAGCAATTACCCAACCTAAAGATCTAGTGACTAAGGGAAAGTTAAATGTCAAGCCCTTTGACTTTTTATCTGGCAACCTAGTGATAGAGGACCCACCCAGTAACTATTTAGATCAAATAGTGGTTGCATGATCGCATGGCCTGGAAAGATTCTATGCGATCAAGAGACAACTGTAGATCTTCCTTTTCTTCTTGAAAGATTTAGGCCCACTGACACATCCCTATCACTATCCACTTCAACCAATTAGAACATCACAAATCAAAAACACCTGAAAAATGGTCCCACTACCTTCCCCTATGGTCTGATACCAAATCAACAAACATCACATGATCTGATAGAGGAAGAATATTCCATGCACTTTTATGCCAGCTGTTAGTGCATTTTCTTGTTGAAACCTAATACATAGCCCTAAGTGCTTAGATAGAACTCTCTCATTCCTAGACTCCTGACTCACACAAGAAAAAGACTAATTAACAAGGAGAAATTCCTTCACTTTGAGTAAAAAAATTAGGCGGGTTTTCTTGTTTCATTCCACTTCTTCAAAGGATCATAATAGTATTTTATATCTTTGATAAAAACTTATTCTTATCTACTCTTTCAACATACATGAAAAGTAAATAGTCATTAAGTTTTGGTTGATGATGAAATCCCTGCAAATCAAGGATAGACCAGTGCCTTATCCTAGGGCAAAGAGTCAAAAAGAGAAACATATATCCATAAAGATATTCTAAAGGAGACACAAACATAATGCAAATGAATTGCCTAACAAGTCACCATTTCTTAAACATATTCAATCATCAAATTCTTGTATCAACCCTGAGCTTTCAGAAATTCATCTAAAGATTTAACCCTTTTCTTGAAAGGAACTAAAGACTAAATTCACAAATACCTTATAAATGGTGTCCTAAAACTACCTTATAGGCTCAAGACACAAAAGCATCATAATTAAAATAGGAAGACAACCAAAATCATGCAAGGGAGCTCCAATGTATTCCAGTACAAATCAATGTATCAACACATTCAAAATATGACAAACATTCCAAGAATTGCAACAATGGAGCCAAGCCTCTCTGTACAGTAAAATTTTCAACATCCCTTTACAAATGAGAAGAAAACCCAGATATAGTAGAATTGAGTCAGTTGAAAAACCCACTAATAGTTGTCCATCTACCACAAAATATCTCCCAAATTCCTCTCAACTCTGATCTGTAACTAATTCCCAAATAGAAACACATTCTGCAATCATTTCCAATATGATTTGATCCTCGAAATTGCCAACTCAAACTGCTCTCAGCCACTTCCCTAAAACTAAAAATAAACTCCTCCATCGGATTCCTCATTCTGAGACCTTTCCAGCAATATATAATACTTGCATGTTCTGATAAAAAATGAGTTTCCAGGCAATTAATCTGTGAACAGGCTTGACATTTAAATTTTGAATATTTCATATAGTTTAGACTATGTCATTTTCTCAAATTCATTTAAATTTGACATTTTATTATATTATTTTCTACACATGCCTTAGGAACTACCAGATCTGGACACTTGTCACCTCCTGACTGGATGCTTGAACTTGACCATAGGCTTGACCACCTTATTTAAAGAATCCATGAACACATGCATTCTCCCAATCTCTGAGTCAAATCCTTACCACAATTAGCATTGGTAATTTGGTGAAAATCCTATCTCCAATTCTCAGAATGAATTCTCAACTACGGTTAACTCCCAGCGAACTGGCAACTGGACTGTTCTCAGAATCTCCAAATTATTGCCTCTAACTATGAACTGTTTAGCGACCTCATGACTACTCATTCTTGTGATCTCAGAGTGTTAGCCTCTAACCACCAGCCATTGGGAGAACCAATGACTGGTGGTTAACTAACCAGGTGCTAAGTTGTGCGATCATCTCCTAACCACCGATCCTATTCCATGACCTCATGATAGCACGCCACGTATCCACTTTGCCTAGCCACTGTCCCATCACTTCCTACAAAATTTAATTTATTAGTAGGCCTAGGCATAGAAATCAAGGCATCAACATGGGGAGTCATGTGGGTAGAGCCTCTACTCTTCATTGTATTTTCATTGTGAGTAGACTTGTACATATTTACTTGAAACACCCACTTCGGCACGAATGTGGGATTATTTATTTTGTAGTTTTAAATACTATGTTAAAATTTTAGCCATTGCCCAATAGGCACACACCCCAAGGTGGGCCCACAAGGTGTGAACTAACACTAGCTTCTCATCTTACATCACATCTACATTCAAACTAAGTGATCTTGTATTTAAGCATTGTATTATCATAATACCCGGTGAATGTGGGACTATGTCAATAAACCATTTTCCTTTTGGTTGCCAGCACTCTTTATTGCAATCTCACTCATCCAATGGATCACTACACACCCCTCTCTACAATCCCTCTTTACATACCTTGAATTCATTTGGAAGACATATGTTATGCACAACCTGCCAGTTTGAGTGCGTGGAATCCATTACACATTGCGTTGGCATTCTATACCATTTACGTGAGCTTCAACATCTCAATGCAGGTCACTTACATCAGTGTGTAAGGTCTTTGCACTAGAAACAAACATTTATATTTTGTGTACCCCCTTTGGATTGGGCATCTCCCCAAAATAGTGCTAGCACTCAATCTATTTTAATGCATAGGTTCTCTCTTTTTATATGTAGGCTTCCATCCTTTTTGATCTTTCTAATACAATATCACCCAAGGTACAAGCATTTAGTTGGGTTCTACACACTAAAATTTGTATATACATTGCTTCATTATATGCTGGCATTACCATTTCAATTTTGCATTAGTTTATTGGCCCTTTACATGAGGTGCCATACACATTTCTTGCGCAATTATCCATTCTTCTATTCGGCAATACACAAGAAGCTCCCTGCATTATTTGTGTTACGCTGGCACCTTCCTCCAAACACATGTTGGCACTTCTATTATGCATTGGTTTTAAAAAAGATGTGTTGGTTTTAAAATAAAAACACACCCTTTCTTGCACTGGCATCCACTCATAGACCTTGCATGAATCCCCTCCCACAATGCGCAAGACATTTTCTAGCATTACGTGTGGGCTTCCTATTAATAGGTAGCAGGTCCCTTTTCATTTGTTTGCATAGAATCCTCTATTTAATAGCACAAACAAAACATATTCTCATGGTTTTCAATTTGTGAGGCCTCCCATTTCTCAAAGCATGATGCTTTCTCCCTTGTGTTGTTTCATCTATACTTATATGGTGCTCTCAATACATCAGCAGCCCCTCACTTACTAAACAATGGTGCGCTTCCTCCTTCATGCAGTGTGTGGGTTGTTACCAACTAGCAGCCTCCAATGACCATTGTGCAGGCTATCTCTTGCAATAGCTCACTCCCTTTCTTTTATGCATGAGGTGGTCTTCTCATTCATGTGCATGGTATTCACAACAATGCCTCATGCACTTTGATATACACTCCCCTTTTTAACTGGCAGCCCTCCATGTTCTAATGTAGAGCTTCACCTATACCAGTACTAGCCTTTTGAAGTCGTACAAGCCCTTTTTCCAATGTAGGAAGTCTTCTTCCCTTTTGGTATGTTGAGCCTTAAAAGGTTCCTCAACTCATCAGCCAATATCCATCTCATACAAGAAAAATGTGTTTATATCTCTGAACATCTTGTGATTAAGTCACAGTCATGAATTGAGAAAGCATACTGTACTTTCAAATGATACCATTTTATAATCTAAGAAACTTTTAATGTTGTTTGCCCACTACTGATCTCATCTGTTTCATTTGAGAGATGACAAAATTACCTCTATCACCATCTTGTAACTTTGTTTATGTCTCAATCAAAAAGTAGCCTGGTGATTTGCTAGAGATAACAACTATTGAGAGCCAAGCTTCACATGTAAGATAGTGTACCACTTGTTCAACTCCTCTAGCATCACAAATTTATCCTCTACTTTCCAAGGTGGAAACACTCAGTGAAAAAAATAAAAGCACTAAAAGATATCCATTATTCATTTCTATAACTCTAGAAAACTATCGAATAGCATTAATTGGCTTCAGAATCAAGTTTCAAAAACTGACAAAAGCCATCATGAAATCATTCCATTGGGGGAATACATATTCACCCTTGATATTACTACATGCTGGTCAAAAGATAACTTTCCATAAGATTAGAGCCCAAAGTTTTAATGGCTACTTAGAAACATTAGGAAACCCATTCTACCTCTATAGCCAAAATCACCTAAGCTGGCTCCAGAACTGGCCTTAAAAACTGACCCATTCAAACTTTCAGGAACTAAAATCACTGGCACTAATTCTCCATCATATAAAGAACACAAATCCATAACTATCCTCCTCAAAAAGTTGCAGATGTCGATCAAAATAAAGTGCCAAAGTTAGCCTGTTAGCAAAAATCAAGCTATAAAATAGTGAAAAACATAAAAACTGGGTTTGGAATTGGCCTGGGAAAGTGGTAAAATGGATTGGGATGGACCTAAAAGTCATCTGGCATGTAGCCTTCTAGGTCTATAGTATATAACCACACTCAATTATGCTAGACCTTGCACATGGCATGAATTACGAAGCCTCAAAGTAGGCCATTTATAAAACTGGGCAGTGTGCATTCAAAGAATTTTAACAAATTACAAACGGAAAGAGCATGGGAAAGTATGCTCAAATATTTGTCAAGACTTCTCACTTGGAAAAATTGTATTATTTTTAGAGTAGAACATAGTGGTAGAAACCATTTAGGCTCATCAATCATAGATCAAAAGTTACAACATCACGAACAGGGGTACAAATCAATTTGCACATTTCACAACTTGTAAAACAACAGAAGTTGTGTTTGGAATTAGATTTGCAAATTGAGCAAATGGATTCATCATGACCTCAAAATTGGGACATAGGATGTATTTGATCCTAGGAATATGATGCAAAAGTAATTTTCTCAATAGGTTCAACTAGGTCAAAGATATGACTGGTCAAACAGGCCCTTCCAAAATTCTGAACAATTACACAAACGCATGACAACAACAAATCACCAGCTTTGAGGGGTTCAAAACCTAATCAAACTGATTTGAAAAGACTTGAAAATTGGAACATAGGTTCTTTGATATGCATACCAAACATCTTCAAAGTGGAAGGTCATGAAACATTTCTGGATGCAAGATATGCAAAGACCAACTGGGCTACTTTACTATGTTTGACACTTAGGCAGAATTGTGCAAATTGACACTTGCTCAAAATGGGACTTCACCGAATAATTCAGGATGACAAAATAACATCAGATAATGCATGAAAATATTGAATGGAGTGTGTTACACACTTGAAACACCTCATAGGCTTCAAAATGAGAGCCAAATACATATGCATGAAGAACACTTAAAGGCCTTCAAACTATTAAATTTTAACATGGTAATCAAAACCCATGTTGCACTTTTTAGTCCCAACACCAGCCGTTAGATCTCAAAAGAAATTGAAAATTAGGCCCCGCTAATTCATCTAACTGACCATCTAGCTTGACCAATGAAAAGCCACCATTTGTGCACATTTGGCAATGGACCCACTAAGAAACATTATATCGCCAGGAAAATCAGACGGTCATCGTATAATGACATAGCTTGGAAATATTCCATGTGATCATACACCCACCATTGATTTTGAATCTATCATGGATTCCTCTAAAACTTGACCGACCCTGCCTCATCAGCCATTTTGTTGAACCAAAAACTACCACTTTGCATAGAGCGGGCCCATTCTGAATTCTTCCTTAAGAAAAAAGTCCTGTCAGCCACCATGTCGAAACACCTAGAAGATCGGACTTCTAGCGCATGATCTGATAGGCCACTAAGATTCCATAAGATCATGTGCCCACCATCACACCAACTAGCGACTGAAGAAAAGATAAACCACCATGCTAGGTTGCAGATTGAAATCACTAACTGCCAAAAAACTTAGAGACCTGGTGACTAACTGCCAGTGGAGTCATTGAAGGCTTAGGAGTTAACTACTAAAATTAAGAGATCACATGACTAAAGAAATCTCCCAATCACCGAATAAAAATGTTGACCATTGGAGGACTTAGAGATCTAGCAACTGAATAAAAATACCACTCCTTCATATTTGGAGACTTAGTGACCAAAGGGTTTGTGAAGTCATGAGACTGAAAGGAATATGCGGAATTCATCAAGAGATTAAGCAACCAACTAGGAAAGAAAAGTGCACATGCATTAAAAATCACTTAACTGGCCTAGAAAAGGTAATGAAGAAATAGAACTAGGCCAAGACAATCTAGGTTTTTTTCCTTCCAACGGCTAGAAATATGAAAATAGACCTAGGGTTTCAATCTAGAGATAAGGAAAAACATGCAGAGACCAAGGAAAATTTTATACTGCCATAAATTTGCCAGGTGCTAATAGTGGCTCTATCTGGGGATGTATGCCTCTTATAGGCATGGCAAGGATCCAAAATTACTGGGTGAAGCAGACCACCTACTAGACACAACTTTGAACAAGCAAAGAGCAATAGGACAAAACCCTACGAACTAAAATGAAAAGAATAGGAAGAAAACACACAACTATATAAAATCTACAACATATATAGACCTAACTACTGTTCATGGAAAGATAAATACCTTCAATTGAAGTATTTTTTCAAGAATTGTCCATGAATCGGCAATTCTTGAATATTACCATTTAGTTCTTTTACAATGTAAAAATCATGACCCCAATTTTCATGAATCTGATATGGCCCCAACTAGATTGGATCAAATTTTCCATGTTTCCCTTTATCTTCCAGTCTAACATTCTAGATTAATACCAAGTCATTAGGCTCAAACCTCCTTTCAAGAGCTCTTTTGTCATAAAATTTTTTAACTTGTAACTGCAACTTGGCATTTCTTGAGGTTGATTCTCTTCTAGTTTCATCCAACCTGATGAGATCTTCAATTCTTAACTACATTTCATCATCTATATCATCATCATATAACTGAACAAACTTATACATTTTAAATAAGTTGTTTTGAGGCATCCTTGCATGTATCCCATATACTAAGTCAAATGGTGCACAACCAATTGCCTTCTTCACAGTTACCCTATTAGCCCATACAACTAATGACAATTTTGAATTCCATGCTCTTTTATTCTTATCAAGGATCCTCTTGAGGATTTTTATCGAACTCTTATTTGTTGATTCTGCCTATCCATTTCCTTGTGGATGATAAGGTGAGGAGTATGACATCTGAATTCCTAGACCTTTTTAGAAATCTGTGTACTCAGTAGACCTGAAACACATTGCATTATCACTGACAATCCTCTCAGGACAACCAAACTTGGTAATAATATTATTCGACAAGAAATCAGTGACCACCTTACTAGTTGAATTCCTTGTGGGGATAGCTTCTACCCACTTAGTGAAATAATCAGTAGCAACTAAGATCCAAAAGTGTCCTCCACTAGACTTGTTTGGTATTTCTATGATGAAATCTATTCCCCATTGTTGGAAAGGAGCTTGCACTTCTACTAGCCTTAAGGGCACATTACCTAAAAATTTAAGCTTACCAAAGAATCTTTGACAAGCATCACACCTCCTTACCAATTTCTCTACATCCTTGAAGATTGTGGGCCACTAGAATCCTGCTCTCAAGATTTTTTGAGCAGTGGTTTTACCCATGTAATGTCCTACACAAACTCCCTCATGAATTTCTTTTAACAACTTGTCAGCCTGATTTTCATCAACACATTTTAAAAGTATGCAATCCAAATTTTTCCTATATAATTTGCATTTTACAATCAGATACTTGATGGCTTGTAACTCTAATGTCCTCTTCTTGTTTTCATCCATTCCTATTGGACATTTCATATTCCTTAATTTAAAATATAATATCTTGATACCAAATACAATCATCCATATCACAAGTGTAATCAATCTCAGTCTGGTTTATCTAGTTTGCATCAAGATTGGATTGAGCCATCAGTTTTTCCAATCCTTGTCCTCTGACCAATTTGGTAATGTGGATGTCAATATTGAATTCTTGAATTCTATTTATCCATCTACGTCCCCTTCCAGACAGCTCTTGTTGTGAGAAAATATCCTTGACTGCTACACTTGGTACAAAAGCAATCACAATTGCTCCCATTAGATAGCACCTAAAAGCCTTGATAGCCTTTACCCATGAATATGCTTGTTTCTCATTGATATCATATTTCAATTCAGCAGCCTAAAAAGATTTACTAAAAAATGCAATAGGCTGCTCATAGCCTTCATTATTCTTCTACAACAAAACTACAGCAATGGTGTGAAAAGATGCAAAGGAAAAGATATGCATTGGGATACTGTAATCAGCTTCCTTGAGCACAAGTGCATCTTTGATAGCCTGCTTGATATTCTTGAAAGCTTCATCAGGTTCACCTTCCCACTTGATCTTAGATCCTTTCTTCAACATCTTGGATATTGGCCTAGTAAGTTCAGCAAAATTTGTAACAAATCTTCTCAAGAAATTCACCTAGCCAAAGAAAGACTAAATTCCTTTAACATTTTTTGGATTAGGGATCTTATCAATGGATACCACCTTCTCAGGATCAATTTTGACTCCTTGCTTTCCAACCAAGTGGCCAAGCAACTTGCCTTTAGTGACACCAAATGTACATTTCTTTGGATTTAATGAAATGCCATATTCCAAAGCCCTCACAAATATTTTTTCTAAATGAGTAAAATGGTCTTCTTCCTTCTTGGAATATGTAGTTAAATCATCTCAATAGACAACAAGGAAATCACCTATGAAATCTGAAAAGGTAACATCCATTGCCCTTTGAAAGGTTGCACTAGCATTTGTGAGACCAAAAGGCATTCTCACATAAACATATGTCCCCAAAGGTGTAGTAAAAGCTATCTTAAATTGTTCTAATTCTTTTACAATTACTTGATTATAACCAGAGAAACCATCCATCATAGACATTAATTTAGATTCAGTCACTCTTTGCAATATAGCCTCCATATTAAGAAGACAATAGTTATCCTTTAATGAGACAATGTTCAAATTTCTGAAATCCACACAAAGTCTAATGTCTCCATTCTTCTTCCTAAAAGGGACCAAATTTGACACCCAAGAAGAATGCCTAATGGGCTTGATAATTCCAACATCTCTTAGCTTCATTAATTCTTCTTGCATTTTAGATGCCAAAGTAGGATTTATAGGCCTTTGTTTTTTCCTAAAGGTTTTGGCATCTTCTTTCAAAGGAATAACATGCTAGAATAAGTCTTCTCTATAAACCTTTAGGTCATCATATGACCATGCAAAAACATGCCTATATTTTCTTAATAGCTCAATCAAGGACTTCCTTACCTTGTGAGACATTTCTCTGCCAATGTAAACCTTCTTATGTGCCTCTTGTGTTCCAAGATTTATCTCTTCCAAATTTATATGATCTTCCCTCTTAATATCCTTTTGAACTCTATCCTGGTTATCAAATATAGTTTCTAGAACAAGAAGTCCCTTGGGAACCTTGTTAGTTTTAAGTTGCAAGACCTCATTACCAAGGACAACCTCCTTTCCTTTTTTAATCTCAACCAAGGCTAAACAATCTAATTCCTGACCATGATACTGATCTTCACAATTCAAAAATCTCAAGATATCTTGGTCATCTTCAAAAACTTGCCAATTCTCAACATTATCTAGCATACTAGGCCTAG